>OX419605.1:4845705-5266232 GCA_948473455.1 Teleiodes luculella
GAGTTTCAGTATCCCTGTACTATTTTCACCGTGCAAGAAAATAATAATATTACGTACATAACTAAACGAGTGCAAGATCCTAATGAAAAGGGCCAAGTTTCTTTAATTACATATAGGGTTTGCAATATTCGTTCGATTTCACTATTCGAATAAAATGAATATTTCTAGTGCTAAATATTCGAATATCCGGATATTCGAATATTTTTTTAAACATTTCCTGAAAATATCAAAAAAATGCATTATTAATTCAAGACAAACAAGAGTAACTAGACTGGGATTTTGTTTGATTTAAGTATAATTATTTTCATGTAAAAACAAGTATTTTATTCAGTTTTAATATTTATTAATGCGTTTTGTGCAAATTTAGGCGAATTTAAACAAGTGTGTATTCCTCCCAAGAACCGAGATACTAAAACTGTACCGGTTGAGCATTCGTCTACTCATTATGGCCCTTACTGCGCATTGTAAACTCAACAAGCACATGAACAGAATGGGTTTATCAGAAAACCCTTACTGTAGATTCTGTGCAGACGAAGAGGAAACTCCTATTCACGTCCTCTGTGAAAGTGATGCTCTCGTCAACAAAAGGAGTCGAGTGCTGGGTGCGCACAAGCTTGCCCCCCAAGAAGCCCGAACCCTAAATCCCACCAAAACCGTCAGCTTCTTAAAAGCTGTAGGTTTGGAAGAGGCTATATAGCCTACGAGGGCTGACTACAATAGATCCACCTTGGGTCATAGTGGTCTTTGGGTATTTAGAGCCCTTTCCCTCACCACTCAAATCGTAATCATAGTTATTTTTCCTGGAAGGCGCGGTGTAGTACTCCGGTAACCAAATGGGAGGTAAAACTATAGAGGGCCTAGGAACATACACATTGTAAAACACCAAAAGGCTGGCAACTATGCGTCAATCCTCTAAGCTTTGAAGCTTGGATTTTACTTGCTGATCGTCGCCAATGAGCTAGAGATCATCTCGATCTTGGCTGTACAATCCAGAGTCTAATGCATTTAGCTGATACTTGGCAGAACAATCCCAAGGATGACAGCAGTACTCCATACAAATCGAACTACCGCTTGGCGGCGCTTGGTACCAATGGAGCAACTGTTCCGGTGTGAAGCGCCACCGAACCTTAAAAAGGAAGCCATGCTTTTTTGCAGCAGATGTCCATAAGCATAGCAATGGCTTTGCTGTGTCTCTCGGTGGCAGCGCTCCATAGGTGGAAATTTCCAATAAACTACCTTTGCGAAAACCTTACTGCTGGCCACTAAGAAAACTGTTTAGAAGGTGAAGATTGAAGAAGGTATGCTAGGAGCTTCTGATTCGGTACCTACTCATTTCATAACTTCAGAAATTATGGAGGCATTAGCAGGCTTCTATGACTCAGAAACCACTCCAGATGACAGAAAGAGGCGGTGCAAGCGTGTCAATACTAAATACAACTCGGGTGCGCAGTTTCTCTATAGGTACCTGCCCCATCAGGGAGGACCGTTGGCGTTGTTCACGCCTAGGGCACAAACAAAGGACTTTGAGTACATTTCTCTGCTTGATGCAAACCTCTGGCGTGGCAGAGTCGCAAAGAAGAATATATATTATGTGGTATCTTGCTTAAAGCATCCAATCTGCGAAGATATTAGCAAATAGATGCCTTTTCTTTCGCAAAATGAGCCATGATCTGTCAGTTTTATCATCAGCGGCAACCCACAATAATGGGACAACGTGCGAGAGTCACGGCAGGGATGTTGTTATTAAATTATTTAAAAAAACATGAGTGCCTATATACTTTAAATACTATTCGAATATTCGGATAAATTAAATGAATTATTCGAATTTGAAATTGGGGCGGATATTCGAATAAAATGAATATTCGAATATTCGAATTGCAAACCCTAATTACATACAAGAGTCATATACCAACTTCCAGTTACGAAAATATACAAGATGTTATAACAGCTCTTAATTCAAGAGAGGCTTTCAAATTGAGACAAGACAAAATTTCCAAACTAGTTACTCTTACCGGAGATACAAATAATTTAACTTCATTGAACTTCTCTCCAAAATTGAGTCTACAACTTGGATTTGATCCTTATACTAATGTAGCACACAAAAAAACCGGAAAATTTCCGGCTAATATTTATCTAGGCTTACCGTCACAACTTTACATTTATTGCGACATAGTGGAACCTCAAATAGTGGGGGATGTCATGAGTCCTTTGTTAAGAATTATAACTTTAGACCCCGTAAAATACGTATATGGTTCGAGCAAAATGCATATTTTTTCCCCTCCTCATTATATTCCTGTCATGCGAAGAGAATTTGATACAATAGAGATAGATATAAGATCAAACACTGGTGAACATATACCATTTCAATTCGGGACGAGCTGTGTTAAACTACATTTCAAACGTAAATAATTAACATGTATCTAAAACATAATAATAATGGTATTTGCCCATATCACCACTATTATTCTCATCAAGCGGGGACTGGCGTTGGAGTAATTTACAAAGGTGTACCTCATCAGCGTGGTCATGGCATAGGTAGCTTCTTGGGGGGTCTGTTTCGATCAGTTCTTCCGCTAATATCAAATGGAGCTAAAGTTGTAGGTAGGGAAGCATTAAATGCAGGGATGGGACTTCTATCTGACATAGTAAGTGCTAAGCCTTTAAACGAATCTGTTACAAATCGCTTTAAAGAGGCCACATCCAATTTAAAAACTAAGGCTGATGCTAAAATTTCAAGAGTGATGAACGGATCAGGGTATAAAACTAAAGCACGGAGCAAACGAAACCTCATTCAATCACTGAAATTGAAGGAGAGAGCAGCGAAAAAGCCTAGGAAGAGTAAGAATTTATCTTACAACGATATATTTTCATAAACAAACAAAATGTCATTTTTACATCATAATTCTTGTGAATGTGCTAAGTCGGAATTGGATTTATTTGCTTTACCATCGACTCAAACAAGCATAGAAAGTGGACAATGGATTCATTATAAACCTATCTCATCTCTAAGTGACGATGGGCCAATAGAATTTCAAGTTCCTGGATCTGGGGATGACTATATTGACTTATCGCACACGATGCTTCATATCAAAGCTAAGATATTAAACCAGGATTTAACAGCTTTGAACTCTGACACAACACCTGTTGCACCCATAAATAATTGGCTTCATTCACTATTCAGTCAGGTAGATATCTATCTGAATCAAAAACTAATATCTCCCCCGAACAATACATATGGATATCGAGCATATATTGAAACTTTACTTAATTATGGCCCACCGGCGAAAGAGTCGCATCTCACATGTGCGATGTGGTATGAAGACACTGCCGGAAAAATGAACAACGCTGATGATAACAATAAAGGATTTGCAGCGAGGCTGAAATGTGTGAAGGACAGCAAGGAAGTGGAAATGATTGGACATTTACATGCGGATGTTTTTAATCAGGATAAGTTTCTGATTAACGGAGTCGAAATGTGTGTAAAACTAGTTAGATCTAGAGAATCCTTTAACCTCATGGCTGCGTCAAATGATATTAAAATAAAAGTGTCTATTACGGATGCAACGCTAATGATTCGTAAAGCTCGCATTAATCCGAGTGTATTGCTTGCTCATCAGAAGGTTCTAGCTAGTACAACTGCAAAATATCCTATTACACGAGCCGAGGTAAAAGTGTTAACTATTCCATCTGGTGTGCAAGGAAAAACACTTGATAATGTATTTCTCGGACAAATACCGAAGCGGTGTATCATAGGGTTTGTTAACAATACAGCATTCAATGGCAGTTTTACCAAAAACCCCTTTGATTTTGACAATTATGCTATAAATACATTCAGTTTATATATTGATGGTACACAAATTCCCTCTAAGGCACTACAACCCCAATTTAGCAGTGGGTTACATACAAGCATGTTTCACACATTATTTTCAGGGACTGGTATTCATTTTTTGAATGAAGGCAATGGTATTAATAAGGATAGGTATGCGAAAGGATATTGTTTGATGGCCTTTGATTTAACCCCTGACTTATCCGCAAGTTCGACTTCACACTGGAACCTAGTTAAACATGGAAGTGTTAGGTTAGAAGTAAGATTTGAAAACGCTCTATCTGAAACAATTAATTGTATTGTGTATGCTGAATTTGATAACTTAATTGAAATTGATAAAAATAGAAATGTAAGTGTTGACTTCAGTAGTTAGATAGATGCACTATAGTATATAAGACGAGTTTTTGTTCTTAAGTAATCATAATATTATTTGCTTTTATATTAGTTAGTCACAATAAAAGACAAATAATGAATACTATCGATATTAGTAAATATCTAGATACGATACATCATTCTCTGACGTATAATGTATTTGCAGCCAATCGGTTACCAATGTACATGACGAATCCTATTTATTTAATTAGTAACTTGGATCCTGACACAAAGCCAGGTTCACATTGGATAGCAATTTTTATAAATGCAAATGGTATTGGAGAATATTTCGACACCTTCGGTCGAAAGCCAGATGGTAGTCATTTAGCATTTTTGAGAAGAAACTCACGTAGATGGATTTATAACAGCAAAGTTATTCAAAGTTTGTTTTCACCATTCTGTGGTGAATATTGTCTTATGTATTTGTACTTTAAATATCGAGGTATGAGTTTAAAGGATTTCACCAATATGTTTACATCAGATACAGTGAACAATGATATTTTACTGAAGAAAATGTTTGATGTCTATTTTCATAGGTAATCTTAAGATAATTCAATACTTATACTTTGTAATTAGATTAAGAATAAACAAAAAATAAAGTAAGATTAATTAGACGTAAACTTTGTTTTATTTATGTAGAGATTTGAAAAATACAAACAAATTAAAATTTAAAATTATTTATTATTAAAATGAAGTACACATAACTTAAAACTAAACCATTGTGGGGGAATAAAGCGATGGCGATAGGGGGATACCACTGTCACTGTTTCTCATAATTTCCGCAATTTCTGCGTTTTCTTCTTCACTCCAATCCAGCAGGAGTGGGTTCACACGTCGCTCAGCTTCAGGTATTGGAGATTCTTGGCGAGAATATCCGTAGAGTCGGTCCTCTCCGCCCTTCCGATTCTCCTCGCAACTTGGGCAATAGGCCTTAACTCTCCAAACCCCATCGATGTCGTCCTCTTGGTTGGAATAGTGTCCATCGCATAGGGTATAATATGGTTTTACGTCCTCGTCTTCAACCATGGATTGCGGTAACGTTCCGTGTATATACCACAACCGGATTAATTTATGGTGTTTTTTTAAAACATGATCCTTTCCGAGTAAAATTATGCCTTCTGTATCAAGAATCATTTTGACTTTTCTTCTAACAACGACGACACGACGGTGAAAACAGGAGTGAATAAATGTTGCACAAGTCGAAACGCTTATATATGGTGTGGAGTGGGGTGGCGATATTGTTTGCCCGCCTTTTTTGTTGTTTTACAATGCCTCGAGGAATGACGAGTCGCGACTTGTTGTGTCCGTGAGATTCTTGTTGGCATATAATTAGTTTATTTTGCATCTTCCTGCTTGCGTTCGATATAATATTTGCAGCAGTCCCGTTTCACGGCGAGTTGTTTTGTTATGAGATATATTATATCTCTCGCGCTTTGATAATTTTTATCATCCTCAGACTGCGCATAATACTTGACACGAACGTCTGCGTGTTTCCAATAGTTCATAGGTGAGATGTTGCGGATCTTGTTCATGTCGTAAACTTCAATTTTGACGAAATGAGATGCGGTTATGCCCTCATTTTCACTCGACGCGATATACGATACACCATCATCGCAAGCCGTCGATACACTTGAAGACTGAGTCGCGGCCCTCTTATTCTTTTTTGGTTTTTCAAAGAATGCTTCAATGTTGTTGCTTCTTTTCGATGCCTTTTTCTTAACATCAATCACCAATGAGTCCACAGCGTCATCACCATCGGGGGAATCAGGAAAGTAGTAGCTTTTGAAGGTGTTATCTTGAAACTGTGAAATAAGCATAAAGATACACGTTATTTATAGTTTGTCGATAAATTTTGACTCGTGAAAACAGGTTAACAAGTATGGTAAGATCCTAATTGAACTATTACATATTTACATTCGGCTAACGGTGGAGAGCTAGAGTCAAAACCATACCGCTAGGTACTAGTTTAATAACCATCTTAAACAACCACAGTATAGTGGTTATTTAAGATGGACAACGAAAACAATATAAAGTACACATATTATGAGTGATAGGTAGTTAAAGTTACTTACATCCATAGTTGAATTATTATTGGAGGAGATCTTCCGACCGCTGCGCTGGCTGCTTCAATGTCACTCACAAACTGAATAGGATGAGCTAAGTAGGGTTCGCTTTTATAACACTGCTCTAGCAGCGTTAGGGTGGTCGCAGTGGGGAATACATGTCACGACAAGTTGAATGCATTGTGAATTCAGCACAATAAACCAGTCCCTTACACCATCAGGTAAAAATTTGTATTCATAAAAACAATGGTGTCCCTTCACATCAATGGTACGAACGTGTCGCAACTCGATCAACTTTCGAAATCAGGTGCATTTTTAGAGGACGAAAACAAAGCAATAAATCAGTCCCTTACACGTTACACCATCATAAAAAATGTCTTCATAAAGATAAATGTTCGCGGACCTATTCAAACTAGCTTACAATAAATAGTTCTTTTATATTCAGTGGACGCGACAGGATAAAATTTTCAAAAGGATGACAACAAAACGTTATGCAATAAAGAAAAAAAACAAACTTGTAAACTGATATTGTGCAAGTCGAGAATAAAGGCTTTTTACAACTGGAGAAAGAGTTAAGAGTTGGCGTCCGCTCATAAAGACAATGCTGCCGCTTCACATCAATAGCCACCATAAACTTGCCCTATTAGATTTAGCAAAGGAATACACAATTTTAAAGGGATGGCAAAAAAAGAAACTTATATTGCACAAGTATGTACAAAGACATTAATACAATTGAAAAAAGAGATGTGAGTTAGTGGCCGTTTTGGTTATATAAACGAGATAGTCACGAAAACAGCCTATTGGAATACGATAAGCTGGTCTAAATTACACGAAAATCAGGCTCCGCGGGTTGAGTTTGATTCGCACCCTAATTAATAACACTCTAATGAAATACCCCCTCAATAAAGGCTGGGTTAGGTTAGGTTAGATTTATGTTATGAAGACGTGGTAGATGAAGCCGCGCCAGGTTTAAAATCAACAAAATCAGACTCCCGCGGGATGAATTTGATTCACGCCTTAATTAATAATCTCCTAATTAATTAGCTCGCTAATAAAAAGCTAGGTTAAGTTTGGTTAGGTTCGGGTAGGTTAGGTTGGATTAGGTTATGTTATAAATACGTGATTGATAAGGCCGCGCCAGGTCAGAATCCAATAAGAACAGGCCTCCGCGGCTTGATTTTGATTCGCGCCCTAATTAATAATCTGCTTATTAATCAACTCGCTAATCAAGGCTAGGTTAGGTTAGGTTAGATTTATGTTAAAAAGACGTGGTAGATAAAGGCCGCAGAAGTAATAGAGGCGGGATCAGACAGCTAGTGCGCGTGAAAAAACAGGGCTGCGATCGGTGCTTAACAATGTTGCACCCCCATTTATGTGTGTACCTAAAAAAGCTTTTGATAACATGTTCACATGTAATAGGCGACAAATACATCGTTAACATACACGCTAGTTAATGCTGCGTTCGGGAGCGTGCAGCAATTGCGCAAGTGAGAGTGATATCAAAAATCCGAGTCGCGGTTAACAAAAGCGAACCCCAATTAAAGGACAATAGCCAGGTAGCCGACCCTTTCCATTGACTGTATTTCATGAGCATATGCATTTTATATCTCGGAAACCGTGTGAGATAGAGAGCTGGGAGTCGGTGCTATCGTCTTAGATGGGGGGCAATACCCCTAGTTTGATATCAAACAACCTTTTTTTTTTTTTTAACCTGCGATTTTCCCAATCCGCCAAAATTGGCCCAAAATCAGAGATCGAGAAACGCGGGCGAGCATGGCTCGGCGAGAGTGATCCAGAACCCACACATCCTTACTACTTAAGTCTAATGAAAATAAACTTTCAGTGTCCTACGTAAAGTTTAAAAATAATCAATTTTGGAGATAGTTTTTTTAATAAGATAAGTAAAGTGAAACAAAGAAGACGGAAGTAGGTTTTTTTTTTATGAAACTTTTCAACAGTTCCTTTTTTGCACTTAGTTCGATTTCCAAATCTTTGCGAAACCCCTCATCGGAGTCAAGAAGCTATTGTACCTGAATCTACTTATGCGCTCGGGGCATCCAATGCAATCATTTTACCCCGGTCTCCCCACTCACCTCAATTTTAGGCTGCGGTTATAGAAACTACTTACAGCGGACCAGGCGCTACCTTTACGAATACTATTAAGATTTTTAATATTTTAACTATAAAGATATATTTTTTCCCATGGGATTGTGGTTTTTTTATTCGACGCTCTTCGTTCGTCTTCGTTAACAACTCATGCATGTCCCCACCGAGGGGCTGATTAATATCAGGGTAGGCTCGAGCACTCTAATGGGTGAATAGGCCTTAGTCGACCACGCTGGCCCAGTGCGGATTGGTCAACTTGACACACAACCTTTGAATTACTTCGCAGGTGTGTGCAGGTTTCCTCGACGCTCGTACGGTGAAGGAAACTTGTACACATCTGCGTAGAAATTCAAAGGTCGTGTGAAGTCGACCAATCCGTACTGGGCCAGCGTGGTCAACTGAGACTTATTCACCCCGATTCAGGGTAGAGCCCCTTAGTTGGGGACATAATGGTCTATTATTAAGTAACTGACAGGAAGGTATATAATAATACAAAAATGCACGTTTTTTTAAAACAAAAGAATACTTTTAATAATAAAACCTTTATTTAATGAAATAGAACAATCCGCTATTCTTAAGGTGACGATTCCTTCTCTTTGCCCCGGTCTACCCACTCGAAGAGATGGGCATTAGCATTTTTATCGATAGAGAAATTTCAGAAAATTCCAATTTCGAGAAGAAAACTGGTGAGTCCTATCCTATCGTATTTGAAAGTTACAACGAAGTAGCAAATAAATATTTTAGATAAAAATTTAAGTAAATTTTATATGTATCGAAACTAATATATTATTACAAGCAAGACTGTATTAATAAAATATAAAAATAACATATTTTAATTAACTTTTAACGTCTTTTATACAGCGGGAACCTAAATACCATTACTTTTATGAAATATCGCATATGTATTTTATTTTATAACTACATAAAAGCAATTCACGTTATCTTACTATAAAAATGAAAATAAAATATGTTTTATTCGAAGTAAGATTTTACAAATCACTTTTCGACGTCGAGGCGGGTTCACAGTTTGGCTGTCTTCTGTTGAGAAGAACTACATAATGATGGTGAACTAAACTACTACTTAATGATTATCAGAACACTAAGGCCTCATTTAAAAAGAAGTGCAGTATCCCCAACATTTGTGAGGCGATTGGGGATTCCAGTTGTTTTACACACCTGCAGGAAGAATGCTAGGTTTTCATCGATTCGTCTAAATGAGTGACATTATTTTAATATTTTTTTGTTTTAGCAAATAAAATTCGTTACTTTATGTAAAGTTTTTCGTAATTCATTCAAAACGCGTACGAAGTCGCAGGCAAAAGCTAGAAAATAGTCGGATTTTTAATTCTATATTTCAAATTAGTAATTGGTTACACAAGTGAATTATGCTGACTGCTGGATATACCTGGTTTATGTATTTTTAGTTAGTCGTTTTTTACTACTTTACTACTAATTCTAAGGATTCCCAAAAGAAAATATGCCATGAGATGGATAGCTAATAAAAATTGGCTGAGAAGATTGGAATTATGGACTTGAATTTCGCATTGGTGTAAAAAACTACATTTGGAAAATATTTTTCAAATATTTGGCTTTACGATGCCGTAGTGGTGCCAAGCAATATCGACATGTCCAGTCGCCCCTTCGTGTCGGGACGAATTTCCATAGACATACACAGAAGGAACATAATTTTGTACTACACTTCCAAGAACAAAATTCATCAGTTTTAAAAAGCACTTAATTAGATACAAGAGCGACCCCAAAGACGCGAGAAAGCTCATGCAGCGGGACAATATCCGTGTTTATATGTAACCTGTAACATAGATTGCGCGCGCTTTGACAGGCTGCATATAAACTCGTTTTTTCCCTTATCTGTGGGTATGCGATTTTAATATGTGAAATCAATTGCTTTCCAAATGATTTTTACGTTTAAATATATCATTCTCCGCCAAACGACATCCACTGCACAAAAGGCCTCCCCCAAAGTTCTCTTTTAATTCATGTGAAGATAAAATTAAATTTTTTGCAGATTTTTGTTTATTTTAAATAAATTATTATGTGTCTAAAATATAAATGTTTGCACGTATCAGTAACACAGAATACGACAAGAAGACTTTATAGAGCGCAGTACAAATCCCTTTATCGCAACAGGACAAAACTCACACGAAATACCTATACACGTACACACACATAAATCCTGACGGAGTTATTGGCCGTCCCCGGGGCCTTCAAATATATTCCACTGCCTTTTATTTACCCCTGAAAGAGATTCGCGCGCTGACTGCCAAGGTAGGAAAATAAGGAATCGAACATTCCAGAAAACGACGTTTTTATAAAAATGAAAAGTCCGACTAGGATTCGCTAACTGAGTTGGTGAGGTTGACTTTTGGTGTACAAAATTCTAAAGGGTTTCAATTTTTGTGACGTTAAAACTATTAAATAGAAAAGTAATTAAATAACGATATAGAGGTACAACTAAGATCTAAAACATTCTATAATGATGGCGAGATATTTCCATATTGTAGCTCGCTATACAGTTTTATAAGTTGGAACGCAACGTAGTACCGAATCTCGTGAACAGAAAACCAACGTTTTGTCAATGAGCCTACTAATTCTAAAAGTACTAGACACAAACAAAAGCTTAAATAAAATTTTAAATTCAAATTGGCCTCTGGCTGATACGAAGTTAGGACACAAAAGTTGTGAAAAGTTACTGCTTTAAGCAAAATTACCATGTAGAATCTTCATTCCAAGTAATACATTTGACCCACTTTACATAGAGATAAGCATCATATTTCCACCAGAACAGAAGACGTAAATTTCAAATGCATCCAGTACCAAGCACCAGTGGGATATAAGTTAGCGAAATTATATCCCTTCCTACTACTTCGTACCAGTTTGTCAGGACTCCAAGGCTTTGAAAATTTTGGTGTTTTGTGCTCTTTTAGTATGGTTCTAAATGCTAGTCTATTTATGTTACAACCACAAAATAAGAATCTGTTATCTTGTTTATCCTATTTCCTTTATTTGGGCTCAACAGTTCAACACAATCATCTATTTCCTTAATATTTTTATCAATAGAAATAATAGGTTTTCTTCTTCGAATACTTACTATAGGTACTTAGAGTCGATGACAATCATCAACATAGTAATATGATTATAATTTAAAATAGGGAATCTACTATGGTTTTTTTTTCATATTAATCCGGACAAAAGGTCATTGATGCATGCATACAATGCGCACATTTTTTAAACGACACGATAATAGAAAATTATCGCAAAATACGTAATTTGGCATACTGTAGTAGAAGGCGGGGAGAGCGTGTGACCTTGCCAGACTTTGGCGGTACATTATTTTTAATAAATTTCAAGTAAAGATCAGACCATATAGCAGTCATTGTCAAATTTTTACACAAAATAAATTAATTTAAAGAGAGTTTTAATGTAACTTACGGCACACTTGAAGTAAAAGACAAAACAATGTTATTGTAGCTAGCCGCATAGAAACAAATTTTACTAAAAACTATCATCATTAAGTTATATAAAATGTTACGTTAATATCTACATATTTTCTACCTTAAAATTCTTGATGACATTTACATCAATACAATGTAAACAAGTATCCCTAACATCTAACTATTTTTAGCGAACAAACATTAACTTTATAGGTCTCCTCGGGTTACCCTGGGACTCGAGGAGTTGAGCCATTGATCCGGGATTAGGACTTGGCTCAACAGGCTATCCGGACTCAAACTTATGATAATGTGGACCCGGCTAGTGTTGCTAACCTCGACAGGAAAAAATTGGATATATCCTATACTTTTAAAGTTTTCACGGTTGATTTTATAACTAACTAGCGACCCGCCCCGGCTCCGCACGGGAAAATGGTTATTGTGGGTTATCCTTCAGTATATTATGCATGTATTATACATATAAACCTTCCTCTTGAATCACTCTATCTATTAAAAAAAACCGCATCAAAATCCGTTGCGTAGTTTTAAAGATTTAAGCGTACAAAGGGACATAGGGACATAGGGACATAGGGACGGAGAAAGCGACTTTATTTTATACTATGTAGTTATAGTTATAACTAATTTAAAACGGGATATTTACCGTGGTATTAGTTTTGTGTGGGTACTCGATATTTCAATGCAGTTGCATACACCATAATCACGGTACGAGTGGTCATCATCATCATCATCATCATCTCAGCCGAAAGACGTACACTGCTGGACAAAGGCCTCCCCCAAGACGAGTGGTCATCCCGTTTCAAATCGTATTAGTTAGGATATACCCTGTTGAGACTTTGTCGACAAAAATCTGAACTCTACTCGATTTTTGTATGAAAAGTCATAAATAAATGTAACACTAAAAAGTGCACAAAAAAGTTTACAAATGTTTTTATGTATGTATTTTATATAGAACATTTTTGTATCTACTAGTAGGTTAGGTACTTAAAGCAAAATAAATTCGTCGTTTAACCAGTAATCATTTACAATACAAATCAAATATACTTTATATAAACCAAAAATATAAAGTAACACAGAAGACAAGTAAAGTGAATAAGTTAATAGCCGGTCATATTGCTAAGGTAGCAATTACTTCCCGTAAAACTTACATGAAACCAACGAAAACATTGTGCCAGCTTCGAGCCATAAATTTTAAATACGGGATATCCCGTAAAAATAGGTGTGTCTGACATCTCTAGGGCGACCGGCCTAACTCGATTCCGGATTTCTCAGGTAGGGTAGAAACTTGTGTGGGACATTTTTGCATAGAAATGAACCGAGTTTTGCATGGGTGGGATGTGGATGTGATGGTAAAACGACTTGTTTTGTAAATATTTATGTTTTTATAGTGATCCTACTATATATACTCAATATTTTATTCAAAGCTGATATAAGAAACAAAGTTTAAACATATTTAAAATCAACGCTGCTGCAGTTAGTTATGTATGTGATTCACTTGCAAATATATTATTGTCATTTATAATTTTGTAATATTATTGTCAATAACATTTTTACAACATTGTATGATAATTTATAATTTTGAAAAGATGCAACGCCTGTTGAGTTTCTTCCGGCGAGTTCTTCTCCAGAGAAGACAGCCAAATTTTTGAACTCTCCAGAATAAAAACGTAATCGTCAAAAATGAATACTTTGAAATATTTATTTATTTTATTTATTTTATTATGCCAGAAAAAAAAGTCAGATTAAGAGTGTTTTGTACCATAAGTAAATTATGTACAGTAGCCAGCACATGCAGCAGATTAAGAGCGCCTGTATTCCGTAGATGTAGGGGTGAATTTCGTAGTGCGAATGTCTAACCGCATGTGCTGGCTTCTGTACTTCTGTAAAAGAAAGAATATACAATATAATATACTAATATACCATATAGCTAAACATACATAAGTAATTGACAGAATAAGTCAAAATTCAAATAAGAACTTAGTCGAGTCGACTGACCCATTACGGATTGTTAAACAAACAATCCCATTAATTTTATTGATTATTCAAATCTCCAAAATCGCTACTAACAAATAAAATTTACGTCCAAATACAAATAACACCACAAAATGACGTGCCATAAAACCAGATTTAATCTAACAAAATCATCATTGAAACGTAACTTTACATTACTCACACGTAATGCCATATCATTTGGCATCGTTCCTAATTCCTTCGATTTGGGGTCTAGCAGTTGATATTACCTTGACCTATCATCTTTTATTATTAGCAATTCCTTCCAAGCCCAGAAAGTCCATATTTTCACTTATTTCGTCCCAAATTGCACCTTATTGGGAATGATTTACAAAACGATTTGCTGCAACACGGTTTGGCGTAGTGAGCAGTGTTACAATGTTATGTAGGGCAAGAAAATGTCTGGATTGCGTGCTATCGTCTACTTACAGTTCTTTTACTATTTTGCATATATTAGTATCGGTATGCATTATTATCTTGCCACCAAGTTTACCATTTTATTTCCAGACTCAGTCGTTTTTATTTTGTTATAATGAATAGGCTTTTGGTAATCGCTTTAGTACTGAGAACATATTGTTCTCAGATCTTGCAATGGAATATTTGATACAAATTGACTTTCCAGGAAACACTTGACCCTCTTCTTCGCATGTTAATCTTATGATGACTCACGGACTTCATTTTTAAGTAACTAAACGGTTATATTACGAGAAGAATAAAAACATTATTTTTGCGGGACCAGTGAGGCTCTAAAAGTAATTTGAATATTATGTGGTCACTAATACAATAGTATTTCGTAATTGTTTAACTGAAACAAGTTGCTTGCATCCAAAATAAGTATACATTACTACTTTCTTTAATAATATCCATGCTTTTAATTTTGCTAATGACAATGGCTCCTTTTAAGAGCCATCAAGTGTATCGTGAAACCATCAGACCACGACTGAAAGGGGTGGCTTTACAATGTTTCTAGCAATCTTAGTATATTTTGCAAGCACTAATGGGGTATAATTGTAAAATAATTATGTGTTGACAAATTCGTTTTTCTTTTCTGATATTGATATGTCTTTGTATTTGCTAACAATGAAATAATTTTAACTTTGTTTGCTTGTTAGATACTAAAATGGTAATTAAGTTTATTCTTTGCGATTTTATTCCCCTATGAAAACATCGGTTTTAATTTGAAATGTAAATTATTACGCACTTTATTCACAGTCACCATCAATTTCAAACTAAAAGCAAATCTAATTTAACATTAAAAGCTCATTAAAATAAAATCTGTCAAAAATTCCTAACAAATTACCTATCTTCTCTTTCCCCAAAGGAAATCTAAACTTTTTCCAAAAACAGTCCAAGATCATTAACACCAAGTTTAAATTTTAACTTACCACTCAAACTTAGTTGGCCTCTCTTAATTAGCTATTATATTGAATTACAGTTTCCGAGCCAAAATACCTTCAGGGAAATGGCGCAAAGTTTGATTAGGGCAGGTTAAATTTTGCGAATTCAAAATAAACACAATGTAAACAAGTGACCCGAAGACGGTCCCTTGCGTGACCCCGATCACTATGGGAATTCACATTCAAATATTCATATTTACAACTCTTTCAAGTTACGTCAAAGCCCATAAAAGCCAACATATAAAACTCAATCGTTAAAATAAAATACACACCGTTTTCTAAAATTGTATGCAAATCCTTGATTAAGTAAATCAAAAGCTTCTCATAAATCTACGACTTTGATAAATTATGAAGACGTTAACGAATTTCTTTAGGGTCATAAATTCACACCAGATTATCAAGTTTCATCATTTGGAACTTCATTTGGACAAGATCAATTAAGGATATAATAAAATGGATGTGGCAATTCTCTTTCTCATCTAGCCCATTAAGATTTTTTCACAATAAATCTAAATAAAAATTCGTGGTTAGAATCGGTTAGTAAAATTGATCAGATATCTATATGGACTGTAATTAGCATAACTACTAACATACTTTCTAAATTGTAAATATTATTTACTTTTATATTTACAGGAACTCCTCATATTATTTATTTATTCCGCTACTTCGTTCACCAAAATTTGTTGAAATGTCATATCAGAAATCTATGTTCCAAAAACCTCAGTCGTTGAAGAAACTTGGCCACACTTGGCAACTAATATACATAATCGTCAGCCAGCGAATCCCCTGTTATATTAATAATTTAAACCACAAACTGAAGCGTATCACTACAAATCGAATAAAATTCAAGGGTTGTGTGTGATTGTGACGTGTTTTTTCTTTTATAATTTTATCACACACTATCTTTCCGCCGCGGCTTCGCCCGCGTTAACAGTTTTTTTTCCGGGAGAATGAGGCATTTTCCCGCGGTAAAAGGTAGCCTATGTTACTTAAGGGGAATGTTATTACTAATGGTGAAATAATTTTTGAAATCGGCACAGTAGTTTTTGTTATATTCATTACAAACATCCTCTTCGTCCTGTTCCTCTTTATAAAATTAAGTATGATATCATTCATCAATTGATGAAAATTGGAAGTAAAATAAAACATTAAAATTACAATACTTTGCAAAGTACAAACAAAAAAGGTCAAGACTATCACATTAAAACTCATTAATTAAAGTTATTCTCTGTATAGTCCAAATATTAGGTTATGATTACCAACAAGATCTGAGATGGATTGAAAAACCATTATTATTTTAATAGTTAAGCATTGTGTTAAAATGTCTATTATGCCTATAAAGGTTATTTAATTATTATATTTCTTATTATTTGACGTTTCCTCAGTGACTTCGCCAATGCCAAGTGAGTTACAGAAAAAACTAGGGTATTCGTTATCAAAATAGTTTAGTTGGCAACTTCACTAATATTTCTGTCTGTGTCAATCTTATCATTAGATATTATACATTCACTATCACGAGGTTGATTTACCTTCCATTGAGATATCCAATATCATTCCATTCCAGAATCATAGTCTAGAACAACTCAATCCTCTCCCAGCTTAGACCAGATTATATGATTACGAAATTTGCATACGAGATTTACTTATCCCTCCAAGATAGTGAGTTTTAGTTATATCTCGATATTACAGCTTATTTGACTTTAGATTAAGTAAGGTATTGTTCATTACACCGTTAGTTGATAAAGGCTTATTTGTGGAAGCTATTTAACCGGCGGCGATAGATAATTAAGTTAAAATGTAGGGTGCGTTTAATTGTATCGTGGGAAGTTTTGTTTGGGTTTCGGAAGTAAACGGTTTTTGGATGAGAAAGTGAATTTGTTTTATGTAAATGTGGCATGAGCGAAAAATTTGCTTTGAATCGAACAATTTGTATCCATAGGAGATAATCAAACCAAATAACTTGCATAAGAAGTTATTAGGAAGACATTTAAATAAATCAATTTTACATAATAAAAACCAATGAAGGTAATACAAACGAAGTCTAGGTTTTAAACAATTATTGAAAGAGATAATAATTTACAGGACAATAATTATTCTCAAATTCAAATTTGCAATTCGAGAGACCTACAAAATTGGATACATCATTCAGTATCGGCGTAACTAGATCACAGGCTCCCAGACCTACTGACTGCGTTGCGTTAGCTCGATGTTAGCTCACTATCAATACATAATTCATGACCGTTCTCTACGACTAAATGAATTTATCATCACATTATTGGATATCGACGGGGACATCGTTTTATCATCTGCTGCGTTTAAACGGAGCACTTGTGCTTTGATTTACGGGTTTACAAGTACACCTTACTTCTATTTTAGATGATATTTCTCTGATAGTTCTTTTTTTATATTTTAAATCATAATAAGAATGTTCCTTTTCCTTTTTTATTTTCATAACAAATATTTACGTAATTTCGATATGCGTAACAGAAATTTAATATTATCAACCAAATATTCTACGTCGAAATTCGATAGAAAAAATGTTTACATTTGCTCAACTTATTTTTCTTTTTTCGTTACGCTGCGCAGATAACATGAGAACGACTTCATAAAAGCAAACTACAAAACCTAGCTTGCCTAGGTATTTCCAAAGACTAGGTGTCTAGTCTTGCGTGAGAAGTTATAGACCTCCAGAGCCACTTTCCAGCAAAAATGTGGATATAAATGTGCCCCTAGATTCTTTGAACACTACGTTTTCTATTTTTCTTTTCCATTCCAAAATTTCATAAATCGTTTTGCCTCATTTACTAATGCATAACACTTTGGGTATTACCACAAACTAAACGAGAAATATTTAAATTAGTGTTGAATATTCTTTATTGACACCGATTATTGAATAGGACAGTAGTAGGTAGTAGGTTATTTTAAATGGACCCTAGTAAATATCATTGATAATAAATACATAAAGAATAAATAAAATGTGGGAATCTCACACACGGCCAAGTTTGCAAGCACGAATGTTTGCCCTGGGCGGGATTCAAACCCGCGACCCTGTGCTTTGAAGGCAGGCGTACTACCATCTAGGCCTTTCTAGGCTACGAGGCCGTCAAATCGTGATAATATTTTCCTTACAGTAGCGAGACCCTTCACTAACGATTTTTTTTTCATATTCGGCAAAGATAGGCAAATAAATGCCATACAGACTGGGTCGTCTTCAATATTTCTCTTATCTAATTCTACTGTAGCAAAATTACGTCTTAAATTAGTTTCATTGTCTTCAGTACCTAAGCTTTTAGAATACAAAATAAGAGATTCTCTATATCATATAGTGGGTATGTCAATGTTAACCAGATTATCAGTAGATTGAATACTGTAAAATTTGATTTATTCTATCAGCACATGACTACTCGTAAGATTTTATATTGCACACTACATACATAGTAGATTAAGTCTGTTATTGTTTTTCTTAGTATCTTTAGTCTCAGTTTCGTCGAAATAGTTTTATGCGATGATGCGTGAAGGCAAACAGACCGAAATATTTCGAATTTTGGCAAATCTTATTACTACGCTAATGAAAATTTTCAGCTCAATCGAATTCCTTAGCGATTATCGAAATACGCAATCGTGTGTCTAACCGCACGTGAGCTTGGCTAGAAATTATAGCTCACTAAATTGCTCTTCAGTCTAACCTAACCGAAGTATTTCTCAAGTATTTTCAACTATTTTCTGAGACTTAGCAAGTGATTACAATGAGTACCGCAGCGGCTAAGGTGCGCTGTGAATGGCATTTACATACATTTTACATTTAAATTACCGGCGCTGCGGCGTTGATGAAGCCAAGTGCTTTGCGATCGATGGTAGTAAAAACTGGCGAAGTGCGTATGTATTCATCTTCTGATGAATGAGAGCTTACTATTTTAAATCAAAATTTGAATTGGGCCAGGGATTCGATCCCGCATCTCCTTGGCTATTCGGGCCATTGCGCTCTACCAATTGCGTCATCAAGTCTCTGAATGTTTCCACTAAATAATAATAATGTTTGTTAGTTTTTTGTTTGTTCTAAATTTCGTGGGCAGGCAGACAGATACATTTCAGTTGAAAGATGTCTACAACTGGACTGAGATCTCCCCCAAGGATCAAAAAAGGACCGTATGTGAACTACATACAGAAAGTGGCTCGAGTCTACATTATTCGAGCCTATTTAACATATTAACAGAATGAAGTAAAAGGTTTTAATTTTCTACTTAACCTTACCCTCTTTTCTATAACAGTTGCAGCAGAGAAAGTTCATAAATTGGTGCGTACCTGAAATAGAAAGAAGAGTTTGTTAAAAACTATTACTAAACACAATGAATAATAGCTTTATTTTATTTAAAACAGTCACAATTAAAATGTGAAACAAAACAATTATGGATAAGCAAAAAAAAAATTACAAAGTAAAATTACAAAACTTTTATTAACAAATAAATAAAAAAATAAATTTTCAAATCAAATGCAAACGGCATCTGTCAAACAGATTAAAGCAAACCGAATACCATTTAACTAAACATCGCTGTTTGGACTAGGTTCGGGTAAATATTTGAACTCTATAATATCGAATGCTGTATGATAAAACTAGCGAACAGCAATTAAAAACATCAAAGAGATTCCACTATCCAAATAATAAATATACCGAAAGTCTTCTGGGTATTGAATGGTGGATCAGAATTCCGTATGGTGTAAATATTGCACAAAGCTTTTTTTTTTTCGATACCTATTGCATTCAGTGAATTTTGATACTCTGTCGGTGTTTTATTAATACTCGTACGTATGATAAATAAATTAAACTTTACACTAGAACATAAAAATAATATATTTCAACATCGTTTTTACTGAAAGGAATCTAATTATTTAAATATGTCAATACAAAAATATTTTATGTAATTTTTTATATTATCAATTCATCATTAATTATTGTAAATACCTGCAGGAAACTTAATTTAACTACCTACATAATTGAACAGCAATAGATGCATAAAGAAATATTTCCTTATTTACAACAATACAAAAACAAAAATTAAAAAACGAAGGCATTTACTTCTTCCCTCACGTTTTCAATCAGCAGTCTCCATAAACGCACCGGTTACTTTGACAAGTGCACATTTAAATTCGACGTCTGCCTACTGAGCTTATTAAAAAGCTAACGCTAAGAAATCGTTTGCCGCCACCCCAACAGAATTATCATTAAATTCATGGGGCCTTTAATCCAAAGAAAAATCCACCAGAATCCTAAATCAGGGGTCTTTTGAACAACTTCAAAGTTAAATAACCCTAACGTAAGCAAAAAGAGTGACAAAAAACAAGAATTTTGCTCCTAAATCGCAGACAATACGACTGATATTGCAACTGACAGCGCGCGGTTCAAGAAACAAATGTTCAACAGCAATTTAGACTGTATTTCCGGCTACATGAGTTACATTTTAAGTTAACAAATATTTAAATTTATTCATTGCCCTCTGCACTCTAAAATGCACTTTGAAACGTTGCATTTGAATCTGGAACAGCTTGAGAGTATCATGGCGAAGTTTGTCAGGGGTGCTCAACCAGCGCAGCGGCTCGATTTTTCACGTAGCCCACTGAATGACGTCTGTATATTTTACTAGTTAAGTGACAGATGGGAGAGGGCCCCAGAATGGCTCGAAACTATTTATTGTGCCATTACAGCTTGGTTGCCAAATGCTCCGTTCTGAGTTTGGGAGTGACAGTTCAAAATTACGCTCTCACTCAAACTCAGGACCTGGTTAGTTGTTTATAACACTAAATGTTAGGGAAATAGGGATTTGTTGCGAAATTGAGTCGGATAAAGGAATAAGTCAAATAGAAAATTGAAATTTTACTCTATCCATCTCTGTCACGTTTGCAAAGCGATTCTATAAATACAACTAAGTACCTACTATTTAAACATAAAACTATTTCAATAACAAAGACTGTAAAAGCATTTTTAACAAATGTTTTTTTTTATTTAAAAAAATGTCCAGTTGCTATAATAAAATTATCAGCTCATTTCAAAAAATTAATGAGCGCATTTTAAGCCCTTGTGAATCAACCCACGTTTTACACCTTTTCCGAATAGGTGTCACAAACCTTTTACGTTTATTTTCATCATAAATAGATTGAATTTTATATCAGGGTTGGAACAATAAAAACAAATTGCTTTTCGGCCGGTTTTATTATCCGTCAATACGCAACATATAAAACTGCTATATCCCATGTCGCCCCTCAATTCAGATGTGCTTTTGTCACAGTCGATGATGTCAAGGGAAGATGAGTACAAAATGTAACAATAGAATAACGAACTTTACCAATTTTTACTTGACGTTGGTGCAATATTGCGTAAATAAAACATAATCGGAAACAAATAATAATAAATTATTTATTCAGACAAAATACAGTCCATTTTTGTTAGCGTTCCTTTACCTATGTCAGTTACAAAATTAAATTTAATATTTACATTTCCTATCTAGTGATCCAAATGTTGTATTTTTTTTTTAAATATTTGAGTAAACTAAACATGATGTATATAAGTAATAGGTAAGAATACTTAAGACCTTTTAAAATTCAAAGTAAAAATATCCAATAATCCATATTTATCCATAATTACTGAAATATAAACTAAATGGAGACATAAAGGGATCCCCAATAGACAAATCGAATCATCACACTGTATTAATTTTAGGCCGTGTCTAAATTTAAGTGCCTTCACGCGTGTTATTTTATTTAGGCGATGTGACATTTATGTTAGCCGTAATTTTAAGCCACTTATCAGAAACTATGCGGGTCGCGTGAAATCTATGGATTTAGACAAATTGACTTGTCATTTCGTTGAAATCGTAAAGTAAGGGACAAGTGTAAGGATATTAATATAGAATATTAGGTCTAATTAGAGTACCAGTGTAGAATTGGGTGTGAAATGTTATTGTTCGATAAATAAAATACTAGATTTTCTAATTTGTCTCCCAAACGTGGCAACACCTCCCGAAGCCAGATATCTTTTTCAACACATAAAATGACCAAGACTTAAATTATTTACAACTCCAAAAGTAGAAATATAAAACTTTTTGCTTTGATCTTAATTTGGAAACATTCTGTGGCTACGGCTGCTTAGTTCATACAATCTGTAACAACCTTTATAAAATAAAATTCGTCACCTGAGGAATCGGTTAAAAGAATACAGAGGACAATATTTTGGCTTTTTCACACTTATTGAGTTGGGCCCAATAAGTGTGAAAAAGCCGACAAAACAAACTCCTGCGACTGATTATCATTTCCGACCGACTAATCAAGAAAGTCGTTATGTCGCCGCGACTTATGTCGGCCATTACTCAGGCGAGATACGACTGAAAGACGTATGTGGTCGATTGTCTCCCGATATTAATGGGAGTTCAATTATTTCTACGTCATTTGGAGGGGGGAGAAATAGGGTGGAATCTAGGAGATCTTAAAGACAGCGTCTGAACGCTTTTTTTGCGTTGATGAGATCGACTTTGATATCTTGTTGATGGAAAGTGACGAAGAGATAATAATTAAGGTCGTTTTTTAGTCCAAACTGTTTATTTGCCCATTCAATTTCAACACCTAGAATAATAGAAAAAACAAATAGGAAGGCTTTTTTGAAGTCGACTTATGTATTCACCGGCTTTGATCAAAATGGAAACGCAAACCATTTTTATTTCAATAGCAAAAGAAATATCCATCTCGTCTTCTTATATTATTTCGAATCACCTTATTTATCTATTCATTCATGCTAATAGCCCGATCTAAAATATTAAATTAAAAATATGTACACAAAGGTCTAAAATCTTAATTTATACATGATTCATACATACGAGTGTTTTATACGTCTAAAGCCGCGAACTTGGCCCAGGTTAATGACACAAAAAAATTTACCTAAGCTAATAGAAAAGAGCGTTCGAATAAATGTACCTATATTTCGAATTCTACAACGAATTATAAATTCCATCTATCTTACGAGCGATTAACGTGATTACAAATTTTAATATTTATTTTTGCAACACCCATTTTATTGTAAAAAACCCACTCGTGCCTTTCTTACATAATCCGCATTTTAATCATCAACAAGCGATGCTTTCAATTTATAGTCGCCAACAAAATAAAATAAAATGTACCTTCACTGAGGGTGGTCAAAGGACAGAAGGATTGAGGGATATCTTCACCGGCGTCAACTTTCGCTTCACCTCACACATTTAAAAGGGCCAAAGGGACTGCATTTAAAACAACACTTTGATATAACCCAACCTTTTAAGCTCACCTGCGCTCGCGACCCATAGTTTCTCTTTGTGGCTTTTTGATTAATTACCACTAACTAATTTGAATGGGTTAGTGTTTAGGGTTGGGTTTTACACTGCCTTTTATGTTGCGAACTGACAGAATTTCTGTATGCAGTGCTTGTTTATTTCAAAAGTAACAATACTATATCATTATACAAATATGGCTTACAAAACTGTTGTAAATAAATATTGTACATTTTTATGACATAAATCTCTAGTGTAACACTAAATATTATACCTTGGTATAGAGGCACTAATTTCCCACGATAAAAAGTAGCCTCAAAGTTCCTTGCTGCCTATGATATAATTTTACTCCTGTGATTTTGAATTCAAATCTATTACGCCATTTGCGTGTGAAAGCATTACATACATATATTTTGTATTTCAAATATTAATTTGAATAAAAATACTAGTTAATAGTTATAACTATTACTACATTACATAATATTATGTTAAAGTTGTTCCCGAAAGTATGTAACACCTGTTACAGAACCGTAACATCACTGGAACAGTTTTGATTTCCTCATGAATAGCCGTCCATTGATAATGGTTGATTAAATCCACAATCCACCATTTCGTGTTTGCACCGAAGTACAGAAGCTGTCATCGGCGTAAAATTAATGTTTTGTTTTGTTCAGAATAAACTTTGGGGTTTTAGGGCGGTCTTTGTCTTCCATTTCATTATAATCTAAGGGGTTTTAAAGTTAAGTTTGTGTGTGTGAAAAGATTACTTCTCACATTATATAGGAATTGAAATTAATGCCTTTTTTGCGTGTCTCAAAAATACTATTTCAATTGTCTGTAATTTAAGTACAATTTCTTCGAATTATTACACTGTTGCAGAAGTTTAAACACTGATTTTACAAGTCTAAAAAGGATCTGTAATAAATTAACGTTACTACCAAAAACACTGTGTAGATTTCCAGATCATTCTTCCAGTAAGACTCTTTAAAACAACATTAAATTTGCTTGCATTTGCTTAATTCTAGTATAAATTTCGTAAAATAGGACCAATAAAAGTCTTCTATAGACAAATGACACAGAAGCTAAGCAACCATAACCACAGCCAACGAAATTAGTACCTCGCAACGCAAAAGACATTCGAACAAAATTAGAAGGAAGATACGATCATAGGGGTGCCACGTCCCCAGCATACAAACAACATTATTACAACCTTTGATCACTCCTTAGATCAAGAAAATGAAACCCGCAGAACAGACAATCCATTGTCCTGTAACAAAGCGACGATACTCAATGGTAATAATATTCTATCTATGAAGGAACATTAAAAACATAAGCACGGATATCGTCCCCTCCGCTAGTAACCCTCGATGTGCAAAATCTCGAGGGATAAGCCAAAGATTATGAGGCAGAAGTGACAGCTGAAATTACATTATCTCCTCTGTCATCTGAACAAATAGAAGTTATGACCAGGTTATGAATGTTTGAAAGAAATTGGTATCTTAAAGTTATCAATCTATATACTATTATGTAGTATAGAACTCCATTCTTACGAATTCCAAGCATCATATTTATTTCGTTTAAAGTTTGCATGCATGAGTCGTGATATTACTGTGATTTTTTTATGGTAAAGCAATAGTACTTATTTTATATAGAAGTTTGATTCTAGTTTACCTAAAAAGTAGACGAAATGAGATAAATTATTAAATAGTTTTAACTTGAATCGAAACAACCTATACTTTCACAAGAATGTTCAAAAGTTTTCATTCTCCGATTCAACTTATCGTTATGTAAAACTGACGCTTCTACCTTCTACTATCAAACTCTCAATCGATGCTCAACAACCTACTTTCTTCCTAACGCCAAACAAAAACCTACTTTACTCCCTATGAATAAGATCTTCCCTACCTGCTTCTACAACGTTGTAGTAATCAGTATGCGCTGCAAGTAGCGCACGTCTGATTGGTCGAACGTAAGCTTCAGATGAAATGCTCTTAGAAGGTTTAGGGTACACTGCTGGTTACACGTAAAGTCCTGCTTGTGAAATTCCTTTTACAAAGTGTAATGTAGATCGAACATAAGAAGAGATTTTGCGTTTAAACAGCGTCGTCACAATTGCAACCAAAGTAAAGTGAGTAAAGATTTGCGTTATCGTCGCGCGTGAGAGCTCGCCTTAAATTTAATTTTGAAGGTCTTTATTCGAATTTGGATTACGAGTATTAGGTTTAAATATGGATTTCGAAGTTCAATGATGCTGAATCGTAAGAAGCTATGAGCATTGAGCATATGAGTTTTCGAACTGAGATTAACACAAACAAAATATTGTATGATTTAACTACTTGGTAAATTCTGATCAATTGAAATTAATGTAAAATAAAATTTTTGAGTACCTATTGTACCTATTGTACGTAAGTATTGTAAGTAAGTATCGGACCTACCTACCTATTGTAAGTAAGTATCGGACCAAAAGATATTTACAATTAGTAATAATCATTTTGTATCCAATTTAATTCCTATTTCTGTGTATCAATTTAAAATTTAATAAGAAAATGGTGGTCTAATTTCTAAATTATATACTTACTTTCAATATTTTGAACACAAACAAAAATGTTAGTCACCACTGCTTTTACTGTTATCTGAAATGCAATTTAGTCGAATAAAAAGACATGGAAGGTCACTAGAGGTCACTACTTAACCCAAATATTGGAAGATTAAGATTCCTCGAAACGCAATCGGATCTGGCACAAAAATGGTTTGAGATGTCATTTATTTTTAAACTACCCCCTGTTTAGGTATGTAACTAGGTCTTCTCAGTGATACTGAAATCAGTAAACCAGTACCATCCGCCAACACACACACAAGACTTAGATGGCACTATGCCAGTACAAAACACTTCCGAAGAGACGGTGGAAAATAATTGATCATTACAGAATATTGGTGAGCATTCTAGCATCTTTAAAGTATTTAGATACAATCCAATACAAAATATTCTGTACCTTACCTATTACAAAATGTAAAAAAAATCAACCTAGTGACAAAAGAAAAAAATCGTAGAGGCGTCGCTATATTTTTTGATCGTTAAACTATTTTATTTTAAGTAAGCTCGTAGGTTGATAAATATTTTCGGCTCTAATATGAAATTGAGAATATCTTGTTTAGTAATTTTTTTAAGAGTTTTATTAAAATAATAAGTTTCGAAAATGTAATTTAAGAACTTTGACTTTTTAACCTTATTCCACTCATGATGAT
Organism: Teleiodes luculella; assembly: GCA_948473455.1. Lineage (NCBI taxonomy): Eukaryota > Metazoa > Arthropoda > Insecta > Lepidoptera > Gelechiidae > Teleiodes > Teleiodes luculella. The sequence goes on from OX419605.1 coordinate 4,872,481, forward strand.
CATAATTTATTATCAATTCAGCCTGTAGCAAAAGCACAAGAATCACACTATAACGTAGGTATTTCCGTCTTGAATTAGTGTGACTTGCCACGTCACAAAAAAATTAAATAATTTTCCAAAATAATCTGTCTGAAAACCGCCCGCGTATAAATGCGTGCGGAATCCGTCAGATGTAGTAATACATAAAACAAAGGGAGATAGATATATAACAACGCGAAAATTTCAGAATTTTAAATGGGCAGGGTTCGTTATAGCAGGGTTAACATTCGCCGTCCCTTCCTGACTGGCACAGTCGTTAACGTGCGTTTTGGCCACATCCGGCCGGCGATTGTATAAAATGGCTACTGCAGTTAGACCGCCCCAGGGGTATTCGTTTGGGATGCGTTTATTTTGCGGGAATCGTCGAGTTCAATTAATCAATTTGCGATTTGATTATTTTTTGTTTTAGAAACCGTATTCTTGTTAGTTTTAGGTTGGTGTGTTTCTTGAATATGGTAGTTTTTCGGTTATCAATAAGAAAGTTATAGCAGTTCTGTCAATTTGTTGCATTTTGACGCCATCTCAAGCTTCTCTCGGATCCCTGTCCGCCAAATATATTTAAGTTCGTCACTGTTTTTTATTTAATAACTACTACAAGATTTTGTAGGAATAACATACCTTTTACTTTTGACATTAAGATTAAAATTGTTATTACTATTTATAACAACAACTGATTGATCATACTTCCGATCTAGACTAAATTATCTTTTTGATGTATTATCAAAGGAAATCTCTTTAAAATTTTGAAGTATAATTATTAAAAGAAATGCTTCTGTTGAGTACTTTCGAAATATTATGGCATATGAATGTCTGAGCGCTAAAATTGGAGTGAACAAGTTATAAATAAAACCGTTTTTGTATGACGAAAGGCTTATTTTACGACCTTGCGGTTGCTGTCCGAGTTATGTTGGAGGGCAATAAAAATTCGTGAATATGAACGAAAAATGGTCATGAAAATACTTTGTTTTATCATGGATACTACTGAAGTTGTAATTTTTTGTTTTATTGATAAAAGTTGATCAATGATAGATTTTAATATCTGCGTAACTATATTTGGAAATACATACATATTAAAGTTAATTAGCAGCTCATACAGTACATTATTATTAGCTAAAGGCCTTAGCCTTACTTGTATTGGTTATAATACTGACTGTTAGACTTTATAAACAAAATTCAAAACATTTCCCTTTTTCTGACGATGTATAACTCCGGTTAAATTGTACTACAATCTCTTCTTCTTCGAGTCAATGGAGAATGGTGATGGTTGTTCTATAATTAGTAAAATATATAATATTCTTTATTGACTTCATAAAATATGAGACAGACCAAAATAAGAAAATCAAAAGTAAGCCTTATTGCTAAGGTAGAAATCTCTACCAGGCAATCCGTACCACACAGGTGAATTTTAATATAATTTTATTAGACAAAAACTAGTGACTTTTAATTACAGTAAGCAAAAACCACTGAAAACCACAATTCAGTTTGTCACACTCGCAGGCTCACCAAATCCTGGGCGAGCCTGCTAGTGCTAACTTGATTAAAGATGAGGTAAACGTCGAGGAGCTAGGAGCTTCTGCTTGAGCGGTTCTAAGAATGAAACTGCATTTTTCACTAGCACAGGGTTACACTGGTTTATTAATGGTTTATTATTAAATCACTATACATAGTATAAAACAAAGTCGCTTTCTCTGTCCCTATGTCCCTATGTCCCTATGTATGCTTAAATCTTTAAAAATACGCAACGGATTTTGATGAAGTTTTTTTTAATAGATAGGATATTTTTAATAGATTCAAGAGGAAGTTTTATATGTATAATACATGCATAATATACCTACTTAAGGATAACCCACAATAACCACTATCCCGTGCGGAGCCGGGGCGGGTCGCTAGTTTATTAAAACTTGAGAAATAGAAAGATAATTCGTTGAGGCCTGGAGAAAAAGTGATGTATTAATAAATGAAAATGACATATGAATGACAAATGAATTCCAAAATGAAATATTCAAAAGACGAAAAAGAGAAGGTAAATGAAATGCGATGAGAATAAGGTGGGAAAGGTGGCATGCAAGTCACCTCGTTACAAGTTCAAACTTTCCGTCACTTCGCAAGCGCTAAATTAGATCAATCTAATTCAGATTTTAGGATTCTGGCTGTCTAGATTCTGAGTTAGTCTCTCTAGCAGCGATCTGGCTAGAATTTATGTGAGTTTGAACACGCCAGTGAGGAATACTAGGAATTCTAGAATTCTAGGATTCCTATCTTTTCCTTGTTAGTAGATGGATTGGCTTTCTGTCTGACTGAAAAGCTAAATGTGGATTGAGATAGCGACGTGGATGCTAGGATTTGAATTTCTGAAACGAAATGTGGAGGAATTTCATAATGGATATGAAAAGGGGTTTTGTTAAAAAGTAGTACTTACTAAATTCTTTTGTTAATCTTGATTATGTTTTGAATCCATTATAAAATTAAATTGACTGTCTGACTTTTCAATTCAATCGATCTAGTAGGTTCGGGGGAAATACGGTACACTAAAAATGTTACAATCCTCAGTAAAAAAAATCAAAAATAGCACATAGACATAGAATAGAAATAAGTTATTTGACAAAATACAATACAAAACAAGAATAAAGAAACAATAGGTAATGGACAAATAATGGTTATAATTATAACAATGAAAATATAGAAAAAGCTAGTTGGATTTATCTTTATCTAAATAAGCTATTTCCTTCTCTTATCTTCTTTTCACTCTTCTCTTCCTGTATGCACATTTTATAGGGCTATTAAAAAAATAACTTCTACAGCGATCCTTTTTATTTAGTCAATATTATGCTAACATAGGGTCGCGGGAAGCCGCTGGATGCGGGCAGCGCAGGACCGATCATTGTGGAGATCCTTGGGGGAGGCCATTGTCCAGCAGTGGACGTCTACAGGCTGAGATGATGATGATGATGATGATGATGATGATGATGATAGTAATACAATGGCTGAAGTATGTTTGTATAGTAATAGAGTAATAGACGTATTTTACATACATTGCTTGATCTATATTAAATAAGCAAAGCTCTTCACATATGTATAAGAACACCAACTCTTAAATCATAGCAATTTAACAAAATATTAACAAGACGCACCACATGAATCGGTTCGTCAAGTATTATATATACAGGATGTATAATTTACATACATTACAAATCAGTGGTGTATTCAGGACACCCCCTATGTTGTCAACTGAATCAATTGTCTTTGTCCTCAAGTGGGGTGATATGAAGTCTTAGAATTGTAAATAGATGTTAATGATTTGCCCGCGGGTTCGCTCGGGAAAAGATAGGAGTGTGTGAAAGGAGCAGCGGATTAAGCGAACTTTTTTATGGTAGAAAGTCGGGGGCCTCACGTTTGACCTATAAGTATTTTTCAAAAGCGAAACAAGAAGTCAATAGGAGGTCTTATTGCTAGAGTAGCAATCTCTTCCAGGCAACAAAGCAGGAAATTGCATAAAAATTTTAATATCTAATACGGTGCCGGAAACAGAAGCACTTAGAAGTAAGATTTTACCAAACCAATTTTTGACATTAAAGCTAATAAAATACAAGAACTAGACTGTCCAAGGTTGGCCGTTCAAAAAAGACATTCAACAAACTTGACATTATATTCGCACTTGTAAATTATAATAAAAAAAAACCTAGTCGAGACCCCAGGAATACGCCCCTGGTTAATACTACAGATTCCAAAATTGCTGGATTCCAAAACGCATTCGTCACTGTAACTGCGCGAATACCGCGGATTCGTGCGCGAACATAGTGCGAACACGATACACGGAATCGAATGCCGATGCTATTGTAATTAGTAGTTAGGAATTTAATATTCGTTGAGGAATGCTAGTGCGAGCCTCTTCCTATTCTATCTATAGCTATGCATAATGTCGCTTTTTTGTAAGTTTGTGAGTGTGTGAGTGTGTATGTTTGTTACTTCTTCACGTTTAAACTACTGGAGCGATTTTAATAAAATTTGGTATGAAGTTAGGTGACATCCTGGATTAACACGTAGGCTGCCTTTTACCGCGGGAAAATACTTCATTCCCACGGGAAAAATTGTTAACGCGGGCGGAGCCACGGGGCAGAAAGCTAGTTAAAAATAAAGAGATCAATAATTTGATGACTTCTTTATTGGATTAAACCGTTCATGATTTTGATTTTACGTTTAAACGGATTGGATATAAAGTTATATGGCTATTATAGACTTCATATTGTTACCTTAAAACTTTACGCGGTTTTGATACTTTTTCTTCGGAACTTCGGTAACAAAAGATAGTGAAGCTCTTTTAGATTAATTCTAGATAGAAATTTTCTAAACAGGCATTTCTCAATGATAAACAAAAAACTATCTTTTTATCTATGCATTATCACTGAACTTGATCTACCAAGTCTCATCCAAATCCGTTCAGGCATTTTAAAGTAAAAACTGATAAAACTAACAAAAAACATCAACATTCTTGCATTCACATTATTACTTAAAAAACTAATAATATTAATGCAAAAGAAAAAAATTATATAATAATATTGATGTTAATTTAATATTGATGTTTCTTTGTCAGTTTGTTAGTTCCTCAAAAGCATAGTAGAGTAAGTAAAATATATATACCTAATATAATTTTTTGGGTAGTCTAAAGACGTAATTAAAATAAGGCGACCCGCCTGCTAACGCATATGTGATTTGATACTGATATGCTTTTGTTTTCCGTCAGTTTCGACCAATAGAAAGTCACCAATATAATGCTGCATGACATTTGGACCAATCACAACACAACCCCGAGACCACCCCTGTACCTCAGTTACTAGTTAACAGAATTTATTTCTTTAAGATTTGCATGTATTACGTCTCTATAATGTTAGATACTTAGAGAATAAATATACATAGAGCACGCGCATCGCTCCGCTGCCTTTATGTCAAGCGTAAGCAGATTTTAGCAGAATTTGTATGGGTGGTGAAATCAATAACATTTTTCTTTTTGGATTTGTTCCTCGAGTCATGTTGGCAACTTATCACTGCACATTTTAAAATGTTCTCCTATTAAATTACTTATTTTCACCGGGAAAAACAATCAGTTCCGATGACCATTTGATACTAAACGAACGCGCTGAAGATATTCGAACTGTTCATATCCGTGTTACGGTTAATACTCGATTAAGCGTACTCTATCCCTCACAGATTTTTTTCTATTTATACTCTAGTGTTAGATACTCTTTGCCACCATCGAAGTTTCTCCTCCCACCATAATAAACTGACCATAAAACCAGTTGGACTATAGGCTGCATCATTAAAGAATCTTAAGTCATATTTAAATTCCCACTGAGAATTACTCTCTATATCATAAATGCCAGTTATTGATAGCAATACCGAGTAATTCTGAGTAATGATATACGGTAGCGGTGCCCAGTTCGATGCCCGGGGCAGGCAATTACTGGTAGAGGCAAATTTCCCCTGTATTGACCTGGGGCCTGAGGTGTGTTGAAGTTGAAATGGGTATTATTAGGTTGATTCCCAGTTAGGGTCAGAATGGTTTAGGTAGCCTAGGACCTAGGCTTTGATTACTATTAAGCTTTAGGTATGCAAGTATTATTTTGACGCACTGGGAAATTATGATGGACAAATCAAAAACTCTTTATATACCATAATGATTTCAATAAGAAAAACATCAAGGTTGGATATGGGGTGGCCCCAAAAGGAATATACAGAATGAATTTTTATTACTACCTTCAGGAAAGATAGGTCTTTTCTCAATCAATCTAAAATTATTTAAAATCTAGGTACATATACACGAACTATGATAGACAAAAAATTCAAGTTCGGAAATCAAAATTTACATAAATATAGTATCGCCCCTATTGACAAACACCTAATTCTGTTATACATTGCTCAATATCAAAGAAAAATTACTCTACAGACCCCAAACAATGACGTCTTTCAGCGACATCGACGCGACGCAAGCGCTGGCCGTCGTCGGGAAAGAAACAAAAGAAAGTTGTGTTCGCAAAAACATTTTGTGTTCCAAAAAAACGCAGCTCTGCTGGCGTCGCGTCGGCGCTGGCTTTTTCTTTATTGACCTATGCTTGTGTTTGTCAACGATATATGTTTTCTGTATGCCAGAGAGCCATGGAGCGAAGTATGCTAGGTCTGAAATTGAGTGATCGAGTTAGAAATGGTATACTGCGGTCCAGGACTCAGATTGCTGACGCCACTCGGGTTGCTGCCAAATTTAAGTGGGTCTGGGTCGGACACGTCTGCCGCATGCCTCAAGACCTATGGGCAAATGAAACCACGGTCTGGAACCCACCAACCAATAGGCGTAGACGTGGACGGCCGCGTAGGAGATGGCGGGACGAGCTTGATAGCTACTTAAAAGACTGGCCAGAAGTAGCTCATGACAAGGAGCAGTGGAAGAAAAAGAGGGAGGCCTTTGCCCAGCAGTGGGACAGTTTAGGCTAAATAAGAAGATAAGATAAGATGCTTGTGTCGCAAAAGTACGACGAAACAAGCTTCACCAGACTTGAAAGCTTCACCGGACTTGGTTGACTGACGCTGGCGACCGCTGAAAGACGCTGGAAAGATATTAGTGAGAGGGGGGGGTCTGTTAAAACGCATGCAAAGCCAGAAATGGACAACATTTCACCTAAACACTAGGCATTGCAATTCCGAAATTCGAAGTTCGGAATTTCGGCGTCAAATTGTAACTAAGGTTGCCCCCACGATATTTATTCAAATACATTTCTGTGTGATTGGGGTTGATAGTCTGTGGTCGAGTGTAATTGGACGTTCAAGATAAAGGTAACGATGTTATTCAGGCTTCAGCAGTTATTTGCTTGATTTGATGTCATGTAATGGCGTAATTTGGCCGTTGAGGGTTATTTGACGTTAATAAACTTATTAGAATATGATTTTGGTATATATATATCGATGGTGGAAATGTCAAAGGGCTTAAAGGACAAATCGTCATTTTACAGGAGAGCAGAAAAACGATTTTTATAGAAAAAAGTGCATAACTTTTTTGTTTTTAAAGCGATCAATTTGGTTTAAAGACCAAATTTTATATTTTTTTGAGCTGAACTGTATCCACGCTTTTAATTTAACCCAACTAGCTTAATTTAAAAGATAGATGTCCTTTAAGTTTCGTACTTTTATGATCTTGTCCTTTAAAGCCAAAACAGACTAAGAAATTAAGAAGTGCTTTGGACTTAAAGGACTGCACTTAACATATTAAAAGGTCTTAAAGGACAATTGCGGTCTAACCATACAAAAAATCTGTCCTTTACACTGTATAAGCAGAATGTTTTGACTCGCCACCTGCATGCTTATTGACCTCTTCGTTGTTTCCAGTTCTATGAAAACCGAACCTTTTAGAACAGAATCTTTTTTTAGCGAATTGTTTACAACAATTATTTCTATGTCACATTCTTCCTGATTCGTGATTTGACTATTATTAAGAACAGATCTTTCATAATGCAGTTTTCTGCTTTATCTCTTGGATTGTCCGTATGTACGTAGCTACATATTTGAGCCACTATAATTTAACCTGAGAGCCCTTTTCGTGTTGCCGTCTTTATAAAATAAATGGAAAGCAAGCATTGATTACGGCACCACATGTCCTTAGTATTTTGTTGGTCAGTTAATCAAGTTTCGGTATTCAACACCAGTCAACATTTCTTCCCATAGATCTTAACGTTAGCAAACGTACTGATTTCGTGACAATTTAGTACAGCTAATGCTATTCCACGAAGTGATAATGTTAGAATGGGGTACTTTTTTTACCATTCAAGTGCTTTTATCTGAAATTTCAGCACATTTTAAGAGATGATTGGTTCTTTTGTCCTAATTTAGTTGACCACAGTTGACTGTCATTAAAACATAATATCTTTTATTTATTTTTTGTTAGTTTTTATTTCATGTATTTTTTGTAGTATTTTTTTTAGATAAGCAAGGAATTTAAATTAATTTATTTAAAAACGCTGATATTATCGTATTCTTTTGGTTTTATGACCTGAAACCATTATATTATTACGATTGTTTGTTTGAAACCATATATTGTTAGGGAATAAAATATCTCGAAAATGTTTGTGATTTATAGTTACAAAAAGTGATTAAATATAGGTACGCCATTCTATCCTGTCTTAACTTTCTTTTGTAAAGTCGAATTTTAACGAAATAATGCAGTCTCAAGTGTAAAATGGGATAGTTCTGTACGTCACATATCACGCCTCCTGCACAAAAAGCAGGGAAAAGCTCAATTAAGGGTTGGACTTTCTGGTCTAGACACTATAATTATAAGTCACATGTCATTAACTTCCTATGCTACGTGTCCTTTAAGCCTATACATGTGAATACAAGATATGTGAGTTTGGGTCGTAAATATCCATAAATTACTAAGTTTAATTTCTTAATGTCCTTTAAGCATAAAGAATTATATGAAACTGACCTATAATACCAAAAATCGAAAAAAGTGCATTTTTAAAAATTCTCTCCTAGCTCCATTATTTGACATAAAAAAATATCAAATAGGTATACAGATCGAAAGAGCTTGACGAGACGAATAGAACTGCATCAAAAAGTGATTTTCGTCAAAATGTCCTATAAGCCCTTTGACATTTCCACCATCGATATTTTTTATGAAGAATAAATGTACTACTGTAATGTAGTTAGGTATTATAAGTTACTAGCGACCCGCCCCGGCTCCGCACGGGAAATGATTATTGTGGGTTATCCTTAAGTATATTATGCATGTATTAAACCTTCATCTTGTATCACTCTATCTATTAAAAGAAACCGCATTAAAATCCGTTCCGTAGTTTTAAAGATTTAAGCATACATAGGGACATAGGGACAGAGAAAGCGACTTTGTTTTATACTATGTAGTGAATTGTAGTGAGTAGTGATTGATGATTTACTTTAGTCCACTCTACAATATTATAAATGCAAAAGTTTGTGTGAATGGATATTTGTTACTTATTCACGCTAAAACTACTAAATGGATCAGAATTACATAATATAGGCTATCATTTACTGCGGAAAAATCCTCATTCCCACGGGAAAAACTGTTAACGCGAGCAGAGCCGCCGCAAAAAGCTAGTCAATAATAAAGTTACTTTCTTAGCATTTTTTTTTTTTTTTTTTGAATTGACCTATGCTTGTGTCGAAAAGGTACGACAAATCAAAGCTTCACCGGACTGGATTTTCTTAGCTGCTATTGACGGACATTACAAAGATACACACAAAAAGAAATAAAACAAGTTTAAAAGTGTGGCACAACTCCCCCTTGCTTTAAAAAGTATATAAACAAAACTCCCGGCTGAAGAAAACAATTAAACATAGTTTTTTACAGCTGTTTCATACAAAAATAGTTCAATAACGAGAAACAAGATGTGAGACAGAATAATAAAGTAAGTTGATAGGTACAGTCAAGAGCACGTTGACCTTAATACTATGGACTTTGCACCGTTCTTATATATACATTGCTTCGGTGTGTGTGTTCCGCTTTGTACTTGACTGTATTTCAGACTTAGAATCTCGATATTTGAGCCAAACAAGAATCTTTAACAACACAAAGACGGAATCATGTTGCAAAGTATTATCTGGAAGAAACTTTATTAGCAAGTTTAATAGAAAATAAGGCTTCTTTTGTGAGTTTCGACATCGCGTATCATTTAATTACATTTTTAACCCCCGAAGAAAAAGAGGGGTGTTATAAGTTTGACGTGTATGTCTGTCTATCTGTCTGTGTGTGGCATTGTAGCTCCTAAACGGATGCGCCGATTTTGATCTAGTTTTTTTTGTTTGCAAGGTGTCACAATCAAGACTGTTTAGCTATGATCCAAAAAAATATCTTCAGCCATTTGAAGATTATCAGCAATTTTCTAGTTGTTGAAAGGACCAAGTAGCGGTTTTGTATCGGGGGTTCTTATTTTTTTTATTTTAATGCTATGCAATGAAGTGTAGATATAGTCTTACAAAAGCTATATTTATGGCTCACCAGAATTCAAATGATCCCGAAACCTCTGAAAACTGACTTGCCTTCTATCGTCCGATTACGTACGCAAAGCTATGAAAGTACCTAACATTTTTACGCGTCTACAACATAAGACATCTAGACTAGACTAACATGTATTAATATTAATAGTACTACATAAGGGTGGCCAGCTAGCTATTCTAGCCATTAAACATTATTTTTAGACCTAATCGTAACGTCGGCTTGTCCGTTTGTCTGTTCTCTCAAATTAACTGAGACAGCGTTAGTGAGCCGTTTAATTTACATACACGATTCCTTTACAACCAAAATACAACACAATTCAACAAAAATCGACCCAATCCCTTTCGACTTTAAGACGATACAGCTGTTGAGTAAAGTTTAACGTACGAAGATTTAACTTTGTTTTTCTTAAAGGGCCAATAAGAAGGTTACATTTGCGTTTGTAGAAAACTGTATAACATTATTTACGCCCTTAATCCTAACAGGATAAGGATGAATAACAATGTAAGGATAGTGAATAGCAAGCATGTTGAAATGTTGTTACAAGTCAAAGGACAATAAGATTGACATGTGTCCCGAGTGTTTTTTGTTTTGAGTCACTCTTAATGCAATGTGTGTGTACGATTCTGCGTCTGCGCAGGGTTTAATGAACGAAAGAAAAAGAAGGAGTTTCGTACCAGATTGTGTCGTTATTAGATTTGATAAATGTTATGCCGAGCAATAAATCATTTAGATCTTAGTTTTAGCTTCAAGAGGCGAATATTTCACTGATATTATAGAAATTGTGAATATATTTTACAGTGAATATAATTTAAATATATTCATACTATTATTATTGAATATTAAACATACTTATACATCACACTATACAGTATAAGAATTCATTATGTACCTAGTATTTGGTGTTACGTCTTTATTAAATTCCAACTAAGAAATATAAACGTGTTTATTAAACTTGAACTATAGTTCAACCACTTTATCCCACGGGAGTATTTGTAGTTCATAAGGCACTGTTCTTGAACTTTGAACCAACTTAAGAGCGTGTAGCTAGTTAGAAATACTCTCCGTGGTCGAATGGTCAAAAGCTCGCCTGGAGTTACGCTGGTTCCGGGTTCGAATCCCGGTGGGGAGACTTTCCCCAGTTTGGTTAGGACATCGCAGGCTGAATCACCTGATAGTCCGAAAAGAAAGATGATTCCGTGCTTCGAAAGGCACGCTATGGATATAGTCGTTATAATGCGTACGAAACCCGCTGTAAAGTAGGAATCGAAACAGGTGAGCTTTTCAAATAATCAAAAAATATTCTTACGTACTTACCAGTATATAGTTTACGACTGGACTAATTATTCTATTTTAAGTAATAAGTGACTTATGCCCGTTTTCACTAACATTGAGAATTTCCTAAATTGATGCCTAACGTATTTAGGAAACTTTTAGTCCAAATTTCGTTTTCACTAACATTAAGTTATTCTTAAACCTGCTTAAGTTATCCTTATCTTTAGGAGGTCGATTTGACAGCGCCTAGAGCTTACGAAACGACCTATGTTGTGTTTTTTTATTCTGTGGATTATTTGTCATTGCAAATAAATTGAGGTTATGTATATTTACGGTAATATTTATACATATTTACCGTTATTTTTTCATTTTTTAAGGTCAACTTGATTAACTTCTTCGTAATTAATACATTTCACAACTTCCCATTAATTTCTTTTAAATCCTACTAATATTATAAACTCGAAAGTTTGTGAGGATGTATGGATGTTTGTTACTCTTTCACGAAAAAACTACTGAATTGATTTTAACGAAACCTTACAATCATTTAGCTTATACATCTAAATAACACATACGCTATCATTTACTGCGGGAAGATTACACATTTCGACGAGAAAAATTGCCGGCGCGGGCGAAGGCGTGAGGCGAAAAGCTAGTTAAATGAAATGAACAAAGAAAGAAGCAGTATGCTCATCAGCCGCCGAAGTGTCAGCACAACTGTTTGAAATATATTTGCTTAGCAATAGGCAGACCTTGCAAACAGTTTTTCTCCTGGGAATAAAGAATTTTCCCGCGGTAAAAGGTAGCCTATGTCCTTTGCCGAGGTCTATTCTATCTTTGCATTCAATGCAAACATACAAACAAATAAATAAATACTTTCCATTCAATATTTCATTTTATATATTATATTTCTTATTTAGTTTATAATATTATAACAACTAATATTATAAATATTATAACTGTTATACTAAGAAATATAATATATGAGATGAAATATTGAATGGAAAGTTTATATCCTGGTTAAACTTTTATGTAGGTAATGTTTTAGAAGAAAACAACAAACTTAATTATAATTATATTTCTTTTATTTTTATAATCTATAACATACAATAATACAATGCTGGTGCTGTACAAGAAATTGAATTATCATTTCACTTCATTTTCACTTCCATGGTATATGCTCTAATAAGTCCATCTGGTGTAGCTCCAAAAATAGTATAATCTTTCTAGTATATCTGCATATTTATGACCAGTTCTGCCTCTACATTTTTAACCTGAAATGCATAAAAATACTTAATTACTACAAAAGCCTGAATCAACTTTTCGTTTCGATAAGTTAATATTATGTCAATAAAACAAAGACATCATGATCATACCTTTTTTATGGCTTATTACTTCCATTATTAGGTTGTTCCCTCTTTCAATGGCACCAGACCAGATGTAATAGTTTGAATTGATATCCCATTATTGAGATGTAAAGCTGCATACCTGCCAAAATACAAAAAATGCTTTATAAGAATATAAAGTGCCTTTGTGTACCTATATTTTTTTTATTGCTTTATAACCAATTTACAGTCTGTATTTTTATTGCATAATTATTTGAAACTAGCTGACAGCGGATACAGCTTTGCCCGCATCATACAATCCTTTCTCGTATAATAATTGAGAATAACTGCTAGTTACTGAAATATCGTCAATTTCTTCGGCTTTCTACACTATTTGGCACACGGATTTGGCACTTCGATTGCAAATAGATTTTCTTCCAGTAACATAATAGTTTGATGTAAACGTGGCTTTTTGGATCATATATACATAATATTCAAGCCTATTATAAAGCAGTAGCATGCTTACATACATCCAACAATAAAATTATGTAGTTTGTAGAAAAAAAAAATGCAAAACGAAAATAACCGTAATTGTTTACCTTTCGAAGCAGCACAATTCTTGTAGGTAATCGGACCATCCATTGTTTATATTTATAATGTTTGTAAAAATTGTAAAAACAATATTAGGTATAGTAATTTCTCTTTTTTTCATAAATAACAATTCAATTCAATATTTATGAACAAGCTGGAGCGTTACCGCGCTCACCGCGCTGTCAGTTTGTATGAAAATAATGCTGAACGCTGATTGGTGTTTGAAAATACGTTCCGTTGTACGGTACTTTTTATTCGAAAAATAAATAAAACAAAATCTATACTATATATAATTGCAGTCTACTATTGTACTACTCTACATTACTTTGCGTGTTTTGGAAAACAATGAAACCATAGAGTTCGTTCGTTTACTTAGCTAGGTACCGCCAAATTTACGAAACGTTTAAGTGAAAACTGTTAGTGCAAACCAATTTTTTTTTAAAGCTCTGTTTAGCTTAGTTTTTTGTTAACTAGAGAAAACCTAAGACAAGGTTAGTGAAAACGGGCATTAGTAACATTAATGCTAGTAATATTGAATAAACTAAAAATAGGCTGAAGTATATACTTGATCCAAAAAAAAAACTGGGTCAAATGCGTTGCAAGTCTTAAATGGAGCCTTTTTGAGAGTCTTTTGTCGCTGTGACGTAAAATAGGGGTCATGATTATGAAAAATGGCTGTCGGTTCGAATTAATATTAATGTTATTTTCGACCCCTACTTTTTAAGACACGGAAGACATCTCTTTTTTTAATACCTACATAGTAGTTGATGTTTAGTTTTTTAAATCCCAAAGAAATAGATTTTAATAAATCTGTGGCTAAGTTTATGTAGTCAATTCTAAATTTAAATAATCGTGCCAATATAATAGACCTAATAGCCGAAATCATTAACGTCTCTGGCCCTCACGAACCAATTTTGCATTTTAATAAATAGTTTTTAGGTCGGAACGTTGATTACCCCTGCCTTTTGTTCGCTTTCATTTTCAAAAAGCAATAAACATCACAGAGGAACAATCAGATCCAGGGGTGGCCAATCTTGCGTCCGTAATATTATTTATTAATATAATAATAAAGTTTAATTTCGCACCTGTCAGTCGGGCTGTCGCGCGAAAATGTTTTCATTTCCTAATATTTATGGAATTCCGCCATTGCTGTTCACTCGGGTGGAAGCTTTTGTATATTTTGTAGGATTGATTTCTGCATTATGAATTTTATGTTCAATGTGTATTTCAAATGATCGGACGTATATTAATGGTGCTATTAATGTTACCTAGTATGTGCATTTAGTCGATTTCATAATTTTATTCATCTTTAACCCAAAAACTATAGATGGCCCGCTAGAGAAAAGAGCGTGTTTTTATGTATGTATGTATAATTCATACAGTCAGTCAGATTGTCTACGCTCTACGATAGATATAGATGTAATATTTTAAACGCGAAAGTATGTGAGTATGGATGTATGTTTGTTACTCTTTCACGCAAAAACTACTGAAAGAATTTTAATGAAACTTTACAAAATATAGCTTATACATCAGAGTAATACAAAGGCTACTTTTTACCGCGGGAAAATACTTCCTTCCCACGGGAAAAATGGTTAACGCGCCGCGGGGCTGAAATCTGTACGATATATAGATAAATATATATTTTTTATTTTAGTTCCATGAAACGTAAGAGATTAACTAAATACTCCGAATGTGAAAAAGAAATAAAGATGTAAAAAAAATGTTTTTCGATAGAAAACGCATCAACGCGATTAATTGGAAAGCATACAAAAAGCTTTATGGATAAAACTTTAGGATTAAAAAGGTACTTTTAGGTATAAAATAAAATGCTCTATGGATAGATGTAATTTACTTACTGAGCCAGCTTTCAACTTGATTGATTCGGGAGACTAACCTGTAACAAATCAAAAATATTTTAGTACAATTTAGGAATATTCAATATTTAGAGAGTGATAAAATACTTTTTGTCGAAACAATCATAACAATATGTGTGTGTCCTTCACTTACATATTATTTTTTATTTAAATATAAAACTAATTAGTTCAGGCGTTCTAACGTAAAAGCGAAATAAACGAACTAGGATATATATTAATTGTTTATAATTAAGTGCTAATTTTTGTTTAGTTTGGCACACACACGTTTTATAAAATTGTTAGCTTGTCTTTTTTTTTTATTTTTACGTTATGTTATTGTTTTTTTTATGACTGTAATATGTCTAATGTCAAACTTTGTTATTTTTTACCTTTTTATTATTATTTCGATGTATTGTGTGTAAGTCTGCTTTTTTTTATCTATCTATCTTACTAAAATGTTTTTCCAAACATTTCACATCAATAATCCAATACGAACTAACAATTTTATGACTATCTTATGATCAAATTACAAAACGCCTAATTACATCTCAGCATATTCACATAAGTACCGTATTCATACAAAACTACTCTAACAGTTAATTCAACATGTATAAGTGCAATTATGTTATTAAAGAGACTATACAATTACACCATTAGGAGTTATATGTTACACCTTTTTATGCCCCGCCCATCGCCGCCGGCGCAAGACGCATAATCAACGTTTTACATCTAATTTTACAAAACTAGTAAAGCAGTTACGCTTGTTTCCGTAAGAGGTCAAAAATAATAGTTGTTATTTGTTTCATATTATACGTGAAAATGTCAAATATTTAGCTAGTCTTGTTGTTAAAAATTATGACATTTGTCAAACATGAGTTACAGACGTTAAAACGGTTTGATCTTCACATAGAAAGGCAAAATGTCACTCACGTTTTAAATAAATTCATTGTGTTATTTCTTTTTGTAGAATACATGAAGGAGACTTTGTTATTTTTATTTCACTATTATTAGCATGATTTATTTTAAAATATATAAACCTATGCTACGGTGCATAGCAAATAATTTACTTGAATAGTAAGAAATCATCAAGACTATTTGAATTTTTAAAAAGGAACACACATAGCTGTTATTTAACTATACAATCTATTGGTTCCAAATTCAAATGCAGTTCTAGCGCCGCCGACCGTTGCTAATCCGAGGCCGTAAATGACACGTGGAATGACGCGCGGTGTGAAGTTAGCATCTCTATTAGACTGTCACCGAGAGCGGTTAATTTGACGCCGACATCAGCGGTGCGACCGCAACGGTTGCTTGCGAGTGTAAATGCTTCTTTGTGTTATTTTTTTGTTTTAATTTGGAGCACAAAAATGTAGATTATTTATCGTAATAGCAATAATATATTATTATTTTCAAAGCTTTTGATTAACGTAAATAAAGTCACGGTAAATTCAGTTTTTCAGTTATGAGTACTGTGAACTACTAACTGTGTCTAGACTTTTTGAAGTGTATCTGAAACAATACGACCATTTAAAAATACTTTATTATTTCCATACTTTTACGGAATTATGCTTTTCCTAAAATTATCTCGGTACCTAAATTCGAGCTAAAAATAGTTCCCGCAAATTCGCTTCATTATGACGCACACGTTATGGTCAGGCTTGACCGAAGAAAAATATTTATACGACGCACTATTTTAGCTATTATTTTTTAAAACATGGTGCATTCAAAACATTATATTCAAATTGATAATAAATCTTATTGAGGCGGTAAGCTCTGTAAAAGCTGGTGAAATGAAAATTTTCGGAAGCCATGTAAAAATATCTGAGGTTAAATATATTTATAATGTTTCTTTTTAAACCTTATAAATAATAATATTTAAGAAATGGAGTCTTTACTGATTCGAAGTTCTAATCAGTCAGTATAGACTCCATTTCGAACAGGTATCTCTAAGGCTTAAAGGAGACTATTGTCATAAGTTGAAATAAGTAATATTTAAATAAGTAATAAGATGTACTGACATACGAGCATATATATTTACTACATCTTTAAGCTTTTATTGATGCAGCTCGCGACCACGGTAGGTGCAACTCCGCCGAAACGTCGGGCAAAAATAGGATATCGAAAAACATGACATAGTACCTACCTATTTAAAATTATCGCGTATAAGATCCGTGTCAATGCGTTATAATGTTGTATGTATGCCTTCCCGAAATTGCAGAAATTAAAGGCGGGTCTTCCCTTGCTCGGCCACTGAGACCCTAAAAATGCAATTTTGTGCATATTAGGACGTAGTACGGATCTCTATTCAGTGTTTCGGCTAGACCGCTCGGCCGGCGCGCTCATTAGGCAGCCTCCTGAATTAATAAACAGTGCACTCAGTTTTCACGGACGAATTTTACTGAACATGACTCCAACGCGTTTTACAATGCGACCATTTTAAAAAGTTACCTTTTACGGACGATACTTTTAGTCTTTCTTTTTAGTGTTGCGGTGAATGTGTAGTAGAAAAGGGTTTATTTTACTGAAATATATCAAAGCAGTTTGAAGTGTTTTTTTTCAATGAAGCTTTACAATAATATAGCTTATACATAGGCTACTTTTTACCGCGGGAAAATACTTCTTTCCTTCGGGAAAACCTAACGCGGGCGGAGCCGCGGGGCGGAGTGCTAGTGTTTCATGTTTGTTCCCACTGAGAGACATCAAGACAACCCTAAATGTATGAACTAAACTAAAGAATAACATTTCAGCATGGAGATGAAAAAAGATGAAGTATTTTTTTAAGATAACTGAAACATAATTAGAAAATTTGCTAGTAAATAGCTAAAGATTGTTCAGCTAAATCCGCGTACCCACGCGGGAAAGAGTGGGCTGCAGGGCGGAATCCGAGTTTATATACAGTCTGTCCCATAGAAAAATCGGGAGCAGTCTATGTTACAGGTTGCATATAAACTCTCTTTCCTGCGTCTCTAGGTTCGCTAAAGTAGGAACTACCATTAAAGTTACTACCATTAAATAAAGTAGGAACTACAATTCATTTAGAGAGATAGGTTTGACTTATACTTGACTAGAAGTAATAAAAAGGTTGCATATCATCTCTCTCTTAATAATATATCGCTATTGTGAGACGTAATTGTCAATTAACTATAAACGTTAGGAACTCAATAATAAGGCGTAATTATAGTAATGTATGAGTAATACTAAGTCGAATAGTAATGATAAATCTCTATGATAATTACCGCAAATCACCCGAGAATATCGGTTAAGGGGAAGCTGCTATGCAAGGGTAGGGGAGCGAGGGGCTTGTTGTAACAGTTTTCATGAAAACTAATATATCTTGAGATCCATTGATTAAATTGCTACTAAATAAAGATGGATGGATGCTATAACTCTTCCTCTACCTAATCAAGTAAAAATAATACCATAACCATTGGTCATTATTTTACAATTAATTATTTTCTAGAAGAAGTGCGGTGTTACAACTTACCTCGTGCTTGGGGCAAGTTGTAACGTCTACCGGGGCAAGTAGTAACGACAAAAAAAAACAACAATGATACCTCTAATCATTTATTCTTTGTTTATTTTTAACAAAATTGGCATGTTTCTAAAGTAGGTATTATGTAATTATTTTAAAAAATCAACTTAAATACACTTCTAAGTAATTAACACCTAACAATTTAGTAATTAACAGTTTTATTTAGATAAACACTACTTATAATCATCATGGCACTTATAAATTGCATTAAATAATTAAATTATGTATTTCTGAGGTATGCTTCGTAATTTCCTTATATTCCTTTTGTAAAGCTTCTTTTTGCCTTATTATAACACGTTACAACAAGCCCCGGAATTTCGTTACAACTAACCCCAAGGTATGATTTTGAACATTTATCAAGATAACTATTTAAACAAATTAGCAATCTTAAAAACTGTTACACATTATCAGAGATAGATAAATTTGAATATAAATAAGATATAGAAAGTTTGAAGTTAGTCGATAATAATAACGCAAACCAAAATTTTACGACAGTACAATTTTATATTACCTGGCAAAAATGAAGCTCATGCACACTTCAGCTCATTGCGCTGGCCGTCGGGACACTTGCTATGGCAACATGATGCGGCGCGGTTTATAGGTCAAATCGAGTCAAAGAAATACACTAAAAAAGTTTAAGATCCTAGTGAAAAGAGCCTGTTACTACTTACCCCTGCTACAACAAGCCCCTCGCTCCCCTACAAGAAAATATAAAATACTAGCTTTCTGCCGCGGCTCTGCCCGCGTTAACAGTTTTTCCCGTGGGAATGAGGTATTTTCCCGCGGTAAAAGGCAGCCTATGTTACTCAGGGTGAATGTAGCTTTCTAACGGTGCATATTTTTTTGAAATCGGCACAGTAGTTTTTGAGTTTATTCATTACAAACATATGTATGTTACACACACAAAAATACAAATCTTTCCTCTTTATTACATTAGTATGATAAGAAAGTCATTATTTTCCAATTTCTATGTGGAATTTTAGGTACCTTGATCTTGCAGTCGGGTAGTTTTAAATTAGTTTTAAGTAATTAAATTGTATATGTTAGGTAAGGTTCTTATGTAAAATTCCCTTCTTTTTTGTAGTAAATATATTCTATTCTATCCCAAAATTTTTTCATCGTAGTTACAAAATGTATTTAATGTTATTTGATGATCATGATATTAGTAGAAGAGCGTGGGTGGCCTAGCGGCTAGGGCCGTTGTCTTTCATACGGTAGACGCAGGTTCAAGTCGCGGCACGTACCAATGTGTTTTGATTTTCGTATCCATATTTATGTAAGTTTACTCGACGCTCTTACGGTGAAGAAAAACATCGTGGATATAGCAGCACACACCTGTAGGCTTACTACGTAAGAAGCGACGCGTCAAAAGGGGACATAGTGACATTAGAGCCATAGTAGTTCTGTCAATATGTCGCGTTTGACAGCTTCCCGAGCCTGTCGCTTCTTACGTAGTAAGCTGCGAAGAAATTTAAAGTTTGTTTGTGATCAACTCGTCGTCGGTCAGAATGGTCGATTAAGGCCTATTCACCCTGATTTCTGGGTGGGCTCGAGCCCCTCGGTGGGGACATATACGAACTAATAGCTGTAACATCTCCTTAACTGGAATCACAGCGGCGACCGAGGCGATCCTATCGCCAGTCATGATCACAAGAAAAGTGCAAGTAATCCCGCATTGTGTCGACCCAGGAATCAAACGCCATGGTACATTAGCTGGCTGATGAGTTGCCAGCTGCGAAAAAAGAAAATTGGTAAATATATAATAAAATTTTGTTCCTAACTCTTGATCTTCTTGAAAAATTAAATGAAATAAATAAATCTTTTAACCACATGGCACAACTAGTAAATGATATTTTTTGACTAAGGCTGTTGCACGTTATAAATTCTCTTCGATAAATAAATAGTGTGAAAAAAACATACGTACTAAACGATATGATATAATTTTCTATGTATGCATTTTGGGTATTGTTTTGTTTATACCAAAATATCTTGCAGCTCTGCGTAGCATATTGTTCAACTCTGAAATATTCAGAAAATTAAACTAAACTTACAAAAACAATATTAGTTGGCCAGTATGAAGACACTTTATCTCCAAATCTAAAAATTACCACCAAATTAGTAGAATCATTATAGCTGGCAATACAGTATCGATGGTGTTCGATTCTCTCTCACGGTCACATCACTCGCGCACAAATTGAATGGGGAAATCAACAGGCTCCGTGGGATAGGTCGTTTCACATACCAAAAAGTACCATAATACTATATGACGGCCCATAGCCTAGTCGGTAATGCGCCTGCCTTCAAAGCAATTGGTTGTGGGTTCGAATCCCGCCCAGGGTAAACATTCGTGAGATGAACACTCGTGTTTGCTTTGTGTCTGGATGTTGAATATTAATGTATGTATGTATATCAGCTGTCTGACACTCATAGTACAGGGTCTGCCTAATTTGGGGTCAGGCGGCCGTGTGTGAGATGTCCCCAAATATTTATTTTTATTATTATTTATATACTGTACAAGCTTTGAACTAAGTATAAAAGAAATAATAACACTTTCCTCAATCTCAATATAGTGTATGTTATCTACCTTTCATTTCGTTATATCAAGTAAAGTGGACTAACCTAACCTATCCCAAGTCTAACCTAACCTAACGACCTTCACTTACAAATAATATCAGCCCCTACTTTGTATCTTTGAAAGGGGTATGTGTTGCCTTGCACCACAGATTAGACTAGTATTTACGTCTTGCATGTAGGTTGCGGATCAAAACTATATGGGTTATAAAATAAACTGGTTTTACTCTACACCTTGACTTTTACAGATTATGTGTTTTTAAAAGCTAATCTCCAATCAAACAATACTTTACCAAAGCCACAAAATCCAAAACACAAACTGAACATTCCCCACCCCATTTCACCCTCAAAGCGCAATCAATACTACCAACTTAAACACAGCGGTACCGGTAGATATACCGGTAGTTACCGGTGAATTCCGGTTATCCATCATCGAAAGGGTTCCTGAATGTAATCGCCAATGAGCCGCTGAAATGAGATAGGGTTTGTCTTTGGGCGTGGAATTGCAAAGGTATTGTACTCTATAAAAGCGAATAAAGTGGTTCAGATGAAATAGAAGGACAAAATAGATGTAAATTTGATACGTTATTACAACGAAACCCTTGTACATACAAAAAGTACACTTCTTATTCGCTTCAATGCAATCTCGATATCGAACGAACTGTTGTTATTTCAAATTATCTAATAAGCGTGAGATATTTATTTATCGTTTATATATTACTTTAAATTTTGTGGAATTAAGTATTATTTTCTGTCTTTTCATTAATGCCATTGACTGTTATTTTATTTCTTTAATGTTTTTGTATGCAGTAAATTCTCCATAATTTACATACATACAACATTTTTATTTTATTCAAATTTAAGTAAGAAAGAACAATTTGTTAATAATAAAACCGTAATCGATATAAAGTTGGGAAAATCTCTTATGAACGTACTACACAAAGATATAACAAAGTTTGATGTCTAATTTCAATAAACAAATATTTTTTCAATAAAACTATTTGTAGATGTCCATTATTAAACACACTTTGTAAATACGCCTCTCCAGGTCATTCCCCAAGATTTATAAGCGTGGCATCCGCAGAGCGCGTATAATTAGCATGCTATCGTCCCGCAGGAAGATCCGACTGTACCTGTGACGTCACGTGATTGATGACGCCGACTGTACCTCGCAGATAGACTGTAGCGGTGACGTGTCTATTTAGATTGGTTTGACGGAATGATCGACGTATTGCAAATGATCCTTTTTGTTTAAAATTGCTTGTTTTATGTATAAATTTATAGGTATTTTTTTATAACTAAAGGTTCCTTGAGTTGTAGACCTCGCTCACGAGACAGTTAACAAAAACTGTCGTATCTGTTTATTACGCTTTTAAACCAAAGCCACTGAACCGATTTTAATGAAACTTGGTGCAGAGATAGAATAGACTTTAGGAAAGGACATAGGCTACCTTTTACCGCGGGAAAACACCTTATTCCCACAGGAAAAACTGTTAAAGCGGGCTGAGCCGCGGGGTTGAAAGCAAGTTGGTAATATGGAAGCTCATCAGTGTCACGTGATCACAATCACAACATCACACCGTTTCGAGCCCTGCAATAACTTTCTAGAAACACCTTTACAATTAAACACCATAGCCGATGGAGTTTCGGATATGATCTCTCTTGGTTTACACAAACTCCGGCCAAGTTTAATTCGAGTCGAGCCAGCTTAGCGCTGCGGCTTTGTCAATATGTACGCAACTCCGCCATGCTTTGTTTGAGGCGACTGCGAGTTTGTAAGATGTTTCGGAGTTGCGCATCTTTAGATCTGGTGAGTTTTCTGATATAACTGCCTATGATACTGCTGGGATAAGGAAATATTGGCTTAGAATATGGTGGCCAGAACAAGAAAAAATTGTTACTAAATTTATATGTAGATATAATAAAATCAAGTCTATGCCTATATAGAATAAATTTTAGGGACTAGTTTCCAGACTTTACTAGTCCCTAAAATTTATTCCTAAAATTAATATAATTATTGATTGTTAGATGTTGGAACTTTAGGAGATTGAAATTGCATCCCGGTAGAAATTGCTACTCATCAATAAGGCTGCCTATACATGTACACTTTATACTTTTTGTGAATATTACTATACTGTTTTTTCTAGTGTGCAGTAAAGTATACATTCTATTCTATTCTATTCTAATTAACAAAAATGTATGAATTGCATTTCAGATTAAAATATTGAACTAATCAACTATCCCACCAGCTTTTTTTGAAGTTTTCTTGTTAAAAATATTCATTAACAGCTCATATTTGTCCCCACCGAGGGGCTCGAGCCTATCCTGAAATCAGGGTGAATAGGCCTTAGTCGACCACGCTGGCCCAGTGCAGGTTGGTCAACTTCACACACAACCCTTGTATTAGGTACTTCGCAAGTGTGTGTACGATGTTTTCCTACACCGTAAGGGCGTTGAATAAACGTAAATACTCGTTTGAATTCGAAAATCGAAAACACATTGGTACTTGCCCATTACCCAGGTTCGAACCCGCAAACTTTCGAATGGAAGTCAACGGCCCTAGCCACTTGGCTACCGACGACGCTCTAAAAATATTATCTAAACGTAAATTAAATTCTACATTTAATTCAAATATCGACGTAACAAAAGGCCTTACCACTTTAGCTTCCACCTACACACAGAACCGTAATTCCCCAACAAATACAAGCGGACCCGAATACCGACGCTAGTGTAATAAGCTCAGTCATACATGTAACGCTAAGTGCGGTCGTGTTCCCACCTGAGACCCGACATAAGGCTGAGGTCACACTGATGTGTTACCTTAATGCCCGAAAATTATAATTTAATTACAGTTTTTTCATATAACAATTCTTTTGGAGGTCGGGGACGGAAAAGAATTAAATAAAAACAGCAAAAGGTATTTTTATTTTAAATAGATTTGGGATGATTTTGTTTGATGATTTTTTTAAACATAAAATTAAATTAAAAAATACTTGAATTGGAAATTTAAGATAATGATGAAATATAAGATTAACAATTCTATTCATATTAGCATTAAAAAATAATATGAAATTATAATTTATTTTTTTATAGTATTTTCCACTAATTTCCCTGGCAATAAAAACTAGATCTTGTCAATGATCCACTTATATTATAGTAGTTATAAGAAACAGGATTGCCAGGTTAGAAAATTGTCCTCATTACTATGTAAAAGATGTCATTTACCTGTCACCGTTAGCTATAAATTGAGTGCGCTTAAACATAAAATGGTTTAAGTTTTTGTACCTGCATTTCCATAATTGCATTAAAACTGTATTTTATATTGGAAAGCGCTAGGTTCTTTTGGTACGAAAAATGTATTTTTTTATTATTCAACTATGTAAGACATAATTACTACCTTTATACTAAATTATAAGATAAAATGTCGAAACACTGACTCAAGAATTTTATTATAATAATTTTTAAATAATTTGAATTTTCATCGCCAATGTGCCGAAACCTTAAGGCTTTAAGTTGTTATTATGAATAATACAGCATATAGGTATTCAAAACCCCACTATCCTGTATCCATCAAAATTTTGTTACCCATTAACATTTTAATGATAAATATAAAATAACCTTCGGTGCTTTTCTATGAAAGTACCTACCTATGAATATTTGGCCAGTAGGATATATAATCCAATATGGTAAAGGAATAACCGTTTTTTTAATAACCATAGTAATATATGACGTCATTCTTAGCTCTTCAGCCATTAAATGTTACAAGACCGTATTTGAAGGAAAATTGCATTGTGTCATAATGTACGACCATAAATTTTGGTATAAATAGCGATTAATATGTTTTACCAAAATAATGAGGTCTTTTCCCGCGGTAAAAAGCATATAATAAATTCCGGGTACAAATTACCTCTATTTGAAATTTTATAATTAGTTTGGTTTAGTAGTTTTAGAGGGAAACGGAACTGACATTTAGGCAATAATACAAAACAATAAAACAAGGCGAAAATGCCTGCTTTTTAATATAATATTGCTAAGATAAGAAAGAAGTGTTTTTTTTTTTCAACAGCGAATGGATGAATTTCTCCTAAACTAAAGTTCGAAAGTCTAAAAAAATATACAATAACTAGTTTTATAACTTACTCAGCAGTATTTAAAGCAAGAACATCTTAATCCGTCTCCCGGGATGGTAGCTCTACCTACACTCATAAAGCCATCGTTGGCATAATGTTAGCATAAGTGGACCCACACCCTAATTACATATTCTTATGCCGGCCCTGAGAGGGACGCGGCTATGTGAAATTATAAACTAACAGAAACTCTCGCAAAATAAGAAATGGGAGATGTGTGAGGTCCGGAGAAATTTGATACTCGTATTTTATTCTGAAATAAATAATAAAATAAACAATAATAAATAAAATTAATAATTTTTTTTTTTTTTTTATGTTTTAAGTCGATTTTGCGACAGAAAGAGTCAATTAAAAAAGGATGATATTGTTTTACAGAGTTTATACAATGCAATAAGTACAAAATATTCTCATTCTCCTTTTATTAACAAGCTTTTTTTACTTTACCTGCATATTTGTATGTTTAACTGACTGAATTGGACTCAATTTTTACCCGCAATTATTCAGTATTTTATTTACCTATTTGAAATATATGTGATAGTCAGTCTGAAAAATAAAACAACGATACAAGAGCAAGTAAAAAGCTGTTCTGTATAAATTATGCGTGCAAACATATAGACATTATTTCAGCTAATGGGGTGAGCGTAGCTTAAACAAAAAGTATGAACTAAAAATTTTGTTTGACCACTAAATTTATTTTTCAACTGAACTGACCTGTTTATTTATACGTTAATACCAAAGACTACTTTTAAAAAGCATCACATGTCCATAGTTATACATATCAAAACTTCGTCGCTAAATAAAATTATAAACCGACCAACGGAGACATAATATTAGCATAATTAAAACTGGGCAGTAACGCATTAGTGATAAAAGTACGGGTTTTTTATGAAAATGTATGACACAAATGCTTTTGCATTTTGAAAATTAAAAACGCATTGCATTTGTATTTATCTCTAAAGATGAAAGATTTATTTTAATGTATTAAACAAATGGTAAAGTTAGAATTATTTGGTATTTTGTGATTATACAGGAGGCATAAGTTTGAGCCCCGCTAAGTACGGTCAAGAGCAGGGAAAGCTGAACACACGCATTGCGATTCCATCCCTTATTCAACGGACATAGGAACTGTGCGAAGTGTACAGCTTGATGTACTTTGACTAAACAAATTTTAATTTAAAAAAACTAAATTTAGAGTATGCTTGATCTCTTAGTGAGATAATGATGAAAAAAATAGAATAGAATAAACAAAAGAAAATTGTAACCAGACACTATATTTAGTGATAAAGCGTTTTTTTGTGTTTAGTGACTGTGTTCAAAATAAATTATGTATTTTACTTTATGGAGTTAATAAACCGAAGGAAATCACTACTCGTGTACAACTTACCTTAGGAGCTTTTAAACAATTATTTACTAAATCAGATAAAGTGAAAATCGTACGAAATTGTTAAACGTAAAATATGACACTATTTTCTATTGCCTTTGGTTTTATAGACAAAAAAAACAATTGAATAATGCACATTTTTTATTCGATATTCATAAAAAGAAGCTTATTTGTAGTCAAGTACCTAGTTCACAACGTTATGTAACATAAGAATGTAGGTAGTTGTACGTAACATCTAATTTGTTAAGTAGAAGCAAACCGAGGGTAGTTTCACAAACAAATTAGCAAAATTAGGTGACTCAGGCAGAGATTACTGGCGTGACCTGAAAATGTTACCAGCTTACGTATTCTGAAAAGATAACTCGAACTGTCTGGAAAATTAAACGTTTTAAACAAGGAAAATTTTGAAGAAAAAGCACATGGAGGGAATAGTAGATATAGATTTCGTCAAAAAATTTTTGCGTTTCTATTATTAGTAAGTAGGTATTAACAAAATATTTATTGAAATTCATCCTGTTGAATTCTGGAAAATTATTACAAGTGAAATCGCCGAATAATTGGTCTGCGTCTGACGGAAGTTCATAACTTTTTTTCTATGGAAAAGCATATTTGAGATAATTTTATTTCATTTTTCATTTATTTATTCAAAAACAGTGTCATTACCGTATGTTGATGAGCACAAATTAAAAAATTACCAGTCAACGTGGAATCCTTTTCAAATAGTCTACAGTATGGAAGTTTAAATTTCTAGCACCCAAGTGTGGACATATACAATTTTAAATCAAAGCTAAAAAAATACATGCAATCTATAGGGTTTAAAGTTGACCAACCCGAACTGGACGCTAAGCCCTAATTATCATGATTTTAAGGTAGGCTCGAGCCCCTCGGTGGGGACATTATATGAGCTGCTTATGACAAAGATACATTAGAAAGAAAGAATAGCTTAAAGTTACTTTACTAGCTCCATTTCTTCCCATCATTCCTTTTTTTCATTTAAAAATGTTTATACTCTGTGCACAGACATTAGCCAGCAGGCTGTCTCTTTCAAGCCGAGGCGCATCGAGCGAAACAACTAAAAATGCACCGCACAGAACTACTCCATTCCTACCATTCACATGATTCATAATCGCTCAAAACGCTAGATGTGTTGAAATTTATAGATGCGTTGCGTTGTATCATTTTAATTCAGTCGTAGAAGTTGAAGTATACTACTAGAATTCAAACCAACCCCTGTGTAATAAACTATATTTTATTCTTTAACTAGCTGTCAAAATACCATTAGAAACCCTTTATAGTAATATCCTCCAAAAAGATAAGAGTATACGACAAAATTATGTCTGTCACGCGTGAACGTTAACGTAATAGAAAAACAAATCAAAAAGGCAAATATACAAAATGTATTTCAGATAACTTTCCTGAAGTCTCCACCACAGTGATGTGCCATTCTTGGGAATATGCTACTTTCCCTTTGAGGCTGGCTAGGACGAGTCAGTAGGATCAGTAGGGTAGTTAGTCGATAGGAACCACCAACCCGGTCGACCACAACTAACCAACTTGAATGGTTCCATTAGAAATATTCCCCGTCACTTTCCCAATTTCTTCACAATCACTTTCCTAATATCTTCCAAGATCATAATAGACTGGGCAAAAATCTCTGAATTGTGACTGTCAGAGGCAAATCTTAACAAGTAGCTAACAGTGCTTTTCGTGGGTTTTGGACATCGCTGAATCCGAAAATCGCTATTAGCAGTTCGAAAAATTACTCCTTGTACCTTAAATCCAAAATGGCGGCCAAAAAAAAATTAAAAAAAATAAACGTGTCATGTGGGGTATCAAATGAAAGGGAATCATGAGTAGATTACAAATATATAACATGTTGCTATATCCGCCCTCCCTGGTTAAAATAATTTAAAAAAGAATTTTTCGAATGTAGCGTTTCGAGCCTACTTTGCATAGCTGTAGATTCAATACTTAGGAATCAATATCTGTAAATTATTATTTTTATCATCAGTAATATCCCGAAATATGCGCGAAAAATAAATTTAGTCAAAAAGATTCATAAACAAGCAACTTAACGCATGTAAGCAGTGTTATTTTATCTCACCTAGTAAAAATGATAGAGAAAAAAATAACACTGCTTACATGCGTTAAGTTGCTTGTTTATGAATCTTTTTGACTAAATTTATTTTTCGCGCATATTTCGGGATATTTCTGATGATAAAAATAATAATTTACAGATATTGATTCCTAAGTATTGAATCTACAGCTATGCAAAGTAGGCTCGAAACGCTACATTCGAAAAATTCTTTTTTAAATTATTTTAACCAGGGAGGGCGGATATAGCAACATGTTATATATTTGTAATCTACTCATGATTCCCTTTCATTTGATACCCCACATGGCATGTTAATTTTTTTTTTTTTTTTTGGCCGCCATTTTGGATTTTAGGTACAAGGAGTAATTTTTCGAACTGCTAATAGCGATTTTCGGATTCAGCGATGTCCAAAACCCCTGAAAAGTACTATTAGCAACTTGTTACAAGATTTGCCTCTCACCTCAAAAACTAGAGCGATATTTCAATTTCTAGCCCAGTCTATAACACATCTATATTTAAATGGATCCAACTCGCAGCCATTAGTCGCTGCCCCGTAGCTTGATAAATAGCCGGGCGAGTCAGTATTTTTGTTTTACTATCTTGCGGCTAAGTGCTCTCCTCCAGTACTGGCACGCGAAATGGCTAGCCATCGACTGGTGACATGCTGGCGCGACAACTTGAATTGGTTTGAGTAACATATCGGTTACAATTTGATGCTTTTAGCATACTGAATAGATAATATAAATAGTCGCCCATTTAATAGTGTGGATGTCGTACGAAGCAACTAAATGTATAACCCAGGGAATGAACAGCAGATTTCACCTGTATAACCAACAACAACTAAGATTTCTACTTCACCTGCAAATCTGAAAAGGCCTGTCACTGGCCCACTTATTCAAAATAACTTTTCTTTTCGGTTTTTGTTCGGTTTTACTTAAAGGTTAGAATGATTTACTTACCTAAATGAATTTATATACTTAGATCAATCATTTTGTTAAATGGATTATTCGTACGATTATATTATATGGTAAATGTCGTAAACAACATAAGCCTAAAATAAAAGTCTGATAGTATTGTAAATTAAGCCTTATTTGTAGAATTCTTTGCTTACAACTGTTTCAAAATAATATTTCATTTCAAAATGAATACAAGCAATTTCGGAATAAAAAGTAAAAGTCCGATATTACTGTATTACCCTTTACTCACGTATCGAGAACTAATCGAAATAAAACCTGGGCCATTCCATCTACAGAGCGATGTTATCCATATCATATTACGGGAACCTATGAGTATGGGTAATTACATTTATATCAGAGCCAATACAGAGGCAATTTATTTGGAATATACAGGCAATAGTACCGCTATCGTAGGGTCAGTAACGGTTATACGCGGAGAGATTCAGCGGTTCGTCCCAAAACAACTTCATCCCACTGGGACGAGTAGGTAAGTGAGGTTTAATTCTTTTTTGTTGGTTAATATAAGTGGCTATGAAACAGCAGCCGTTGGGGCAAGGTTTTTGAATGGCGAACGCGCACCGGAAACCTTAGTGTGGTCAGGTCATTGTGAATATATTTAGAGGCGGCCTTTGCTCAGCAGTGAACGCCTTCCAGCTGAATGATATAACGACAAATATTTTCATTATTTAATTCAATACCTCGTTCCAAAACATATTTTGTCAATGTTTATAATAAGTAATAGTAAATTTTTATTTTCTTTAAAATACTTAACGTAGTGTCCCGAATATATTGTTGTTACTTCTGTACCCAAAAGGCTGCCCGGTAGAAATTGCTACTTTAAGAATAAGACCGCCTTTTTGTACACTTTCCGTCACAGATTGTATTGTTTCCAATTTATTCTTTTTATTGCACAACCAACTCCAAGTTTTATTTAACAAAATGTCTATTACTTACTCGTCCCAGTAGTGGTACGAAATTATTTTTGGGCCCAAAGTTAAAGGAGCCCTCTACACGCGATGTATGTATGAACCCAGTAAATGTGCACTTTTGTTGGTTACGTTGTTTATAGTTTCGGGTCAAGGGTTTAAAAATAGAATCGGTTTTGGAAATCGAATGGAATCGAAACCGTTTGAATTTCAAAGATAGTAGTTGTTGGAGACATTGTTGAACATTTTTATCTAGTTTTACTTATATCTAATGCATTGAGATCCTTGCATTGCTTATATAAATACAATTTCGATATTATTTCAGTTATCTAGTTAGAGGTACCTTTCACATAAAAAAGCAAGAAGGTTTGGAATTGTTTGCTTTTTGAAAAAAAGAAAAAGGTTTTATTTAATTAAAAACATTTCATTTTGTCGTGATATTTACATACGAGTATATTGCTAAAATTTGTAATGAATTAACGTGTTTTGCTTATAATTAAAGCGACGGTTTGGACTGTCCATTTTAATAGATTAAATTATTATCCAATGAAACGAAAATGTATCAAAATTTTATAATTTTTATATTGGGAAATAAAGTTTTATATAAATCAGTAACAATTTGTATTATTTTACGTATGAAAAAACTCGTTACTAAACGTGAAGTAAAGTAAACTAAACCGTCTAACTCCTACATTTCTTCCATTTCTGGTACAATAAAAGTACATTAATTAATCCATTCAACTAAACACATTATAGTACAAAACAAACAATTCCAACTTCCGCCACCTCAAAGAACTTTAAATTTAAATCAAATTACGTCGTAGCAAAGTCAAATTTACCATGCAGGGCCGGGAATGATTTCACCTGTCCTTAGACCTTTCCCTCAAACAACGGTAGAGCCCAAACAAAGACCTCGGACCCCTGAATAAGCCATAATGAGTATGGTTGGCAAAGAAAGGAGATTCATACTAAGTAATGTATACAAAAAACTAAAGTTTAGTTTTTATTTCTTATTATAAAAAATAAATAAATAAAATATATTTTTAGAGTAAATAAAAAGTTTTGGTCATGTCGCACTCAGAACTCTCACAAAACGTAAATACTCGTATTAGGTCCTTACGTGTAATCTATGTTTGAGTCTTGAATAATATCGAACAACATTGAACTAAAGTTTATTTTTCAATAGGAAAATCCGATTTCAGCATATTCAATTTTAAAAGCCTTTGTACAGCAATGGATATCTTTCGGCTGAAAAAAGACTAAGGCTGCAGAATAAAACAATCATAATCTAGAAATGTAACTCCATAACAATGTTTTGTTGGTTGTTTATCGTGTGGGTTTAATATTAAAAGCATATAAACATGTATTTGGTAACCAAGAATGCATGTTGCACCGAATGCATTTCTATGTTTATCTCCATACCCAATTTGCTTTGATCAAGACAAAACGCGCTCGCTTTATGTCTTGACACGAAGGTTATCATACTCTGAAACTGCCCAGGCGCCGAACTAATGTGAAATGTCGTAATAGTAAGTAGATTAGACCATTTTCATTTTTATGGAAATGTTTTCTGTTTGTTAGATACATCAGGAAATTCACCTTATCAAGGACCATTGGTCAGTATCAATCACCAATACCATCAGACCTATGCTTGTGTCGCAAAGTACGGCGAATGAAGCTTCACGGGACTTGCGGGGGAGCGAAAGACTCAACCCCAAAGTAGTCATGTACCAAGGCGTCTAGGGGCGGCTCGAGGGAGCCTCGGATCTAGGCCTAGGCCTAGCGCGTTGATACGAAAAAACATCGTGAAGGAAACGCTTTGTCTCTGATTATTAGTTTTGATTTTGATATTGGCCGCGCCCCCGCCGGCGGGTACGGGCATTGTTACCTGGGTTATACCATCATCATTTCAACAGAAAGACGTTCACTGCTGGACCAACGCCTCCCCCAAAAATCTTACTACACCGATCAGTCCTGCTTGGCCCGCATCCAGTGGTTTCTAGCGACTTCCGCCAAATTGTCGGTCCACCTTGTGGGGGGGCCTGCTCACGCTATGCCTTCCTATTTAAGATTAAGAAACCTTTTTTTTTTCACCAAAACGGCCGTCATTTATAATTGTCTACAATATTATAAATATAAAAGTACGGATATGTCAGCATGTTCATATTATGGTTCTTTAATGACGACGTTGCTTAAAATTCGTAGGATATTTTGTTAAAAAATCAGGTATGTGTGTGTAACACAATACTTGCTATGTGATATAATACTTTTTACTGCATCTAAGGTACGTAATAGCTAAAGTTTGTACCTTCTCCGACGTGAAGTTGGCATTAATCACACGTACTACACAAAAACTGCCACTAATTCAAACTAAAGTTTTAAATTGCATGAATTTTACACCAGTGCGCTTGAGCATAGTAGTTGGTCAAAAAGTTGACTAAGTGCATTTAGTGAGTTATGTCTTTAGGGTTCCGTTCATTATTTTGGCGTTTTTTGTAAGTATGTAAGTAAGTAGAAACATTTTATTGCACACAAAATAAAACAATATCAATATCAACACAAGTAAATACGAATGCGCAGAGGCGGCCTTGTCGCTTAGTTTTGTGTTATGGTGTTCTTTAAAATATTTCTTTTTTCTTCTTTTGTAAATAGGCAATATAAAGTTCTCAAATTGATCCGAACAAATTAACTCGGTCGTCTACTTAGTGTGCATGGAAAATCAATAATTTAAAAAAGTCCATATTAATATAAAGGCAAATCGCGAAAAATCAAAGTAATTATTTTAAATATTGAATGTAAGTTAATCGACAAAATGTTTTTTTTTTTAACTATACATAGAATTAATGAAATCTTTTCGCTTTTTCACATTTTCCATACTGAAAATAAAAAACTAAAATCTTTCACAAACTTCAAAGCTATTCAAAGCTAATTAATTAAATGCATCGTAAACCTTAACTACGAATGGTTCAAGCCACTCTGCTCGAGGATCTCTAAAACTGACCACTCTCGTAAATCCGCAAACTTGTACTATTCTCCACACGTGCTGTCCCTTTCCCACTTATGGGATTCACGTATCAATAACAGTGACAAAGAGAGTCGCTGTTATCTGTTTTGTGCAACTCTACAATGTAAAGTTATAATATGTTTGATTCTTGATAATTTACGAAATTAATTTATTATTTGCTCAAGGTACGGCGGTAACAATGTGCAGATCTTGATGTTTGTTCTATCCTCATCGCCTTTCGAGTTCATAACGTTAATAGAATTTAAAAGAAACTTACTCATTAAATTTTCAATATTTCCCCTCCATTGAATCACCAAATTGTATAGCATTTACCTGTAACAATAAAATCACAATTTTATAAGAAAATATTTTTATGAAATACAATGTTACATGAAAAGTTATTGGCAAGACCAAATTTTAAAAGATTATTCAGTACAGAAACTAGAGATTATTTAAGTAATTTTAAGTGTAATGTAATGTTACTGTTCCATTAGTTGTTGTCTTGTTCTTTTTATTCGTAAAATACAAATAAAGTTTAATTTAGTTTTATTTTAATCTAGTATTATTTATTTTTTGTTATTTAGTACTAGATAAGGCAACAGATCAAAGGAAAACCTGATATTACATGTAGTTGAAACGGAAAAAAGCAAGCTAAGAAAAACACTTTGAATTCTCCACCTGGTCCCGAAAACTTCGAAGTTGCAATAAAACTAACTCAGTTGGCAATAAAACTAACGCCATTAACTACACAGTTCTGCAGACTTCGCTGTGCAATGCAGTGTCTCAATGTGCAATGCGCAGTCTGCTCCTGTTTCTTTGTCGATACTTTGTTGTTAACACGTCTGATGTCCATACTTGATAATAAAATGTTTTGAAGTTGGTTGCACTTATTCAAAATACACGAAGTTGGATTTAGTCTACTATTCCGCAAGATAGCTTTGATATGAAGTTATAAATAATTTCAACATTTAAAACATCATCGTAAGGAAACCTGCGCACATCTGCGAAATAATTCAAAGGTTATGTATAAAATTGACCAACCCGCACTGGGCCAGCGTGGTCGACTAAGGCCTATTCACCCTGATTTCAGGGTAGGCTCGAGCCCCCCAGTGGGGACATATAATGAGCTGTTAAGAATGCTTCTTTTTAAATGTTATACTTCATAGGTGTCATAAAGCTTTTATAATATTCATATTAGAAGAAATTTTAACTTATTTACTTCCTTGAATATGCATAGGTAACTGTGACATCAACAACAGTAAACTAGTAATAGTTTGAACTTGGATTGACTTGACGGTTAATCAAGTACACAATAACTTAACAATAACTTGAGGTATAACTAAGAGATTAGTTATACCAGATCTGATAGAAGGGTCTCTTGGTTAGTATTATTGTATTGAATAGAATAGAATAGAATATACTATACTATTCGTTAAAACGATCTCTAGATCTTGTGAGTATTGTTACTCTCAATTAAAGATGTTATTATAAGTACTACCCGTACTTATAACCTCCTTGCTCTCAATAAACTTATATCTCGTCCGCATGTCACATTGTGACAGACGCAAGCATATCGCATAAAAAACATGAAAATATGATGATAGCTAAAAGTTTAAAACATAGATATGTACTAATAAAATAACTAAGTAATATGAATTTATTTAATGTAGCTGCAAACTTGATTTATAATGTTTTTTAAGTGTAGTTAGTCGTGTTTTTATTTCAATAATATTATAAATTAAAATATTTTATTCTCTCTTTACCATGTTTCACTTATAATATAGACTTCAAAACGTATATACCTAATGGATCGCATTAACAATTAAGTTTTCAATTTACATTTAGCACTAAGAACACCAATAGACGAACTGAAATGTCTGTAAATGTTCTCATAAACATACAAAATAATGATGGCAAGGCGCGCTTTTAATGCTTTAGATTGCTTTAATATAACTACTTGGTGCTAATAACACTACGAGCGCCCGAATTAGCAATATGGTTATTTTATTTAGTTACAAAACATAAACTAACTTTTGCAATGAATACTGCTCGCTCATTTTACTAGTGCAGCGGTCATAGATTATAGCGCTACTTTTGTACAGAAGTACAAGTTGAAAGTATGAAGTTTTATAATCTCGAAAAATCTATGTCCACAGAGGAAATTTTTTATCTTACCCACAGGTGTTAGGGCATTACTAGTTAATTTTGAAAACGTTATCTTCTTTACCTTGCTAACTTACTTAGGTACTTATCTTTCTGCTATTTACCTTTAGTAAGTAATAGGTATTTTACTAATTATGAAAATTATCTCAAACTACATATTAACCTGTTCACTCACTCGCATAGAATAATATTCTACCCAGTTTAAAATACGAATATAATTCTACAAACTTCCAACGCAGAAAGGATCTATTACCTAACTTTGTGCATTTCTGTCGTAGCTACAAAACTTAGTTATTAAAGTTAAAATGGAGTCACTGGGGAGTGGTCGCGTCTACGAAACGCTGGTTAATCTATGACAGCTAGCCACCAAACTATCGCCGGTTCGTTACAGTGAAGATTAATATTTCGTACCAGTAAATACGTTATGCGGCAGTGGACAACTTGTCCGGCTAAATTGTCGAAGTTGTCAACCCTAGGGAGCTAAGCTTTAGGGTTGCCTCCTGTTTGTTTTGAGACTGTAATTGCAAATGAAATAAACCAATGTTCAGTAGTTTGTATTTGATTGGAATCAAAATGAAGTAGGTAGCAAAATATTTTAAACCATGAACTAAAGTTCGAATTACTATTTAACAATTAAACGAAATTGTAATTATTTCTGTTTCTCAACAACTTGAAAACGATTAAAAACATTGGAAAATTTATTAATCATTCTTGAAACTAAGTCAATATTTTAGTCCCAAATTCCAATTTTCATATTCAAAGTAGACTCATGAATAGTCGATTTTCAAAAACGAAATTGCTAACATGCATTTTCAAAGCACTGGGATTCAAAGTGCTTCTAATGTTAATATAGATCACAATAGAATTTCCAAATTAATTCAGATTTTACGCTGGCATATTATTATGTGAAGACAATGAAACGATATATGCCAACCCTATTGTTTAAGAGACAGGGCTGTGAATGCGTGACGTGCAGTTGATGTTGTTTTAGATCAAACGAATTAGAGCCTTAGATGTGTGTTACTAAGTTCATTTTTAAGTGTACATTTATGTTCAAAACTATTAAAGGAGCATACAATTAAAATAATACAAAATATGCATTAATAATTAAATATGACGTAGAAAATAAAACAAATATTATTTCAGATTCTTTGGCAGAATAGTTATGATACCTATGTTCTTAAAAGTTCTATTACTTCTGGCAAACTTTTTTATATTTAAAGATTAATAGAAACGTCGTAAGTTATCTACAAATTCAGTGAATCAAGTGTTGTTAACTGAATTAATTCGCAGGTAAATCACCACTTCAGAACAATGTTGAAAATTTAATTAACACGGCGATCGATTTTAGCTACCGCCAATATTCTAGCCATACAACATGTTTTTGGCTGTAAATAACCACATACTTGTTAAGACATTATATAAAAACATTATTTAGTTATTGTTATCGTTTAAGCTCAGTTATTTATTTATAGGTTTTGGTATACTTTTGTAAGTTACTTTTATAACAAATATAATAGTATTTATTATTACTAAAGAACACGCACGCACACTTGTAAATAATACCGTAGGTATATTATTGTGCCTGCCATTATACCTAACAGTGCTTAAAAAAGACTCCTAGATTACTAATGTTATCAAAAGGAAAGATTTGATTGTTTGTTAGTTTGCAATGCGAATAGGCTTCAAAACGACTGAACCGATTTTAATTAAAGTTGGTATAAAGATAGATTACAACTTCAGGATTAACATAGACAACCTTTTACCGCCGGAAATTTCTTCATCTTTCGTCAAAATAATTTTAATATTAATAAAAATAGAATTTCTTCACCCGGACTCAGAATCCAAATTACTTTAATATTTACTTGGCTCATTGTATTTAAAATACCATAAACGCTTCACTATCACTACATAGTATAAAATAAAGTCGCTTTCTCTGTCCCTATGTCCCTCCCTTTGTACGCTTAAATCTTTAAAACTACGCAACGGATTTTGATGCGGTTTTTTTTAATAGATAGAGTGATTCAAGAGGAAGGTTTATATGTATAATACATGCATAATATACTGAAGGATAACCCACAATAACCATTTTCCCGTGCGGAGCCGGGGCGGGTCGCTAGTAAGCTATAATTCAAAACGTGACGATGTTGTCAATTAATGACAAATTGACAAACAGTTTGCCGACATTCATTGACAAATGATTAGAGGAACCGCGGCGTGTCTATTGAGACTATTTGTAAGACACGATCATCAATTACTCGGTAATTATGTCCTCATAAATCACATAAAACTTGTACAACATCAGTTTAATGTTATTTATTTGGAAAGTAAAGAATTGATACGGTTGAAGAGGTATTAAAGAAACGATCATTAGCGATTGACAATATAAATTTTTGCATCAATCACACAGATCAATCAAGTGAATCAAGGACGTTGAAAAATTGAAGAGAATATTGTAATTCTCGTCAATCTCATATAATAGTCATCAACATCATCATTATTTCAGACAGTAGACGTCCACTGCTGGACAAAGGCCTCCCCAAAGATCTCCACAACGATCGGTCCTGCGCTGCCCGCATCCAGCGGCTTCCCGCGGCCTTCACCGATCGTCGGTCCACCTTGTAGTGCCTGCTCATGTCGTCTCCGGCCGCGTTAACAGGTTTTCCCGTGGGAATGAAGTATTTTCCCGTGGTAAATGTGTAATTCTGATGTATATTCTAAAGCTATGCTGCTGCTGCTATGCTATGCTGTGCTATCGTAAAGTTTCATTAAAATCCGTCCAGTAGTTCCAGAGATTAGCGTGTACAAACAGACAGACGGTCAGACACATTTTTTTCAAAACTTCCTGAGCTACACTCCCTTTATCACCTACAATCAGTTTTTTTTAAAACAAATATATGTACAGACACGCCGATTCTTCAGTTTTATAAAAGTAAGAAGAAGAAGGGGGAGGCCTTTGTCCAGCAGTGGACGTCTTTCGGCTGAGGTGATGATGATGATGATGATGATGAAGAAGAAGATAGAAGAAGATGCCTACAACTTCGTTATATTAAAGAATGGTTGGTTCAATATTTAAAACCACCAAATATTCTTATCATTGTGTTTCAATAACCAGCAAGGCTACTTTTCAAAAACAAATGCAAAAGTACACTGTAAAGCTCGTGAAAACATTATTAATTAAAATTTAATCCGTTCTGGTTATGGTGATGGCAGATTACGTTTCATTCAATAGTGATTTACATGTTACCGTTATTATTCTGATTTTGATTTGAATGTGGAATATTATTTGTGAAAATTAATTTTGCCATTCATGGACTATTTCTTTTTTTTAAAGCGCGTAGTTCAGACCAGCAGGAAAATGGCCAGCATTTATTACTTTATTTTATTTAATTATAGAATTCAAACTTGAAATAAAGGAGACTAATAAGAAATGGCAGTGCGTATCTAGAGTCTGAATTAACATTAAAATTTGTAGAGTGATAAAAAGATATATTGAGACATTCATTGTTAAAGCAATAAGAAGCCTGTTCCTTTAATATGTAGGTAGACATTGCTTAAACACTCTAGGTGCACATACATAAGTCTACCTACTCCTATGTAAGTACTACCTACGAATAGCATCGTTAATTAAAGGTATATTTAGTTTATTTTATTATTTTTATAAAGAATGACAAGTTTTTCATTAAAACTGTAAAGAATAAAAGATTGCATCACAAGTAAAAAAACTACACATAAAACTTGTAAATAAAAAATTGCAATACAGATTTTATCTTAATTTGTAGCTATAAAATTTAACTAATAAAGAACCATTCAAGAGGCTGTATTGTTCTAAGTGATAAGATCAAACCTTGGTTAGTAGGTACATACATACATTCCCAAACTTATATTTATTCTCAACAGCGTATTTAGGTAGTCGATCGTTACTTCTGCGTAAATGATAATAAAGTACCAGTTTTATAATACTTAAAGGCAAAAAATTCGCTTCTTTTTTTTCCAGGTTTCAGATTATATTTTCCGTTTCCACGCTGAAACAAATTTGCATTTAGTAAGACAGATTAGGCACTGGATACACACACAGATAGTAGAGTAGACAGGCCCCCCACGAGGTGGATCGACGATCTGGTGAGGGTCGCGGGATGCCGCTGGATGCGGGCCAAGCAGGACCGATAATTGTGGAGATCTTTGGGGGAGGCCTTTGTCCAGCAGTGAACTTCTACAGGCACTACTTTAACAGCGGTCAAAATTACTTTTCGATATATAAGGGTGATGGGCGATATATAACTTAAAAATTAATTACAAACGTTTCCATACTCAATAATATTTTTATATGTTTGAATATATTATGTTACTAGCTGTCTGCCCGCATCTACGCCCGCATTGTTTTCCGACTTTTCCGTAGTAATTTTTAACTATCCCACGGGAACTCTTTAATTTTTCGAGATTAAAATTATCCAAGATGTTAACCGGGGATGTAAAGAATCACCATGCAAAATTTCATTCAAATCGGTCCAATGGTTTCGGAGACTAACCCGTACAAACAGACAAACAGACAGAGAAACAAAAAAAATAAAACTGTCTGGATATGTTCTATTTCACTTCTTACATCCTCTTGACTCGGATTTCATCTTTTTTTTCTATGTACCTCTACAGTTTTATTATATAGATTCTTTGCCTGTAATTTGCAGGAACCATGTTAAATATGCATGCGCATTATGTAAATTAAAGATAATAGCAGTTGTCAATCATAACCTACTTTATTTCAATCTGTAGGTAATCGTTAAAATACCTAATAGCCATACGCAAATCGATATTGCGTAATGGGTAGCAATGGTGATTAAAATCTATTAAAAATATCCGACGTCAATTAAATGGTAATTGTTTCATAACTAATTGTACTTCAATTGTTATATTCAATGTTACAC
Source organism: Teleiodes luculella (assembly GCA_948473455.1). Lineage (NCBI taxonomy): Eukaryota > Metazoa > Arthropoda > Insecta > Lepidoptera > Gelechiidae > Teleiodes > Teleiodes luculella. Next base: position 4,913,253 of record OX419605.1, read on the forward strand.
ACCTACGATTGTGTTATTGTGTAACACAGAGTAACACTCTCGCCAGAGCGGTACCTGCTATTAAATTTACAAAACATTAATTAGTTTCGTAATTGGTTCTTTACATTAAAAAATATAGCGGCAGATGTTTTTCAATTTCCCGTATTTTATTTTTCAATGTTATTTGTAACTTGACCTTTCTGTTATTTTCCATTATTCAGTGCAATACGTGCAAAGAGTATATATTATTAAATAAAAAAACATATATTACTAACGACTGTCAAGTGCTCAAAAGCTCTCCTGAAGTTACGGAGCTCCTGGGTTCAAATCCTGGTGGGGACTCGTCGAACAAATATCACTTTGAGAGACTTTTATCAGTTTGGTTAGGATACTGCTGGCCGAATTACCTGATTGTCCGGAAAGGAAGATGATTCCGTGCTTCGGAAGGCACGTAAAATCGTTGGTCCCGGCTAACTATCTACAGATGTAGTCGTTATAGGAGCCATGTGTGAGGTAGGTTAACCTCGAAACCCAGACGCTAAGCAAGCAACGAGTGATTTGAAATTTAGCTGACAATTTATTTTGTAAAAGTCTTTAAGCCGTCTAGACCCAACGTTTGAAAACAAAGCTCAAAATTCTAGCTTACACATTTTTTTTCTACCTGTAAGCAGTTTTAAGAAACCAGCAAGTTATTACCAACGTAACACGACTCCCAGCACATTCTTTGAAGTAGAGATGACCCGAACATTCGGTTACTATTCGGTATTCGGCCAAATTATGCGATCTATTCGTTTGAATACTGAATACCAAATAATCACAATAAAATCACACTTGCATCACAAAATTTACAATGATTAATTTACCTACCTAACACGACAATCAGTATGGAATTTGTTGATAGCAAAATAATACTAAAATAAACTATAGGTTACAAACTCGTATCTATAAAGAGCCTTATCTAGTACTACAAATTCCGTTTAAAAATAATATTGATATAAAGGTGATTCAGAAACTTTTACAGTAAAACGCATGTATTTTATATACAAACTAGCGACCCGACCCGGCTCCGCACGGAAAAATAGTTATTGTGGGTTATCCTTCCTCTTGAATCAATCTATCCATTAAAAAAATACCGCATCAAAATCCGTTGCGTAGTTTTAAAGATTTAAGCATACATGGGGACTTATGGACATAGGGACAGAGAAAGCGACTTTGTTTTATACTATGTATGTAGTGATAAATAACTGAAAACCACTAAGGGTGGAATATTCGGCGCTCCGGCCAAGAGCTTGCCGAATATTCGGTACATTTTCGGCCAGATCCGAATAGGCAACTCTAGTTCAAACTCTCCGTAATCCGAGTCTTCTTACTTCTATGTATTCTGAACCGCAGAGCGTCTCACAATTAAAAACAATTGCAATGTGATATACGGACCACCCATAGTCGCTTATCATGTTCCGGAAGCAATAGCTATGTTGATGTTGAATATGCTCGTAACATATATGAAACTGACAGTTTGAAAGAGTAACAAAACATCATTATTCATCAATGTTTCATTTTTTACAAAACAAAACATGTTAATATAATAAATAAATAATAAATATCAAAAGTCTTATCGTATGTTATGATATTTTAAAACCTAAAGAACAAGTCGAATAGTAGTAATCACAAGCATTTAATCAGTGAATCACACATTGTTCGTAGGTATAACTAGATTTTTTCGATAACATGTTTTAATGACTATATTTAAGTTTGATATGGTTTTTCGTATCCCATCTTTACGATTTACAATTCTCTTTTTGTCTAGTCAACGATCTATCTATCTATCACAGCTGTCTATTTTCTAGACTCTTCTATATTTTTTTCCGATCACGTCTAGTAAATCCATCAACGTTATTACTTTCTTGTAATAGTGGTAAATAATTACAATGAAGTAGTGATGTTATAAATCAATTACAGCCAATTAATTTAATTAATGTACGAGCTTACGTAGTTTTTGTTTCGCAGCGGATGATGAGTTTATTTGCAGCAAAACATTTATCAATTTGCCGTTTTAAGTGGAATGCAATTTTATAGATAAATAGAGGTTTCAATGAGCTTCACAACTTTGCATGGTATTTCTGTGGAAAAGTATTTATAGACCTTTTTATTATTAACTATGGTATTAAGTTTGATTGTGCGCACTGTATGCAGGCATCAATAACCTTTTGTCCTGATTAATATGAGACAAACGATAGTATAAGTTCAATTAAAAAATTAAGGCTATTATATAATTTATGTCAAAAAAGAACATTATTTTCAAACCAAAGAAAGACACCCAAATCATCATAAACAGTAATATTCACAAGTAAATCTCTCACAGTACAAAACGCAAGCGCAGCGATACATGTTCGTTCGTACATGCTACACCCTTGATTCATTCACCAGTCGGAACTGACTCATATATCATAATTTTATCGCTAATGTAAGCGAAGCCAGGTGTATCTTGTACCCTCTTCGGCTTCCGCATTCGCATGTTAACGGCGTCACAGACTATGATACTATAAGTAGAGCATAATATGTAACCTACACAGTGGTTGAAAAGGAGATTGCGGAGTGTTATATACTATAAGTGCTATATACTTACATTAAATTCGTAGGTACATAATAATCCCGAGAGCGTCGGTGGCCAAGTGGCTAGCTAGGGTTGACTTCCATACGGAAGTTCGCGGGTTCGAACCTCGGCACGTATCAATGATGTGTTTTTGATTTTCGAATTCATATATGTACTAAAAATTAAAACCTCCGCCCCAAATCCGTTACTTAATACTTTCAACAACTAGAAAAGAGCTGATAATCTTTAATAGGCTCAAGACATTTTCTTGGATGAAGATCACTCTCAATTGTGACTCACAAATTTAAAGAAAAATTAGATGAAAGTCGTATCCGTTTAGGAGCTACGATGCCACAGATAGATGGGACACACGTCAAACCTATATTACACGCTTCTTTTAAAAGGCATAGGTTCCTTATTATAAAGCCAATAACATACAGCTTTTAAATCAAACAGTTACATACGGAAACCATGTTATACCACTATTTATTGTCGACTCGTAAATAATGGAAATAACACAACAGTCACAGAATAAATAATAGTATTATTATGACGTAAAAGGTGTCGGATTTTAGTACACAGTGGGAGCCATATATCAGAGATTGCCAACCACAGGTTTAGGTTTCATAAGGTGCGGTTAGGTTACCTAGGTTACGTTCGTGTTGCTCACCTAGGTTTTACTGCACGGAATCAATTGAATAAGCAGGTAAAGGCTTAAAATACAAATAGTTTTGAATTATTGCTCAATCTTACACTTGTTTGTCGTGGGTTTAGTTTTAGGTCACAGCTGTAGCAGAAATGTTTTAATAGATAACATTTTTCAAAAACCTTAAAATTAACTATCTCTTCCTAGCTCAAGACTTTTTTTTATTGACCTTAGCTTGTACGACCAAGCAAGCTTCACTGGACTTGCGGAGGAGTGGAGTGTTTTACCACAGGGTAGTCATATACCAACGCGTCTAGGGGCGGCTCAAGGGAGCCTCGGACCTAAGCCTAGAACGTTGATACGAAAAAACATCGTGAAGGAGACGACGCCTGAGGGATAGCACAAGACATCTTTTAACGTTGGAAAGGGACAAATTATGCCATCGGTTGCAGTTCATATCAAATTTTAATTAAAATACAAAAAAGTAATCTTCATTGACATAAAAAAAATATTATTATACTCGTACAACATAAAAAATAAAATAAAAATAAAAATAATCTGGTTTCCAATAATATAATCACATTTATTTAATAGCGCCCTTCAAGACTCTTTACTTTATACGTCGCTGGTTCGATTGCAAAATATAGGACCGAACTGAAATACCAAGGCGACACGTCTTTATAAGTCGTGATATGTTGGGTATTGTCTAGTGATAAATTTGAATTCTAAATCTAAGTGATATGATTTAAAGATACCTATTTACTATGATCTGTGATAAATTGTTTTACAGTAAGTTTGCGTTCGTAAGTAGTATTACGATACTATAATTTGTACAGTAGCCAGGACAATAAATTAATAATATTGTAAAAAAGACCAGTATTATAATAACATTGTCATATTTTTATGCATATTTAAAAAAAGAAGAGTAAAATACAAAAGATGCGATCCTGTGGAGTTTCTTCGGCGGGTTCTTCTCCACAGCAGCGCACACATTGCGCGAACCTGCCAGTTATGTTCAAACTGATATCGCATCGCCTCTTTTAGATTGTTTGATCTCTTTTTCATTGCTTAGATTTGTACATTGTTTGAGACGAGAGCCGGTCTTGGTTTGAGCAAAGCTTTTAAGCTTCTTATATGACGTCATTAAGTGTTCTGAGGGGAGCCTATAATGAATACATATTTTTTTTATGCGCCTGGACATGTTGACCTTGAAAGCGCCCGTATTCTAATGCTGGCTTCTGTACCTATAGTGCATAATCGATCTAAGTTCACAATAATCATGATATCAATTAAAATTTTCTCTCGGTCAAGAAAACCAACAATTGGGTGCAAAAAGGCATTGCAAGAGGTGGCGTAGCTGGACGCGTATTCTGGGGTGTGGGAGAGCTAAGAGAGGGATAGAGGAAAGTGGAAGGAGATGAGAGAGGCCTTTGCCCTGCAGTGTGACAAGACAGGCTAGAAAAAAAAGATCTATTTAATTCTTATGTAGTAAGCGCGTATGGTACCTATTCCACGTAAGGCGTGCTTACTACTACTTGCTTATTACAGACAGATTGGTGCAATTGAATCATGGAGCACCTGGTTTATAAAACTCCTTGTTTACCCTTCAACAGCCCAGTCACACAACATTAACTATAATAATAAAGAAATCGCAGTAATGAACCTTAGACTTGGTACGACTTTGTCTAGATTTCATTACTTTTTAGAGATAATAAACAAGCACTTGTACTTGTGCGTGGGCGCTACGCTAATATTTGTTTTACATGATATTAACATAATTGGCGTTCTGTTACCGCCCACTAAGAAAATGTATATAAATTTCAGTTCTTAACTTCATCAAGATGAGTCTGGTTGGGCAAATATCTAAGTAGCTGATATTCGATTATTCTAGTTAAATTGCAGTCTAAATGACTCTCGTATTGCTTTAATCTGTTGTTGAAGGATCTTAGTCTTCTGCGTAAGCATTTCTGCAAACCAACTTAATTTTTTTTTCTTTTGATTTTATATTCAACGAGTCAAATTTATAATATTTATAATAATAAAATATGTGTTCAGTTCACGTAAAACTGTTCTAATTGTTTCTACGAAAGCTTTATGGGGACTTTTGGAGGACAAAAAAGCTATCTAACTAGGTCTCTTGTCTGTGAAAAGGCAATTTTGAGATACTTCAAGCACTTTTAAAAAGGATAAAATTAATAACAGGAGAAGGCGAATATATACAGGGTGTTAGGAAAATTATAATTATCCTTAAGACCAGGTATAGTGTTAGTGACATACGATGTATTAAAAATAAAAATAAAAAATTGCCATTTAATAACTATTTTAAAAATCTTTTAAAATCTGCTCTACGCATCAAAGTTCATTCACCTCATGCCCCTCGCGCAAATAAAATAATCACGTAGCGGAGAAAAGCATAGACACTTTGTGAAATAACGTTGCCAAAGCCAAAATTAATAGTAAGTAATCTCATTTTAAAATTAAAAAAATCTGTTAGTGTAAATTTGATAGCTTTAAACTAACAGGATTATCAGTTTTAACTTAGTCTCGATTACCTAAAATCCCACTGGGCTACACATACGCCTATAGCAAACACTGCATTCGCAATTGATACTACCGCTTAATATCGGAAAATTTGCTTTGAATTCCATATGGCGATAATTCTGGTATTAGTAGCATTCAGATAATTGATTCCATTTAATACTATACCGTGTGGTCTGGAGACCAACGTATCAACAAAGGGCAGTCTGTCATATTTTAGAGTGAAATATTTAAAAAAATAACACATTTTATCAAACAATTTCAAGATACCCCAAAAAGGTTTTGCTTAAATTGTTGTCCACGGACGACCGTCTAAATATTGATTACTATCTTTCCTCCTCGTATCTCTGCCCGCGATATCAATGAGGAATTTAAAACAAGGACACCCTATGTCCTTTCCCAAGGTCTATTCTCTCTTTTTACCAAATTTCATTGCTTGCTTATTTTGTGGGTTTCGAGGTTAACCTACCTCACAAACCCAGTTTCATTAAAATCTGTGCAGTAGTTTTGGACCAACTCAAAGAAACAAATAATCAAATCTTTCCTCTTTATAATTTTAGTACAGATGAGCATTGAGAAATGTTATAGTAAATTCTTATTTCAAACCAAAAACCCTTTGACTTTTCCAGGTTCACTTAAACGTGCGAAGAAAAGGCCATTGGAATCTAGCATGCCACTGCCACAACAAAGAGTTGGAAATACCTCCGTAATGAGATTTCTTTCTTAATATCGAAATCGCATTGGGCTTTGAAAACGCATTAACTTGAGTACTAATAAACGGGCACAATGGATATCGTTTTGTTCTAATTAGCTAGCGTGGTACAGAGGCGCACTTAAGTCATTGGAGCTTTAAAGGAAATGCGCCCGTAAGACGATGGTCGATGACCTTTCATTCCAAGTCCGGTGAAACTTGATTGGTCGTACTTTTTCGACACAAGCATAGGTCAATTCAAAAAAAGACCTTTCATTCATTTACTTTTTTTTTATTTGCTTGGTGGTAGGTAGGTAAATATAATAAATTATTCTGCCTGATAATTTATTAATTCATCTTCACACGCATTGTAGTAAAAGAGAATATACACAATGCGTTAAAGTTTGTTTATCTACTGATGTTTAATTTATTTATTATTTTGCGATATAATGTTGCTATCAGAAAATTAGATTAACTAGTTTTTTCTGACCTTACAACTGAATACCTTCTAAATCCTGAACATAAAGGTGAAATATTGCGGAATAATTCTTATTTTATTTTAATTCATAAATCGAAACTGAAACAAAAAACACTGTTCGGTAGAAATACGTAAACAACTGTACCTATCTGTTCAAGAAGCAATAGACTAATAAATTTAATTGACATTAACATGCTTCCGCGCGCGACTGTACTGCACTAAGGAGAATGACTTCTTACTTCATAAATTGACTTAATGACCAATAAATTTCTATTAACAATAGTTGGCTGGTTGGTTACCACGGGAAGACTTCCATTGGTGCATAAACGAAATTGATGACTTAGCTATTTCCACAAATTACTTCATAGAGCGAGGCTGTATGCATCAAGTCACCATTTTGGACTTCAATATAATAAGTAAGTAAGTAAGTAAAACGTTTATTTCATTAACTACACAAAACACAGAGAGTCATGTCACATAATTAACATGAATCAAAACCAAACGAGTAATTTTGTAAAAGTCCAAAATTTAAGTCTTTTACGAAAGTCCATACATTGAACCAGAGAATTAAAATTTAGATTTTAAGATCGAATGAGTCGATATAATGGAACTTCTTGTTTTTCTTCTTCTGTGAAATTGCTACTTTAGTAATAATGCCGCCAATTTTAACATACCTAATCATGGACAATGTGGTAATGTATTTATTTCTGTGTATATTAAACCTCTTTAATTTTATATATTTCTTATCTTATGACGACAAGACTTTTGATTTTTTATCTCATACTAGTAGACGTAGAATACAGAAAAAGACTAGTGCAATCGTTTGATTTTTCTTCAATATCCGCTTTAGATTCCGTACTAGGTTTAGTTTAGTGAAATAACATATCAATAAACATTTGTTAACTCAAGGAATCTCGTAATTTTCCGTGATTTTCCTAGACATTTTGTGAAACCCCTGACTTCCCCATTTTCCTGCGACAGATACATGCTAGCAGTTAAGTCTACCCAAAACTATCTTCGCCTCCACACAAAAGGCAGAGCACAATGCAACGTCAAATGACAAATGAAATCCGACGGGGCACACATAAATTGTGACGACGAATAATAAAAGATTATCTATCTCTGAAATAAATACTGGGGGAGGACAATAGGAGCTTTATTAAGCCAAGGTTCTCCCTAGTGTGGGATCCGTGGCGAATATAAACGCACTTAGGAGACCCGAGCGCGCCGACACGACGATTTTAGTCGCTTGCGATATCGGTAGAGCAGTGATTAGAAGAATTTTTAGTTTATTCTGAGTTAAGAAACATTTTATTTATGTTCTTAATTTTTTTTAATATTGTTGTGTGTGAGAATTTCCAAACAGATGTATGTAGTAAGTTTCTTTCATATTTCAATGTGCTCAAATACTTATATACAGAAATTCAAAATGACTTTCATTGCGTAGCATAAGTCTAAAATGTAAATCGTTATATCCGTACCCATATCAACCATGCTATATATTATCATTCTGCAATTTGTATTAAGTTGTTGGTTTGTTAAACGGCTCCTAGTATAGAAGAAGCACAGATTAGGTACCAATAAACAGTGATAAATTTAAGAATTCAAAACAATCCAAAAATTGTCTTAAGAATAAGCTAAAACAATATGTTACACTTATTATAATGACCTATCATAGGAATTTTGATTAAAAGCATAGGAACTATTTATATAAAGCTACCTAGGCATAAGCTTAAGTTTATAAAATACTGTGAATAAATGTTACGCTGAGTAAGGATGAGTAGGTATACATACGTACTCGTATGTAATCCAATGTAGCTATTAAGTCAGATTGTGCCTATTAGTTTCAAATTAAAGAGTGTGCAGCAACACATCTCCCGACAAACTTCTTCGAAGTTCGGAAGGATATGTTTATCTAAGATTATGCATGTTGTTTGATAAAGAAAATTGAAAATAAAAATAAAAAACTCCTTTGAAGGCACACGATGCCGACGCCGCCGCCGACAGGAATATAGAAGGGATACGAAACCCCCTCTTCCCCTCGAGTTTTCCGCGGTTGCTCTGAGCAAATCCATTCGTTTTCACACTGTATAATTGGTAACTCCGTGGAAGTAGTGCGGGCTATAAAAATAATCAACGCAATCAGAATCTGTCACCCGCGTTGCTAATCTGAACACAACGATTCAATTCCGATTTTACGATTCGAGAACTCAAATCGATTATAGAGCCGCGATAAATCGTGTGCGCACTTTACGATTTTAAAACAATAATTGATTTTGCAATCACCGACTGAGTTATGGTGTACGAACCATTTGTTTTTAAAAGGTTTTATTGTTTAGTAACTCATTTTGCTTAGGTCATGGAAAATGAGGTTGATAAATGAACCGCATTTGCGCTTAATCAATTGGTACATATTCACGATGTTGATGTAGGTGCTGAGAAAGTACCCGCTTTTGTGAAAACATAATTCTGATATTAAAAGTACTGTTTCGCTTCGTATTGCTAAACTTGGTTAGAAATTCGATAATATTTTTTTAATTATAATTGTATAATTTTAACTTGAGTATATTTCCTATGATTTCCAAAGAATTATGCCTTTAGGGATTAATCTAGGGTAAGAATTTAAATGATCATCATCATCATTATCAACAGTCAACAGATCAGTCAGTAACAGTCATCATCATTCACAGTCTGCGCCAGAATTTAAATGACCACCAAAAAATAACAAATGCTTACCAAAAATTACATTTTCCTAACCTAAACTAACATAGGGCGCTAACTTTATTTGGTGCAATTTAATCCTTTTTTGTGAGCATTTAAATTGAATCCTTAATATTATTATATAGAATTTTCAATTTATATTCTTGTTACGTCTGCCACTTTAGTGCAATTAAAAACAAATTTCTTACAAGTTTTTATTTAGGTTTAATTATTTCATAAACCGAAAGATCGTAATTGATATTACGTAAATACTTAGACTTAATTTACTAACCCTTTAATTTTTTTGCAACACGATCTTCATTATAGACTTTAACTTAATTATGCGAACTTTCTATTATGAATTTTAAACCTGCATAATTACGAACATTCTTAGATTTTCGCGGTTTTTAATAAGATAGACAATAAAATTAATTTTGTGATATTTATCTTTTCACTACATAGTATAAAACAAAGTCCCTTTCTCTGTCCCTATGTATGTCCCTATGCATGCTTAAATCTTTAAAACTACGCAACGGAATTTTAATAGATCTATAGAGTGATTCAAGAGGAAGGTTTATATGTACGAGTATAATACATGTATAACATACTTAAGGATAACCCACAATAACCATTTTTCCGTGCGGAGCCGGGGTGGGTCGCTAGTATATAATAATTGCGATCAATTACTACCTAATGCATTTAATCAATCTTCGAGTCATGAAAAGTCTAAAATCAGTAGCTAAGTAGCATATGGCTTAATTTAACGATCCCATTACATTAATTTCATACCTTGATACTATCAGTTATCATTATAAAAGCAACTCTATCCAAACATTTGCTCTTTGATAGATTGCAATCGCAAATTACAAAGCGACCCACAAAAAATTATAGCACCAAACTGCAACCCTTATTCTACTGTTTGATAATAACCGAATTGTCACCTACAAAAGTACCCATTAAATAACATCAAAATTAATCTTTTCTTTCATTTCAAAATCCATCGCTATTTCTAACTGCATCCACTTAACAACTGCGTTTGCAAATGCAGCATTGTATATCACACAAAACGTTTAATCGCCACAGATCGCTACCAACATGAAATACCAGTAACATAATAACGGAGAATACGTTTGCCACGTGTAGGGTCCCCCTTTCGATCGATAGTCATTTTATTTCCACAGATTATAATTGTGAGGGGTCGTTTTAAGAGTGGCGGCGCGTGCTGGCAGTTTACATCGCGAGAACGTTCGAATAAGTGGTAGCGTTTTGAATTTGGAACATTGTACTCTGAATTAGTTTGGTTTTAAAAGGAGAATAGATGCGTTTGTAGTGGACAGTATTGTTAGTGTAATGGCGATTTGTAAATAAATAATGGTAGCTATTAAGCTCGTCGGCGGTACTCGTATTGTGGTTAAAACCGTTTCTTTCCATTTAGAAGGTAGGTAACGATTCGACTATCGCCATATGTTCAGCATTAAAATCGACTCTTTCTAATGGTTGTATGTTTCTTTATTCTTACTAGGGATTGTTGCCATAATTAAAAATGTAATTAAATTCATCACAAAACACCCAATTATTCCGTCACTTCACCCTTTCCTCTCCAAAGTTTCAAGCCGCCCCAGTTTCCTAACTAAACCTGAAAACCCCACAACATTTCATTCCAAAAACAAAACTCATACTGCAATGACACAGGCACTACGGAAAATATGACGTTTCCACAATGTGCTAAAGTAGGTCAGGAGCCCGACGCTTCGCATCGCTCTTGTATGGTATACACTAGGTTGTGCTGTGGATGCACAGTTGTGGGGCAATCAAGCTATAAGTGGGATTTGTGAAAGTAAATTACAATGAGTTTTTAAGTTAAATACCTATATGTATTCAATATACTAAAAGAGACTAGGCGTACCGACTATATTCATTCATACCCACTAGTAGACACTAAATAGATCGTATTTCTTAATTATTATTTTTCCATTATTTTTCTTTCCTCCTTATTTTTTTTTGTTTCTCGCTTTATCAGTAATATACAACTGCTTAAATTAACCAGACGTTCCTAAAAAATAAGCTAAATACTCAGTCATTATAAGCAAATAGTAAAATACCTGTAAACTTCATTATACTTACTTCACAACTCCCAGTTGTACTGTATACTTAAGATAGTCCATTTTAGCTCACTTTCAACGCTTGGCTCATACTCGTAAGTGGTGTAATGTAGAAAGCATATTTTTCGTAATTAACTCTTGCACCACTTTTGCACGGGTCCTTGCTGTAAGTAGCAGCAAGCTCTCCGTCTAGAGTTCCTTTAATTTAATCTTTCGTTAAAAATCTTGGAAACTTCAAAAGGTGTTTAAAGCTAAGTTTCTTAATCAGTTTTTGATGTATTTCATCTAATCCTGTGAATAGGTAGGCTTATGTAGGTAAGTTTTGTCTTAGGTAGAGTGGATTCTAATTTTATGGCAGCAGGGTTGCATTGCATAATGTGATTGCATAATTAATATAATAAAATAACTCAGTATTACATAACACTTTAGAATTAAAAATAAATAAAAGTCAATAGTAAAAACTGCAAAATAAAATTTTCCCTTCAAAAAAACATTTCGTATTTTTTTTATCGCTAAAATTTGCACTAAATTAACTTTCAATACGTTTCCCATCGATTTTGGCACACTCCCCGAACATTATTTTGTACGAGTATGATCACTATAACCTATCTATATGGCGTCAGTATACGACATAATATAAAGTACAATGTCGTGTCATAAATCTCATATAATAAAGATTTCGTTAGGCATTAACGGGCAGTCACCCGAAAGCATCAATATCATCGATAATCTTTACAGGGATGCATCCAGAAGAGTAGCCCCCGCAGATACGTTACCGCTTTATCGTTCTCGTCAAAAAAAAAATTGAATTCATATGTGATTTTTTAGCCTTTACAAATAAATGAAAATTTGTTTGTCATCACTTTTTATAAGATTCGATTCTTGCATTTTGTATTTAACATGTAACTAGCAATGACAACAGTATCAAGGAATGATAAAATACTTCAAGGATGACACAAATGATAAAAAATATAAATAATATTTGTGCATTTTACCAACTTGAAGTATGTAAAAAAAGAATAATTTGAGAACTTTTTCATAAATAGATTTTTCGTTGGTCAAATTAATGCTCCAAACAAAAGGGGCGATTAAACTCCTGAATACACCCCTTAAATCTATCGCCCTATAGCGTCCTTTAATATATATTTTTTACGATATGCCCCATATTTTCCACTCCCCACGCAGATATTAATAATAAAATAATCCGTTTAATCACCAGAGTGCTGCAAACAGAGAGGTACTTGTACTATTGATTTTGATTCTTACTTTCATTCCAAACTGAATAGCTCATTTGACAATGGTGGCCCAAATAAAAAACGATAAAAAAATGTTTACTGCATTTGATACAGAAAAGAAATTAATTGCTTTCTTTAAAAAATACAAGCATTACTACATTTATAATTTAACTAAACCGACAGGCATGCCATAAAGAGATTAATAAACAAAAATAAAAAGAAAACAAGGTCTTGCATTCGGACCACGTGACTTGACACAAACCTACATCATCATGCTGTATACCTTGACGAATGCGTGTTAATAGACAAGGATGAACAGCATGATGACGTAGGCTTGTGTCAAGTCACGTGGTCCGAATGCAAGACCTTGTTTTCTTAGACCATGGGTGGAATCAAGTGAAGGAAGTGGTTTTTTCCTCCTTCCCTACCGCTCTGCATCTGAGATTAAAAACTCAACAATCCAACTGAAATTCGCTTACCGCAGCTATTCCCAAAATCTACATTATTCATTCGTGTAATAGCCAAAAACTCAATTACATACAATAGGTACAATACAGGACGGGTTAAATATGGTTCAGCGTGCTACCTGAATATTCGTATGTTACGGTAAAGGGAAATATTTCATAGTTTGCGAAATGGGTCAGCCCAGTCGGACAATACAAACGCGGTATTAGTTGCAATTTGTCTTTATTACGGCGTGCTGAGTTAGTTTAAAATTGCAAATAATTATTGTTCAAGTTGGGAATGATTATGAGAATTAGCACATTTATTTTGGTACTTTTTAGGGTAACGTTTTTTGAATTGGTAGCTACTTTTTGCGTGCTTTTATTTTATTGTACTCGTAAGTCATGAAACAGATATCAAAACGTATGCTTTAGATGAGGCTCAAAACTAATCAAATTATGTACAGTACAGTTGGAAAATCGCACTACGAGTTTCGCCCCTACTACTACAGGATAAAGGCGCTTTCAAGGTCATTATGTCCAGCCGTAATGTGCTAGAGTTTTTGTCGTTGTCAATCTTTGAGAAAGAAAAAAAAGGCAAACCAACTGCTTTGAAATAATATAACAAGTAAATTAAATATGTCCAATGTCCACTGCCAATCAACGAAGGTATTTCAGAAGCTTACAACTTTAACCAGCAAGAGCTGGGAACAAAACACGACAACCCGGAGCGCCACCTGCCGGCAAAACTTCTTTAAAACTCGCGCTCGAGTGTGGCAACACTGGCAACTTGATTAATAGCAAGCTGGATTGTTACCAGTTCTAGTTTTAGTTGGCTTCCGGATAAAATCGAGTACGTGCTTTGAAATTTTTAGCGGTTTTAGTTCGGAGAGTCATTAGTAGATACATTAAACAATATGTGCCCCAAGTTACCGCCTTGTTGTACTATGCAATTCTCGTACTAAATCATTTTGTTGTCTTATTTCGCAATTTTTGTCAATCGTACTTTTTGAAAAATAAGTTTAATATAAAAAATCAAAAAACCTTAAGTAATAACCAAACCAAACAATTTAATTTCGTCGAAAGAAGACCAAACATTCGATCGTCGTCTTTTATTTAACGTATCAACATGCAAAACAAACAACCCTGTTTCAATTTAGATAAAACCGGAGCGAAATATGAACAAGTTTATTCAAACGTACTAAAATATCTTCCAGTCTCACGTCTCAGATAGTGTTATATATTTATGTCGTCATTAGTAAAGTGCCACTTAACATGAACCATATCTTACGCCATTTCAAAATTCCGAAACCTTGAATTGGTCTGGGACAAGATAATCGTATGCCAACCTATAATCATTACTCTTAATGAAACAGCCATCTAGGTAATAAATAGTCGATATCAGTCTAACAAATGTCAAATGAATTTGCTAGTTTATTATAATCCTACGAATAGTTATCTATATGGCTTGTACTAACCTATCTATGGTATTTTGTCAAGATTAGCATTTGAATATGTAACCAGTTTTATGCTGTCTGTATCTTAATGGAAGTTCGCTAAGTCGACCGGCGGCGGTGGAAAGATTTTGAAAATTTAAAATTACTTATTCTTGAACATAAATAAAATCATGCTTTTGCTCCCTGAAGGGTGGGCAGAGCTTGAGTTGCTCACAGAAGCCATAAATCCACGAATTAATAAAAAGTTTAAAAACTAAAAGTAAAGATATATTTAAGTTGGATCATAATTTAAGTAAAGCAAAAAGGACAAGCCCTAAACAGTTTCTAGCTTTTTTATTTTAATACAATAACACATAAATGCTCAACTTAAGACAATATTTTTAAGGTTTTCGAAACAGTAAGCTTATCATCAAGACTATGTAAATATTCGACAAAGAAAACGCTGCCTCTTTGTTGTGATACAAACTTGCCACAACAAGGTCTTATAACCCCTAAAGAAACGTTATTACGACCACAAAGCTGAAATCAGCCACAAAAACTAACCTTACAAAGTAAAAACTGAAATCTGTCGCGGAGCCGGCTCGAAGGACCAACTTAAGGACTTTCAGCTAGATGGCGCCTTGAACTTTACTCGTGGCAATTGTGAAATTTACTGCATAGAACTTGTAAAAACTTGTCGGGACGCGTTGATTACTTCTCTTGGAGAGACTAGAATTATTGTAGTACCTGTAACAAGAAATTTTAGATTTAGTGTTGGCAGTTTCATTTCAATCTTCTATAACGGGATTCGTGTGAGATACGATGTTGCTTGGTTTTCAAAAGTCAGAACCCGAAATAATAATTGAAGTCGTCATAATAGAAAACACCTTTGCCTACCCCTCCAGGAAACTCACTAACTTGTTTACTTATGTATGTCACTGATAAAAATAAGGTTGGAGATTCTGTTCTGGCCAACCGTGGACAGTCTATTCCTTGGTGTTTATTAACAGTGATTTAATTTGACGCTAAAAATGACTTAGTAACATTTTGATTTAGATTTGTGTATTATCGACGTAGCAAAAACAACATGCTTCACAGGCTGGTTGGAAACAGCAACTGTTGTTGGTTACACAGGAGGATATTTGCCAATTTCTTGAGATTGTGTTCCTTCAGTGGAAATTTTATAGTCTGTTTCATAAATCCGGACCTCTTCATTGACCTCTTTCTTTTCTTGAAAGTTATTAAAAATAATGTAACGCCAAAATGTCTGGCAAGGTCACATCACATTACACGCTCAACCCGCCTTCTACTATGGTATGCCAAATTAAGTATTTTGCAATAATTTCCTATAGTATTATCGTATCGTTTGAAAAAAATGTGCGCATTGTATTAGTCAATAACCTTTTTTCCGGATTAATATGAAACAAACATTAGATTGGACCAATTCAAAACATCTAATGTTACAGTACTAAGTATGACATATAACACAACGGTTATATTTTAAACAATATCAATGCCAAACAATAGAAGATAGAAAGATGGATTAGATACCATGATTTTATATGCCAGTTTTGCTGGACACATTCCAAGTAATGTAGACGATTGTTGTGATCCAGAGTAAGATATATGATCGTATTCTTAAAATGATGAATATTTTGCCGAAGACGAAATACTGGACTGCCATTCACCATTGGTCATAATCATAATATTACATAATTATCTTGCTTACTATAACCACAGAATAGATACAGAATACAGATAGTGAGCAAAAGGTTAAATTTCGTTGTAAAAAATACTAGTAACTGATGCCTCTATCAGATATATTGTAAGACAGTCTTTAAACAGTAAGGATTATGATTACTGAATAACAGTATATAATAGAAAAAGACACTTTCTTTACTTTATCGTAATTTGTCACGTTTATGTTTTTTCTGCTACAGTTTTTTTTTTTTCAACGAAAATTACAGAGCGTCGGTGGCCTAGTGGCTAGGGCCGTTGACATCCATTCAGAAGTTCGCGGGTTCGAACCTCGGCACGTACCAATGTGTTTTCGATTTTCGAATTCATATGTACGTTTATTCGACGCTCTTACGGTGAAGGAAAACATCGCGAGGAAACCTGCACACACCTGCGAAGTAATTCAAGGGTTGTGTGTGAAGTTGACCAACCCGCATTGGGCCAGCGTGGTCGAATAAGGCCTATTCACCCTGGTTTCAGGGTAGGCTCGAGCCCCTCGGTGGGGACATATATGAGCTGTTAATGAATGAATGAATGAACATTAAATTTACATTTGATATTGAATTAAGTACTGACATTCTCTAACATGAAAAGATCTAAGAAATATTTCGAAAGATAATAATATTAAAATAAGGGGCGATCCTACAAATCCATAAGTGTATGGCAACACCAACCTGAAGTAAATATGAATAAATCAGAGTGGGTAAAAGTGTTTTCTGGGCAAACAGACGTGAGATGAAAAATATTTTTCTTTCACAAAAACAAAAAAGATTCTTTATTAAAGTTTACCCAGTAGTTTTACTACGAACGTGGTTGTTACATTGTGGTTTTCTGTTCTTTATTGGTTTATGACGTTTTTTTTTACGTTGGTATCTTATAATTCAAGGTAGGCTGCAGAAAGGTGGGAGCCGCTTCGCTTTAGAGCTGTCAAAGATTGAATTTAATTATTCTTAATAGATACAGAGAAAAACGAGAAGAAAACAAATAAAAACCTCTGTATTTCAGATACATTTGTAATGTATACACTTAATTAAATAAAAATCATATTGACAAATTGACAATTTAAAAACGTGCCGGGGGTGAAGTCCTCAATCTGAATTTCCCTTAGATGAAATATTACTAATTCGACTTATTTCATACTCTAAAATATCTATTTCTACATGATTTTCAGTAACAAAACGTTAAACACAACATAGCCGTAAAAAAATAATTAAATGATTAGACAAAATCCAGAAACGTGCCGGGGGTGAAGTCCTCAATCTGAATTTCCCTTAGATGAAATATTACTAATTCGACTTATTACATACTCTAAAATATCTATTTCTACATGATTTTCAGTAACAAAACGTTAAACACAACATAGCCGTAAAAAAATAATTAAATGATTAGACAAAATCCAGAAACACCATTACACGACGTTATCTGTGACCATCGCCAACAGACCACAAAATAAAAGTAATAAATAAAGTAAGTAGGTGGCCGTGCCGAAACCCTTTCCAACTTCCGATCATCTCGCTCAGTATCAATGGAATAGACAGAGATAGACTCTGCCCCCGGGCTTTTCTATGCCAGTGGTTCTTAATCTTTAAATCCGGGGTAAAAGTTCCTGAAAAGTTTTGGACGGCTAAGAAAATTATGAAAGCATCGTAAAAACTTTATTCTATCTATGGAAATGTTTTTATGACATAAATTACCTAAAATCCGCGTAGCTTGGCCGTTACTATTAAAGTTTTGTTAATTCCTTTTTATGGCTTATAAATACATTTTTGAGCACAATTATAATTTAGTATTGAAGTGCTTATTATAATGATTTAGACACAAAGTAAAACGTATTACGTATGTATTTTTTTAACATTTTCAATGAACTTTAAGTAGTTCAGTCTATTTTCATTCGCTTATAAAAACGTAAAAGAGATTCTTATAAACTTTGAAAAAAAAAACTACTATGTATTTTATTAATCTTTCGATGCAGTTAGTACCTACCTACGTAGTCAGTTCACAGACTATGCTATGTATTGAACAATAAAATAAAATAAATGAAAATAAAGTAGTAGGAGTGGTAGTGTGTATGTATGTAAAAGTTGCATCTGTGAATTATGTGTGTGACCGATTTAAAAGGACTTGTTTCCAGAACCGTAAAACATAATAAAAAAGAATATAAAAGTTGACAACCGTTGCTCTCTCTAGTTATTAAACGACACCTGAATAATTCATACAGAGAGGGTACATCGAAATAACTTCGCAAGTTTCTGCTAAAGGGATTTCCTAACTGTAAACTCTATAGCCCAGGGCAAAAAGTCGTATTTCCCACAAAAGTTGGCTTCTTGACGTTGAAGATTAAAGTCTTTGTCTGGAGGTGGTGAGACCTACGGAGTTCCAATATTAGTTTTATTTCTGTGTCTTTCTAGATTGGGCAGTGATTGTTACTTAGGCCTTAGAACAAAAAGTTGAATGTACGGTCACGTTCATAAGTACAGTCATGTCTCGAGCACCTATACTTTAAATTAACTTATTTTCCAAAAGCATTTAATAATTTGAAGTAAAATATAGAGTCCCTTACACTCGCTTCGCGCATACAATCATGGACACCAAGGCGAGTGAAACAAAAGACGAAGGCACGCCGTCTACGCTCGAATAACACTAGTATGGAGGTGTGTGTCTAAGAAGTATTTTATGAATAATCTCTTAGAAGGTGTTTTAGACGTACGCTCAACGCATGTTTAACTTTTTTGTTGCTACACGGAATATGTTTAAAAGTCTACTTCATTGCTTTGATACGTACACAGGTTACGTGTGTTTTTTTTTCAGGAAACTTTAAGCGACTCTATAGCTCTTACATTGGAGTTCGCAGGTCGGTCGTCAACCTTAATACTTTACGTAAACGGTTAGAACTTTTGTTTAGTTTTCTCCGATCTCATTTATTTTGCTCTACAGATTTCTCCGCTCAACAATAGGAATACTTTCTTCTCATTGTTATAAACCGATAGTCAATTTTACAATAGTAAAGTGTAAAAATAATATCAGCAATTTGTGTTTTTGTTATTTGTTCTGTTATCGTATGAACAAAACATATATTTTTAACAAAGATAAAAGAAATGCTTCCGAATGACAAAGAATATCTTAACCAAAAGAAAAATCTAATAACATGCAAGCGCAGATGCGGTCTCGCTATTAAATACTCAAGTTTATAAGTCTGACATTGTGAAGTATCAATCGCTTTTATTGTAAAGTGCCTCCATTTGGCTTTCCCCCCTCCCAGCACGATTCAAAGAACAGAAAATCAAAAGAGTCAAATTCGAAAAGGATCTTAACTGTGTTTATAGACGCTGTGGTCTTAAGGTGGGCGGAATACATTTCTTTTGTTCAAAAGTCTGTGACGAAATCGCGAGGAATAGGTTTTTCCTTTTGTAGGGCTGTGTTGGGAGTAGGGTTGACTGACTACTCGAATAAGCTAAGCTCCTTTGATCTATTCCAAAACAATGTGAGCGGCCTAAGATATGACGTTACGCC
Organism: Teleiodes luculella; assembly: GCA_948473455.1. Lineage (NCBI taxonomy): Eukaryota > Metazoa > Arthropoda > Insecta > Lepidoptera > Gelechiidae > Teleiodes > Teleiodes luculella. The sequence continues at coordinate 4,933,341 of OX419605.1, forward strand.
TCTGTATAGACGTCTGTTTGATGACGTAGGCTATTCAGCAATAGGTATATTAGAAGGCTCCCAAGAAACGAGGAGTATTTTGTTCGAATCCCGCCCAGGGCTAACATTTCTGCTATTATTTTTTTGCCTGTGTGGATAAATATTATGTCTACTATTCTGTCTTGGTAAAATTAAATAATGTGTTTCAAAAAGTATCTTAATGTGTTTAGGTCTGAAAGTTAAAAGTAAAGTTTGATTGCATGTATATTGCATGTATATGTAAAGAATTAGTAAAACGCGATTGTTTCCCTTAAAATATTTCTGGACTGTTTTTTCAATCACTTGACGCCCACATCTTGCTCTTACGACCTAATTATTTTTACAATATAAATCCAGTTATAAAAAGGTCAAATACTTTTGTGGGTAATTACTAAAAATTTAAATAATTACGTAACACCCACGTTTCTAAATGCATATGGGTCAAAATCAGAGAGGTGAGCATTTAGGTGTCGACAAACTTTTTTATATTAAAATAACATGATATTACTAAAATGATTATTTTAAAATAAAGATTCTGTGCATAATTACTAGGCAATTAGCATATTTATTTTTCTAGAATAGTATTATATTCGATTTTGAACAAAAATAGGTCCAAATAGTCATTCCGGGAACGCGTCCTTATACCATATTTCATAATTCAGACATGTCAAAAATGTTTACCATTACGACTTAAATATAACAAAAATTTAATATTAACTTTTAAAATCATCAAACTAAGAATAGACGTACAAATTAGATTAATATTAATTTAATTTCTTCACATTTTGGCTATTCAAATGTTGTCCGACGTTTACCAAATCATTCCGTGAACGCGTTGGATATCGGTCGATGGAATTAAAACAATGAACGTTAGGTGGCGTTAGCGAGCAACAGTGTAAAGTTCGCTAGTTATAGGACCGGAAAACACTAACGGAACACGGAAAAAAATAATTGATTTTGTTTCTAAGTACCTTTTAATTTCATAGTGTCAAGCGTACTTTAATTCCCTGTCACTTCGGGAACGCGTGTTACGTTATAAGTTTTTGATAATTTGCATGTATTTTTGCAAAATTCTTATAATTGTTACAGCTCACTTGTTGATAACCGCTAAAACCAATATATAACATTGCGGCGTCAAGCGTGACATGAACGTATCTGTCAAAAAGTCATATTCGGGAACGGTCATTTCGAGAACGTTCTCGTATATGAGCGTTCCCGAAATGACGATTTAGAGGCAAAATAATGCTGTAATGCTTTTAAGTGCATTAATAACCATGAAAATTTTTGGTTTTAGGTATTAATTTAGTACGAGTAACATGTAAAACAATAAAAATAGGGGAAAAAGAAATAAAAAAAAACGACTGAAAGTGGACAGTATAGCGTCTAAAAAAACATCGTAAAAAGGGTAATTCAAAAAAGCGCAGGTTTTTAAACCTGAATAAAAAGAGATGAAGAGACAAAAGTTAGGAAATATAAAAAATAAAATAAAGTTGCATAGACAGAAGAGGCATTTCATCATTTTGGGAACACTCCCGTCATTTTCGGGAACATCGCAAAAACAGCAATTATATCACTAATACGTAATGCTATAATTAAATCTTGCATATACAGCATGAAATGACCTTAAAACTTTTGTACTTATATTATTAATATAGAATGTAGTGCAAAAATGTGTTCAATAAACTGAAAATTTGGAGCAAAATTTACACCTATTGAAAATTTATGGAGAGTTATTTGAAAAATAAGTGTTTTATTGTGAAAATATACAAAATAATAACATTATACGATCTAGGAACAAGTTAAATACAATTTCTTGAACGTGAATCTTAAATGCATTTGTTATTTTATGATTAAAAAAATATTAAAAAGTGTTCCCGAAATGACTTTTTGCCCTGGCATTATTCTTATGAACAGGTAGAATTTCTAAAATATATGTTTTTGTGCGTGCTGCTTCACAGGAAAGATTAATTATTAATGACACAACAGACTCCGCTTGTTAGTTTTCTTCAAAAGTAAACTTAATTTCTCGGATATTTGAAAACCTAAAATGCTCACCTCTCTGATTTTGACCCATATATGTGTTTATGGTTTAATTAAAAAAGTTTATTGTTTAGAGAGCGATCTTGGTTGCTGAAACTTTTAAAATGAAAGATGTACAAAAGGCAAACATCAAGTACATAAAATCAAATTATTATATGGCTGAGATTGAAGCAGTGCCTTCATGATGAAAAGTACACTCTAACCACAATACTACTGACAGTCAACCCTATCAAATATCAATATATTGAACCTATATAAGTATATTATCATAAACTAGCTTTCCGCCGCGACTATGCCCGCTTTAACAGTTTTTCCCGTGGGAATGAGGCATTTTTTTCGCGGTAAAATGTAGCCTTTGTTACTCAGGGTGAATGCAGCTTTATAATGGTGAAATAATTTTTGAAATCGGTACAGTAGTTTTTGAGTTTATTCATTACAAACATACACACACATAACATACACAAAAATACAAATCTTTACTCTTTATCATATTAGTATTATTATTATTATATTATATGATTACAAATGCACTGCCAAAGGAGGCGGCCATTTTGTACAGAATTTTCCAAAAACAAAGTTCGACTAAAATAAGCTGTCTCGAGCAAAAAAGATCCAACCCCCTTTTGGCTGAAAGTGTCGTTTTGGGCAATTACTCGGAATACCATAATTCAAGCAAGTTAGAAAAGATTCCCGCCAAAGAATTAGGGAGAAGAGGCCTTTTTCGGTCGGTTTACATAATAAAACAATAGCTGGGTACTTCGGTACGTCATTCGTAGGGAAGGGGTGATAGTGACTCAACTCAATTGAGTCACTTATAACTTCGGAGAAATAGTTCGGAACTAGGATAGCTTTTGTTATTACTTATTTCATGTAAACTTAGTTTAAATGACTCTATGTAACTGTGACAAAAATAATTTTAAATTTCCTTACAAACGAATATTCCAGTTACAATATCTGTAGATAGATGTACGCCATTTTTGTTACTACTACTATTAAATTGCATGTAACAGTCCATTGTTGGGCTAAGCACTTTTCGTTGAAAGAGGAAAATTACTACATGGCAGCTGGGGGATCACAGTTGTTGTTGGTTTCTTTATATTTAGGTTTTATCTAACCCATCCCTTTGGTTATTTGCATCTATGCATGATTAAAGATAAATTCATAAGTAGATAAGTACAACGAACGATAAGACTTCACGAAACTTAATAATTTATTAAAACAACCTTTTAAATCGTGAATTTTTAATAAGAACTCTTTACAATAATGCATCTGCACTGGAAAAATTATTTATACCATTAATATTTTACATTAATTTATCTATTTATTTTTATAAGTCTAAAGTAAAAGTTTAACAATATTTCTGTTCCTCACCAACACTTAAACTATACGTATAGTAGTTTTATAGACATATAATGTAAGAAAGGAAAAAAGTATATATAAAAAGTAAAATTATTTTTATAAAGCCATAAAAACCTTTTTAGCTTTTATAATATTAAGTACTACAGCAGCTAATGCCATATCTAAAGCTATAACATAGTTCAAAAGATATGGTTATTCATAACCTATTAAACAGAGGATTATAAAACGCAAGTTATTTAAGGCCTTTTATAATATCTCTAAAAGTGCAATAAATTTTATATATTCCCAAGACAAGCATAATAAAACAAGACAAATAAAAACAGAATTTTACTGTCGGATAATATTAAAATAACAAACCCTGCGCTCATAAACTTCTGTCTTATTATCACTAATAATTTAAACAAACGTTTAACGCTAGTCTAAAAAGTTTTGTATAAAAATGTCAAAGAAGGTCGTTTAGATTTTGTGGTACCTACAAACAATCACGCCTCTTTCCCGGAGGAGTAGACAGAGACCACTTCCTTTAAATATTTAGTTAAACTTTTACTGGTGGTTAAAATCGATGCCCTATCATTTAATATTATTCCAATAAGAAAGGGTGGAAGCCCCTTTTCTGAAAACCTTTTGTCTAAAGACGACAACGACAGGGCAACTCGAAAACTTTGTATAATTAATTTTTTATATCCTCTTTTCGGGAAGCCTTTGAGTTAATGAACCGGAATATTCTTTAAATGATTGTAAAGTTGAATTAAGAAATGAAAATAAATGGCCGGAGTATTGGTTGAAAGGCTTTTGTCGTTGTTGAATTTTTTATAGCTGTCCGCTTTCATAGAACTTTCATAGAATATTAAATGGTACGTTTGAAGCAATATTTCTACATGTTTGCATGTCTTTTTCATCGGATTTCTGAAGGAATACTTTATTTCTTTATTTTCTTTGGTAATAGGTCGTTAACATATTATGTATTTACTATGATTTGAGGGGCTTGAGCCTACCCTCAAATCAGGGTGAATAGGCCTTATCCGACCACGTTAGCCCAGTGCGGGTTGGTCAACTTCACACACAACCTTTGGATTACTTGGCAGGTTTCCTCGCAATGTTTTCCTTCACCCTAAGAGCGTCGAATAAACGTACATAATATGAATTCGAAAATCGAAAATACATTGTGCCGTGCCGAGGTTTGAACCCGCGATCTACTGAATAGAAGTCAACGAGCCTAGCCACTTGGCCACCGGTAGTAATAAGTACATATAATGAATTCTAAATACTAGTTTTTGATACTATAAAATATTGCCACTAAGTAAAGGTATAATAATAATATTCCCTAAGTTTTATTTAGCCAAAACTAATTCATATACAAAATTATTGGTATAAAATAATTTAAGTCAGCAAAATTTTGTAAAGGCCTATTCGTCCGATTTTTTATTTGTCTCTTTATGAAAGTGCTCCAAGTTTGTATGAGAAATGTATGAGGTTTCAATTTACATTTTCCATATACATTTTATTGAGGATAATTTGTCCAGCTTCGCTGTTAAAATTAGTCCTTCCGCAAGTTAATACAACAAAATCACGATCTATAAAATTAAAATCAATACTACCATGAGACGTTTTATTTGTCTCTTATAATGTTTTCTGTTTACGTCACTTCACATTTACACCGCCATTAGTTTAATTAAAATAAATTTAATTTGAACTGACAAAAACACTTCATCAATCGGACCGCAACGAGTCCGAAATTAAATTAGTGCTCAACAAAAAGGTTGCGCATCAAAATATGCTAATGGCGCCACTTCATAACCAAATTATGAATAAAATTTAACACATCGTTAATCGCAATTTAGTTTCTTAAAAAGAAAATTAATGGTTAACTCCTAGCGCCCGCCCCTCCAATTTATCATCTTAGAATCACCCAAATCACCCTAAAACGTCAAAAATGGTGGGCCAAAATCCTAAAAGTTTTGATAAAATTGCTACCACACAAAGTATAAATATATTATTTGAACGCTTTAAGCTGTCCGGACGGCAGGGAACTTCTTTAAATATTGCAGATTTATGCTAAACGTAACGTTGGACTCTGGTTTTTTATGGGCGCATAAAAAGTTAACTCAAATTAACTCTCGGTGTAACTCGAGTTTAGCTTCACCCTTCTTTAAAACTCCCTTTAAACAGCTAACGTGAATAATAAGAATTAAAAATTATTGCCGCGTAATCTTTGAATTATGAATTAGGGCTTTCAGTTCTAATCAAGATGAATGAATCAAAAGGTTTTTTTATTGCTTCGCTCGTAAAAGGCGTTTTCACATAAATAAATGTTTTATTTTTATTGAGATTTTCTGTTATGTGGATTTAAATTGAAGATCATTAAAATAAGTAGCTCCTTTTGATTCTAATTTAAAAATGGTGCTTATCTAAAAAATCTTGAAAGAAATTCCTCAAGAGTCCTCTTGGAAGGGAAAATAGATAAATTTTGAAATTGGAGTGACGTCAGAACAGCAGTCAGCACTCATTTTCGAGGATCAGTGACCGCACGAGAGACCGCATTCAAAAGGCTGAATTAAAAAAAAGTTGGATGAAAAAAGGCGGCAGGCGATAGCGGGAAACTCATCGGCATGTACCAGCGAATATTAATATTGAAAATGGTGAAGGGACTATTCTGGAAACGCTCGTCCGTCGAATGCAAAATGTAACAAAAGTTTTGGAGCGGCCTCCCGGGAATCACCACAGTTTTGTGTCGAATAGGCAAGTCCGGAATTACAGCTTTATTGTGCAAGGTATACGTCTCCTGAATTAAACTTGATATAAAATTTCAAGTGACGATGAGCCTAAATAATTTAGAAATAAAAGGGTGAGGCAGATACTTCAGATTTATATTTATGCGCCATTTTGTGTCATCATCTTTACCCCACCTCGGGTTTTTACGGCGGATCATAAATATTCAATTTCGCCACCAAAGAGATGTTATCAGAATACGAGCTTCACAAATTTCGAGACTCCTTCATTGATCGTCGAATGTCTCGGTGATATCGTTTTTTTTTATAGGGAAATGAAGAGAGTGATTCTGTGAATCTCCCCCTAAGGCAGCCACCATAAAAGCAGCGGAAAACCAAACAACTGTTGATTATAATATTATCAATAGTGTCACGAACTTGCCAGAAAGTTCTAGAGAACGCTACTCAAATTCAATATAAGTACATCTATACAACTGAAGAATGGGGAATTTCAATTGTGACAATAGTACAGACTTGTACGTAAATTACATCACGAAAATATGTTTTGATCAGTCAAGTTAAGTAAGAACTATAAATATCGATCGACACAGTTATGTTTGGATTTTTTTTATTCCTAAATAACTATATGCTTCGCGAACTTAAAAGTTTATGAAGTTTAAAGGAATATTTCAAAAATAATGATTACAAAACTAACAACTCTGCTCAAACGCTAAATTTATGGAGTGTTTCACTTAGTAAATTAATTACTAAACAACGTCACAGTACTGTACTCAAAATTTAATGTTTTTTTCGAGACAGAACATTTTCAGAATAATCCTCTGTCGTTTAAATTGGTTTAAGCAAAGTTGTGATGCATTAAGATTATTTAAGATTCAACATTGACACTTTTAAAAGTATATATCCTTTGGTTGTACCTATAGTATCGTAGTTATAAAAATTCGCTGTCGCCTATCCCCCCGCTATGTACCCGTAACCGCTTCTCGCTGCTTTTGGCGCCCATCACTAAGGCTTACTCCCCACTTGTTAGGGATTAAGGTATCCTTTTGTGGAAAATATTGCAGAATGTGCGTTTAATCTGAAACGGGAAGGCCGTACGCTCCGCTTGCGTTTTTTGTAAGGAGAAATTTTTATTTTTATTCAAGATAATCTGGGAGCAATTTCGACGGCGATAGCCTGGGAGACGTAGATATGCTTGTGGTATACTACGTGTGTAACGTGGTGCATTACCATGCCACCTCGTTGCCTCATTCTCACCTCATTTACCATTCTCGTCTAAATTCGAATATATTTAATTTTGGAATTCAGTCAACAGTCATCCGTCATTTCGTCCATTTTTCTAGTCACTTTTCGCTTACCCCTCGGCCATGCCGGCCGAGCTCCAAATTTCTGTGTAAACGTCTAATCATTTTTAATCTATCCTTGTCGACAAGCAGTTTTCAACCTTTACCTATATACATATAATACATATTTATCGTCTGTGCTTTTGTGTTTTCATCTACTTTTCATCGTGTTTTTCACTTCTTGTGCGCGCTCGCTGGCTCGCCCATATCTAGCGCGCCGCGGGTGCGACAATGGCGCCCTCCGAGGAAACCCCCCCACCGCCCGCAATGCCTAAAACCTACGTATAAATATCAATTTGTGACGACGGGCGTAAAAACCGCCGGGCAGAACAGCCCGCGGTTGATGTAGCAGCCCGGACCCCTCAAGCACCCCACAGCACTCAACAGGTCGACGACGGCTGCCTGACAGCGGACGGCTGCAGCTGCTGCTGTGCCCGCTGGAAGATCCTGACGTCGCAGTGAAGCCTAGCTGCCTACTGCCTAGCTGCCTACTGCCTACACCCGGATTTGAAGAAGAAAGAGAAAGAAAAACTACACACTAAAACGTTATTAAAGTTTTATTCATTTTAAACTGTATTAGGTAGGGTTTGTTGTGTTTATCTGCTTTATTTGTATCCTTATTTCAATCATCATCACTAACAGATTTTCATTTCCATCTCCCATTTATTATATTTATTATATATTTCACCTGCAACACAAACATATTATTACTTTACAAGCACATTACTCACATTTTACAGACACAAACACATCCACGTTACTTGGGTTGGTCACAAATGTGACTGATACTAATACCCCTGTAACGGCGGAAATACATTCACTAAGATGCTAGGCTCTAGAGGCCGACTATCGCATCTTAAAATAGGTACTCATCACCACCATTTTAACAACCAGTTTATTCCCACTTAATTTACATTTGTTCGCATAAGGACAAATTTTTCACGACAATTTTTCTTAGAAATATCGTAATATATTATGTTTATTATTTATCTAATATAGTCAAATTCTGACACTACTCAAATTCTGACATAAATCATCTCACCCTACCATAGTCACAAACCCATTTCTTCTTAATACCATTCTCCTTTCGTAACTCCATGGAATCTTCTGTGTAGAACAAACAGAAGTTCAAACTATGTAGGTAGGTACTACCCTTTCCAACAAACTTAGGTCCTATCTCCTTTTTACTTACCTATTTAGATAATTTAATTGTCAGTTACGTCAACTTCAAAATTTTAATCATTTTTGACACTTTTTCTTTTTCGGACCAAAGAGTAGAACAATTTTTTTCCAACTATAACCTACTACACACTACATTCTTCTTTCTTCATACTAAAAAGTTTCTTGCTCTACCTACTTAAGACTAGGCTCTATGGGATTCGAACCCTTTACCTTTCCCAAAGGAGATTTAAAAATTTAAAATCTTACCCTTTTTATTCTTAATCCCCTTACTCTTTTATAACCTTTTTTATCCTTTATCCCTTTTACTATTCTTAACCTCCTCACACCTTTATAATCTTTTTATCCATTGTTCTTCTCCCATAAATACTTCTTTCACTGTACACATCACATACTCCTTCATTTATACCTACACCCTTACATTGTACTTCATGTCAAACTATGACACCACCTTCGCTACCATAGTTACCATTGTTTATTTATTTTATGACATTATCAATAACGTCATCCTATTCTACCCTTCCCTTCTGTCATTCTTTTGTTTATACACACCTCATTTTTTCTTTTCGGAGTCATTAGTTTAATTGTTATCATTCATTTGTTTATATCCCCCTTATTATTATTAGAGTATACCACTCTATATCGTGCGGTTGATAACACGTTAAAGAAGCCTTTATCATATCTGTATATATTCCCTTATCTATTATCTCATCTCGTGCGGTTGATAACACGTTAAATAAGCCTATATCATATTCCTATCGTGCGGTTGATAACACGTTAAATAAGCCTCTATCATATTCCCCATTCCCTTCCTACCCTTCGCATTACAATGCGCTTTGCCCAATGGCACATACTTGTACATATACTTTACTTTATCATCTTTCACACTAGCGGGTTGTGACTAGTAAAATAAGCCTACACTATCCTAAGTACAGTTCATTGAGAAACACTTATTTATGTATATAAGTTTCCTCAATATGAAAGGGTCTTGCTTTCCAATTCCGGAACAAGACATTGAAAGTTGAAGCACGAAAGAATGGAAGGATAGATATGATGCTTAGATGGGTGAACTGGCTTAGTGTACATACCCACACCTTCTAAATTACCTCTCACTTTTCCCATACTTAGTTTTATTTAGATTTAAGTATATATTTTCACCTTTTTAGAAAAAAGCCTTTGCAAGCCTTTTTTCACCCGGCCCCCCCGGTACTGTAACGTGGTGCATTACCATGCCACCTCGTTGCCTCATTCTCACCTCATTTACCATTCTCGTCTAAATTCGAATATATTTAATTTTGGAATTCAGTCAACAGTCATCCGTCATTTCGTCCATTTTTCTAGTCACTTTTCGCTTACCCCTCGGCCATGCCGGCCGAGCTCCAAATTTCTGTGTAAACGTCTAATCATTTTTAATCTATCCTTGTCGACAAGCAGTTTTCAACCTTTACCTATATACATATAATACATATTTATCGTCTGTGCTTTTGTGTTTTCATCTACTTTTCATCGTGTTTTTCACTTCTTGTGCGCGCTCGCTGGCTCGCCCATATCTGGCGAGCCGCGGGTGTCACACGTGGCTTTGAATTAATTGGCGCGTTTGTAGGGGCCTTTACAACAAAGATTGGGGGAGAAACATTATCTAGGTTTTTATGAAGATATAAAAATGCTATTATATTAATACTTACTTACATATCGTAAAAACTGTCGGAAGATCAGCGCTTTTCAGTGATCATCCGTCACTAAGAGCATTATGTTGAGACAGCGCCCTTTCACTGCTTTGATATAAGCTATTGTTGTGATACCCACCTTTTGCTTTTTTTTGCTAAAAATGTTATCATGGTTGTGAATAAACACTTTATCTATCTATCTATCTATCTATCTTAATGGTTTTCTAAAAAGAACAAGAAATAAAATCTATGAATTCAAATTACATATTTCTATTACTCGTAGTACTAACCTTAATATTTCCAAAATCAATCACATTAACTTATATGTATTTTGTCACAAATTATGCTATTTACTCTTAGCAATTGCTATTTATCACAGCTATATCTCACACGTTACCTTAATCACACTCAAGACATGTAACATGGCTGTCTGTCACAATATTATGGGGTTCATATTCATACCTACATAGCTATGTATTCGGTGGTGTCAGATTTAAGATTAATTAATGGAGCAGGTTTAGAATGTCAGATCTGTAATCTGGAGGTTCTAGGTTCGAATTCCAGTAGGACCTATACATACATACATCTACAAACAATGAATTAGGGTAAAGGAATGGCTTTAGTCAACCATATTGGGCCAATTAATGTGAAAAAAAATTAACACAAGTGAGAGACATTCCGTGTTTCGGGAAGCACTTTAAAAATTGATCCCAGTAACCGGAAATACTCACAACAGAAAACTGGGAATAATACAGAGTCCTTTTAATGTAAACGAATATGTTTCGATTCAGGGGTAATATTGAGCTACCTACATGCAAAATTTCATTCCATTCCATTCAGCCATGGCGTGATTGAATAACAAACCTCTATTTGTCATTAATAATATTAGTATGATATTTGTTTGTGATAATATTTGATAAGGCTCTGTTTCTAAATAAACCATCGAAACCAAACAGTCAAAAGGATTAATTAAATTGGTTTAATTGTGAATAGTAATGGAATACGCTGGCTTAGGACCGCATTAACATTGCAACTGTTGGAAATGTCGGTTTGATGATTGATTCAAATTTTATAATATACTAGCTTTCCGTCGCGGCTCCGCCTGCGTTAACAGTCTTTCCCGTGGGAATGAGGCGTTTCCCGCTGTAAAAGGTAGCCTATGTTACTCAGGGTGAATGTAGCTTTCTAATGGTGAAAGAATTTTTGAAATCGGTTCAGTAGTTTTTGAGTTTATTCATTACAAACATACACACTCCAAACACAAATACAAATCTTTTCTCTTTATAATATTAGTATGAAGTATGATTTTACAGTTTTACGTAACTACTAATTTTTCGCCCTGCGACTCCGCTTGCGTTAACAGTTTCCCATGGGAATGAGGAATGAATGAGCCCAAAGTAAAAATAATAATAGACATAAAAAATATTTAGCCTCATACAATATGGACACAAAAATATAAGTCAATAAATATATAAACTTCGCATCGTTCGTTAACAGCCCATATGTCCCCACTGAGGGGCTCGAGCCTACCCTGATATCAGGATGAATAGGCCTTAGTCGACCACGCTGGCCCGGTGTAGGTTGGTCAACTTCACGCACAACCTTTGAATTACTTTACAGGTTTCTTTACAATGTTTTCCTTCACTGTACTGCCGTACGAAGCGCAAAGGCGGTATCTCAAAAAAATCTCAAAGTTAATTTTTATACCGTTGGATAGCTTAGAAAAATACGCATCTTATTTGCTAAGGCCAAAAAGTGGTATCTTATTCCGAACATTAAGAAAAGAAGCTAAGAAAGTTTTTTCTATCTCAGTTTTACCATAATTCACTAAGGCAGTGAGAGGTATATCAATATTACGAAGGTGATTAGCCGTATATTTGCATACCGCCAAATCGCTTAAGAAAACGATGGATATGCACTGCAGCAGTAAAGCCTGACGCGTACGGCAAACATTGAGTTGCCGCCATGCCCTAAGGCGCTAAATAACCTACCCCCCGATAGGAGAAAACTATTGTATGGCCAATTTTCTTAAATAACTTCAAAACTATTTATTTTGAAATTGTAAAAAATAATGGATAATTGTTTTATTTGATATGCAACACGATATAGTTTGAAATTATTATGTTTTAGTCTAATTTACCACCCAAAAGTGGGTTCCATGTTTAAAATTTATTATTTAATGTCCACGCCCGTCTTTGGGTCATGGATTTACATAGGTGTACTAAATTTTAACTAAATCGGTCCAGTAGTTTGGGATGAAATAAGCGTTGACAGACGGTCCGACAGGCACCCGAGTAGGATTATAAAGGCTCCATCTTTCGTTTTTGAGATACAGACCCAAAAAAAGACTTCAGCACATGGTATTTTCTACGACAGAAGGAAAAATATTTTTAAATCTTTGAAAAAAACTATTTTTGGCAGGAACTCCCAACTTTTAACTAGGAAGATGTGAGTAAGAGTTTTGTTTCGAAAACGTGTTATTGTTCCTTTTTTTTCCTATAATATTCAACAAATATAACAAACGATTAAAAAAAATTGGTTTATTTGTTTCTTCTTTTTTATTTTTACGTATTTTATTCAATAGCAAATTCATATTTTTTTTGTATGCTTACGTGTACCTACTAAGAAAGTTAACAAAAAGACGGTAACTCAATTATTATTTCTATACACACTAAGCAAAATAGCAGTATCTCATAAAAAAGGTATAAACACATGTTTTTACGGTATTTTGACTGTATGACAAGAAACAACACTTAATATATTGTTAAAATTCATTTTAATAAGTACAAAAATTAATCTGTAAACAAAAGAGAAAACGATATTTACAAATCTTCCATTTACTCGAAACTAGCTTTTTTGAGATACCGCTTTTGCCTTTAGTGCGGCAGTGTAGGAGCGTCGAATAAACGTACATATGAATTCTAAAATCCGTAACACGTTTTTACGTGCCGAGATTTGAACCCGCGAACTTCCGAATGGAAGTCAACGGCCCTAGCCACTTAGCCACGGACGCTTCAAAAATACACGGAAATTTCGCATATTCCATCACAAACATTTCCCGTCAAAGATGGCGCCACACAGAAACCAACAAATCAACATACCCGAGTAGCAAAGAAAATCTTAATAAAAAGAGGTATACCTAAGACGTCTGAGCCAACTTCAAATACGCCGATACGGCTTAACCACATACATACAACCTACATATAATTATATATATAGACGACGAACTGACTGGGACCCTTTTCGCGAAGCAAAAATTTGTCAAGATGCAAGTACGTTTGGCGTTCACTGCGTGATTCGTTGGTCTCAAAATGCAAATCCCTGAATTTGTACTTTGTCGACGAGCAATGTATGTCAAATAGTATTAGTAAATTGCAGATTTCGTGAAATGGGCGACTGATGTGGTGTAGTAAGTCATATTAGCGTGAAAGCTTGGGAGTTTAAAATGCGATGGTAAGAAGCTATATTTGTGAGGAGATATTTAAGCCGTTTTACATTAGGGATGTATGCAATGTGACAGTGATTTTAAATCCGTTAGAAGTTGAGTGAGATTTAAAAAAAAGAAAAAATAGATTTTGTTCGATTTACAAAATAAGCTTCTGATTAAGGAATGATGGCTTATCTTGTATGGGTATGACTGACACACTCACTTTTTATTTTAATTAAAGTTTACATATTTAGTATTCAATAACTTTAGGTAGTATGAATCATGAAATACCTATCTAAGGCACTAACGGCTTAGAAAAAACTCTTTTTTTATTTTTTTTCATACAAACTGTTGGGTTTAAAATATTATATTATAATGAGAGTGTCGAATTTTTATTCGTGTCCGAGAAAACTTTCTTGTGAAAAGTTGGTTAAAACAATTGCTACCGTAACTTACGCCTTGTTGTCTGTTTAAAATTATTATGAAAGAATGTTTATAAGATTACCAAAAGCTTCTTACAAATATCAAGACGTCTAGTTTTTCAAATTATGAACGAATAGTTTTTTCAACTGTTGTCGTTACAATACGAGACGAAATAAAAAATGGTAGTGGGTTTGTTTACCCACACCCCTAACTCCACCGTAGTACCAGGTCGTCTATTGACGCAGCGCCGTCAGCCGTACCTGCTGTTGAGATAACCGGCTAGGGTTGCCATATTACAAATTGGTGAACATTTAAAGCTTGGCTCATCGGTCTTTGCAGTCACTAAAAGCTATGTCTCTCGAACACTGCATCATAGGTTGTCTGAATGAAATAGGAAAAACCAGAAAAATAAAAAGAAAGCTTTGGAGGCGCTAAATTTTTTAATGATTTTGGAATCAACCTTAAAATTGTGATAAAATTAGGTTTACTGACATTTCACAATGTATACGATAGTGAGATATCAATTTGTATGTTTTTTTGTTCATGCGAAACGCTGTTGATGTGATGTTTATCGTATTAAACAAATTATGTACGTCTGTTTTCTTTGTATAATATTGATTATATTTTTAAATCTATTATTGGCAAAATGTATGACTGAACAGACAAATAAATTAAAAAAATAAAGCCAAACCGATTCCATGTGTTTTGAATTTGAATACTGCTATTATATCGAGGGCATCATTCCATAGGGGCGTACCGACGGATTTTCGAATTTTTTTTTATGATGCCATTGGATTCTGTTTGAAATGGCGCACCAGATGCAAAAACACTCATTTTAGCACCTTAAATATTACTCCCAATATTGCTTAAAGTTTTATAGGCGTAACCTAATAACAAATTATAAATATCGAACCAGATAGACGTATACTAGGCGTAACCACCCAATTTTTAATATGTTGTCAAGCCAAACAGTAGTATGAACGTGTATGCCTTTTTGGTCCGTTATAAAATATAATAAAAAGGCGCGAGGGCGGAGGGGACCTACACTGTACGTCTCCTGTAATAGCTTGCTGCTTTGTACAAAAGGCCACATAGCGAAAGGTTCACTTTCTACAGGAGAATTACGAAGAATCTTTACTTATTTCTTACTTTGTATACTTTAACTGATACCTTTAATACTTATTGTGTCGGTTCTATACGCAATGTGCTCCACCCACTGCCACTTAAGGCTAGTATTTTTTCGGGCTACGTCGTCGGTGACTATGGTTTTCCAGAGGATCTCATCATACCTGTTACGATCGAACAGGAAAACTCCGAGCATAACCCTTTTCATCGCTTTTTGAGTGACTTTGAGCCTTCTTATGAGGCCCGTCATCGTAAGCGACCACGTCTCAGATCCGTAAGTCATCACTGGCAACACACATTGGTCAACTACTTTTGACACTTTTTGGGACGAAAATATATTGCACAACTTCCCAAATGCTGTTAGATATAACTAACTGGACTCTTCGTCCCAGATAGACGTAATGGTCTATAATTTCGAGAGCAGAGTCCCCAACTTTTATTTGAATCCTAGGTACTTCATGGGCATTCGACATTACTTTTTGTCTTCTTCATTTTCATATTCAGACCCACTTGTTGGGAGACTTTTGAGGTCATCGAGCATTGCGCTGAGGTCCTCCAAAGAAGGTTAAAGCCATGACCACAATATCGTCGGAAAACCTAAGGTACGTAATGTACCTATTCATCATTAAAATTATAATTAATACCATGTCTTTCCCAGTCATCATCAATCATCCTCCTGTGCAGCGGTAAACAACTTTGGAGAGATAACATTCCCCGCTGCAGCTTGATTTAACTAGAGTTCTGATCCTCGAGTCAGACTGAGATGGTAGGATGGTTGCGTTCTGTTACAAACACTTAGCACCTCGATATATTGGATTTACCACCTCTGAAGAGACCGTAGTAGCACTGCCCAAGTCTCGATCGAATCGAAGGCTTTCTTATAGTCCATGAACGCTATGCATAGTGGCTGGTTATACTCTACGATCTTGTATATAAACTGCCGCAACATGTGAATGTTGTGTGTGCCTTTTCGGAAATCGGCTCGTTCCGAGGCTAGAAGTCGTTGAAACTGCGCGCGAGATTAGTAACTCTCGAAAACAATTTGTGAATATGGCTAATAGGGAAGCGAGATGGGTCTCTAATTCTTTAAAAGAGTGTTATCATTATCACCCTTTTCGAAGAAGACCACCACACATCTGAGCAACCTGCGGCGTTGCTCCTTTGAGGATGACGGAATTAAAGTTTCTGAAGGGCTTTTAAGACCGGTATACTACCTGCCTTAAGAAATTCAGCAGTTATTCCGTCATCACCCGGTGCTTTGTTGATTTTTAACTGTTAGAGAGCCATCCTTATCTCGTCCGGGGTCCGGGATTTCTTATACACAAGACAGTCTGCTGCAGCTTGGCTGATAGGTGTCGGCGTTGTTTTGTACAATTGTCCATAGAACTCCTCGATTTCCTCTAGTAGCTCAAGGTTAGATGTTACAGTTCCTACCGTCCGCAGTCTTCAGCTTCGTCAATTGACTTTGCCCAACAGACAAATCTCTTGCGAACACTTTGAAGCTCTTGTTACACCCAATAGCTTCTAAGATTCGTGTTAAATTGGCGAAGCTCGCGAGTAAATTTGAGATCTGCCTGTTGAGCCGCCATCAATCGGACTGCAGAACCAGTCGTTTCTTCGTTCGTTTCTTCCTCCTTCGTCTTTCTTCCTCCTTCTTTTTAGTTTTAGTATTTTGGACCCCGCTGTATGGACAGCTTTTCCACGAACCTGTCAATGTATTCGTCCACTTCCTGGCATAGTTTGGCATTCAAATCGGTTTTTCAGTTCGAAACAAACAATTTCTTTCTTTTGAGGGTATTCTTATTTATTTATTTTCATTAATAGTACGTTGAATACCGTTGTGCCTATGCCACCGCCACGCCACTTCGGTATAACTGATGCCTAAGAGGCTGTATCTTTTTGGGTTAGTTGTATCATCGTTTAATTGAGTTGATGTCTTTTTTATTTTACCGAGGTTTTATGAGTATGTTTTGTACGCCCTTGTTTTATTTTGATAGTTACTGAATTCAAGTTTGTGCCATATGGGCGTATAAACAAAGAAACTGATTAGTTATCAAGTGTTTGGTGATTATTTAATAATATTATTAAAAGGCCATCAAAGAATTCCGTAATTAATTCAACAATAACAGTAAATGAAATGCTTTTAATTTTTACGCCCTTTAAATATATGAAAACAGAGTAACAGATATTTGCCATAGATGTCGGACCAAATAGGCGTATGTGCAATATTTCCTAAAATACATTTTTAATCCAATTTCTATTCCTACCCAACGAACACACATGAAATAATATCACCTTACTAAAAAAATCATTTTGATAGACTAATTTTTCACTGAAATAGGTATTAAGTTTTTTGTCTCTCCTGTAAAATTTGGTTTTTGCGCATACGCCCCTATGGAATGATGCCCTCGATATGCATCCTGACTAATATTGTAATGTATCGTGATAAAAAAAATACTAAAACATCTAGTAAAAACTACAGAAAAATAATTCATTCTCACGGGAAGTTAACAATTTAGGCGCAGTTGCGAGGCGGAAAGTTAAATAATCAAGGTTTTTGAAGAGGCAACCCTGACTAACAATCTAGGCGAGCGAGCAGATCTTGCCTCGTAAGCACTATACACAACTATTCATTACTATACAGTAGGTACTATAGTCCCCAATGTAGTCCACCAAATACGTCATAACTTTACATACAAATTTGGATTACTTTGTTCTGTAATGAATTGAATTAAAGCCTAGGACAAAACCAAATCTCAACTTAGTAGTATTCAGTTTAAGTAGCAGTCGCATTGACTTAATTGACAGTATTGTACCACTAAATGCTACGAAATATAACTATACATACATACAGACACAGTATTGAAAGCAGCAGTTCTTGCTACGATTTTAAAAAATATACTGGCAGTTATGTTCTAAAAAAACTATTAAATACTAGAATGTCACTATGTGAATACTTTTGAAAAAAGAATCCTTCGACCCTAGTCAACTCAAAGCAAAATAGCAAAGCAGCCAGTTAGCGTTTCAATTTGAAAAAGGAAAAACAAAATGGCGCATACGTCCGTCAATCACTGGCTGGATGGAAAGTGACGCGGTAAATCTGAGCGTAAGGCCAATATAAAATAGTCTTTCATCGCCAATATTCCTATTGGCCAACGAGTATCAACTTATACTGGAATTTTATACTCTGTACAATAATGGCAGACTCGCGTTGTACATACAAGGTTTGTTTAGTTTATAAATAAAATAGAAAAGCGCGGTAAAGCAATGCAAACAAAAGTCGGCGCAACGTTGCACAATTAGTTCTGAATTTAAATATTAATGTGAATGAGAAATATTTTACGCGTTTGGAGAGCGCCGCTTTTTGTAACGCAATTTCAACTGAAATGCTAGGATCCTGAATCTGAAAAGTGTGGCAAAATTAACTAAGTTTATAATAACAAATTTTTTAAAAAGCACGTGGCGCCCCCTGGCGGGTTTTTAATTTTTCTAATCAGGCTTTACCTATCAATCCAATTAAAGTACCTAAACTTTTTTTTAGTTTAATTTATTTCATGTCTCCACTATCACATCCAATAGTAAATATTTCTTATTTGTTTTATCATTGCTAAACTCTATACTACATATTGAACCTCCTTTACAAAAAAAATATCTAAAAATATAAATTCCATATAAATACGTTGTGCAAACTTCTTTATTCAGCAGCAGTAATCAATTTAAGTGAAAAAAAAACTTAATCTCTTCATCGCATTACAATTAAATTGCATTAGGCCGAAAGTGAACAAGTTAGGACCCTTGTAGGGCCGAGAGAGCAAAAACAACGCCGTTTGAACCCTTCGACACCTGTTCAAAAGTAAATAAAAAACATGGACACAAAGGGCCTGGGACTTAATTTCACATGTGGTAGGGTTGCCATGAAAAAGTGAAAATCAGGACGTGGTGGTTTCGATTTCAACCGTGGCGACGGACGACCTACCAAGTAATTTACTTAAATAATATATTAATTAAGTATAATCCGGAATAGGTCTATTTGATTTCGAAATAAACGATCTTTCATCTAGCAAGAAAATTGCCTACTAGATAGAGAAACAATATCTAAAGATTTCTGAAGTATCCAGCAGTGGATGATGATGGCATGGTATCCTACGATTCATAATTCAGATTTACACTGAATATTCAATAACTAGTTAGATTAATTTCAGTGGTATAGAACAGACTACATGAGAGTTTTTAAGACATACCGTTTGCATGTATCACATAGAAATATTGTGATGTTCCGAAATTGCGTACACACTTCCGTCCGAAAGTTTTTGTGAAGTTTGGTGACCGTCAATATGGAACGCAATTTCAAGCGTTACATTCAAGCGTTCAAGCGCTGTTTGTGAGCGCTTTAAGCGCTGTTTGCAGCACCACTGGCTTCAACATCAGCTCAAAGGTATGGACGCTTTGTACCAGCGTGATTGACTGACACACTGTCCAACTGTAATTTACTAAAGCTTTGTTGGTATGTGCGAAACGCAGTCTTGTAAAATTGAAAATCGAATGTAGTGCCACCAAAGATCTTATAAGTACTGAATAAACTGCGCACTACGTCGGAAAGACTCACTGAGGAATCACGTAATGACGTAAGTAGGTAACTACTAGAGAAGACATTTCGAATACACTCTGTGCGCCAAAATGCGTGAAGAAAAACATAAGACAAACGCACAGATCGTGTCCGCATTATACGCGGACACCAACTCGTATCACTATGAGTGTGGTTCGCCGTATCATTTCTATTTACGTTAGCACAATAGTAGTTCAATAGAAAGCCCATTGTACAAAAGTCCCAAAAAACCCACAGGAACTCTCGAAAAGGTGTTTAAAAATAAAACCACAAGAGTCCGTAGTAGTAAGAAAGTATATTTTCACAAAGTAGTTTCGGAGGTCATAAAATCAAAAATACCACTCGATACCGCGTTTTAGAACCAACCGATACCGCGTTTTAGAACCTGTCGATCGAATATAAAATAATAGAATCGCTATGATCGTTTGACTTTGGTTGGCGCTTTAACATACCGCCCACCATGGAACGTCTCAGACGTGTCCATTACATACTCAATATAGATACATTATAATAAAACTTAGACTGAGTTAATCAGTAACAACAAGTTTAACAAAAAATGGAAATTTAAGTTATACAAACACAAAGTTGTAATAACTAAGCTATATTATAAACAATAAAAAGAGAAAACAATGTAAAAGAACGTAACATTCCACTTACCTATGCTAATTAAAAATACTTAACGATTATAGGTAATTAATCGGATTTGGGCAAAATTATAAGTTTCGAAATTGGTCGTTTCAAAATTTGGCCCTTACTTTTTAATTCGACTACGCGAGTGATACCATCGGTGCCAGGGTATTTGTTCACGATGATACCATACAACCACCGAGCTGGGGGTAGACCATCTTCTTTTATTAATACAACGTCTCCTGTCTCTGGTTCTGGAATTTGGTTAGTCCATTTATACCGGTGCTGCAATTGAGTAAGGTATTCTTGAGACCATCTTCGCCAGAATTCTTGAACCATCCGTTGAGTAAGATGCCACCGTTTAAGGCTACTGATAGTCGACGTTTCATAGTTCATGTCTGGAACGAGCACCAGCGGCTCTCCGACTAAAAAATGTCCTGGTGTCAAAGGACTTGGATCGTTGGGATCACTTGACATTTGAGTTATTGGCCTTGAGTTTAGGCATGCTTCAATCTGTGCAAGTGTGGTGGTCATTTCTTCGAAAGTTAGTGTGCTTGTCCCGATCACCCTTGCTAGATGAAACTTGGTGGACTTGACAGCCGCTTCCCACAGTACTCCAAAGTTTGGAGAATGGGGAGGGATGAAGTGCCACGCCGTTCCGTTTGTTGTTAGCCAGTCAGCAATCTCCGCTGCCACACTCGACCTTTCCACATCAAGTAGCTCCGCTATTTGTCGTGCAGCACCAACAAAGGTAGTTCCGTTGTCGCTCCACATTTCCGCAACATGTCCTCTTCTAGCTGTAAAGCGTTTGAAGGCTGCTAGGAAGGCTTCTGAGGTCATGTCACTAACCACCTCTAGGTGTACAGCCTTGGTGGCCATGCAGACAAATACACATATGTATCCTTTTGTAGAACGACAACCTCGACCCTTTGTAGCTCTGACGTTGATGGGTCCAGCGTAGTCTACTCCACTTTTATGGAACGGCCGATGTGCAGTCACTCTAGCTGAAGGCAAACGACCCATCATTTGCTGATTGACCTCATTAGAATGCCGTATACATGTGGTGCACTTGCGTACGAATTGACGCACCACACTTTTAGCCCCTAATATCCAAAATTTGGATCTTAAATAGTTGAGCATAATTTGGGGTCCTCCATGTAGAGTCCGCTTATGAGCGTCGTCCACTAATAGTTTTGTGAAATGCGAGTCATGAGGGATTATAATGGGATGCTTCATGTCTTCTTCAATCGAAGCATTGTGTAGTCTCCCTCCTACTCGTAATATGCCATCATCGTCCAAGTATGGGAGCAACGACAGCAGTTTGCTCTTCTTGCTAATAAGTTTATTAGCTTTCAATGTTTCAATTTCTTCTTGAAAACATTGCCGCTGACATATTTTTACGCAAATTAAAAATGTTTCATACACCTCTTCAACTGTCAAGCTGTTACTGTGCCTTATCTCCTTGTCTTCTTTTTTCTCTTCTGCTCTTTTGGATTTTTTCCACTGTAAAACCCTTCGACAATATGACAAAACACGACCCAGCTTCTTTAACGATGAGAATCTTGTCAACAACTCATCCCCATCATTGCAGTTATTATTTGCTAAGTGACAATTTGCTTTAACTTTCCTTTCTTCTAGTTTTGTATCTGTCACCCGCCCTTTGCAGTAGTCAATATTGAGACTCTGCAACCATTTCGGTCCATTCTTCCACAGCAAATTCTGAGAGCACTCGGCAGGTTGAAGACCTCTAGATGCGCAATCCGCAGGATTTTCTTCGCTTCTCACATGAGACCACTGATTCCCATCCATAGTTGTAAGAATTTCGGATACCCTGTTCGCAACAAAAGTCTTCCACCTGCTAGGATGGCTACTTAGCCATGCTAGAACTATGGTCGAATCGGACCATGCGTGAATATTTTCCTTCGCAATATTCATGACTGTAGCAACTTCATTCAGCAGTTTAGCCAATAAAGAAGCGCCGCATAACTCCAAACGAGGAATTGATACCTGTTTGATAGGCGCAACTCTCGTCTTCGAGGTGATTAAATTGACATGAACTCTGTTATCTTTGTCGATTACTCTAGCATAAACCACTGCAGCAAAGGCTACATTTGACGCGTCCGAAAAGCCGTGCAGCTCTAGACTTTGATCGTCCTTCCGAATGCTGATCCATCGAGGGATCGCAAAATCTTCAAGTTTCACTAAGTCTTCCCTGAAACTCAACCAGTCTTGAAGTAGATCAGACGGAAGTGGATCGTCCCAATTGATACCTGTCAGCCAAATTTTTTGGATGAATATTTTAGCTGTGATAATAGCAGGTGCTAACCATCCTATGGGATCGAATAATTTCGCAATGTCCGAAATGACTTTCCGCTTGGTTATTGGAGTATTTGACAGAGGAGTCAGGTTGACTTTGAAACGAAACTCATCTGTGTCTCGGTTCCAAGTCAAACCGAGAACTTTCGTGACCTGATCCGTTTTTAGGTCTATATTCTGGTCTGTTTGTGATGCTGGGTTGTTGATGGCTATGAGTAAGTCTTTGCTATTGCTAGACCATTTTTGGAGAGGGAAACCACCTCGATCCAATAGTTTGGTCATTTGGTCTACTACTTGTACACCTTCCTCTACAGAATGACATCCAGTCATAAGGTCGTCGACGTAAAAGTCGTTTATAACCCGTTTTGCAGCCAGTGGGAATTCTGAGCCTTCGTCATGTGCAACCTGCTGAAGAGTCCGAACTGCAAGGTGAGGAGCTGCTGATGTTCCGAAGGTGACACGCAACAACCTAAAATGCTGTATTTGTTCTTCAGGACTATCACGCCATAGAATACGTTGGAAATCAACGTCATTGTCAGCAACCTTTACCTGACGGTACATTTTTACGATGTCCGCAACTAGCGAAATGGGATATGTACGCCATCTCATTACCAAATGTCGAAGCTCAGGTTGTATCCTAGGGCCGACCATCAGATCACTGTTTAACGAGGCTCCATTGGTTCCTTTGCAGGACGCGTCAAAAACTACCCTTACTTTGGTAGATGTACGGTCCTCACGGACGACAGCATGATGAGGTAGGTAGACTGCGTCGTTATTATTTGTATCCTCACAGATTTCCATGTGCCCCATGGCTAGGTACTCGTGAATTACTTTTGAGTATTCAACCTTGAGTGAAGGATTACTTAACAGACGCTTTTCATTGTACAAGAAACGCCTTAGAGCTATTTTCTGTGAACCACCGTACTTACAAGAAGGATCCTCATCCTTGAACGGAAGTTTGACAACGTAACGACCAAACTCGTCTCGTTTGGTTGTTTTAGTGAATAACTCCTCGCAATAAACTTCTTCCGCTGATAGGAACGTTTTGGTTGTCACTGGCTCTGATTCTAACTCCCAGAATTTTTTGAGCAGTGCGTTGTCATCAACCTCATCAACAGTAACCGTGTGGCACTTCAGACTACTAAGTTGATGTGTTTTGGTAGACTCTTCGACGACTCCTGATAAAATCCATCCGAGTCTTGTTTTTTGAGCTATAACCGAGCTATTTGCACCTTGGATAAGGCCAATCATCATTATTTTGCTGTATACCTCTGCTCCCAATAACAAGTCTATACAGCCAGGGCTGTTAAAGGTTGGATCAGCTAGCTTTAGCGTAGGTAGTGCTTTCATTTGAAAATCGTTGACGAGTACCTTGTTGTTAGGTAACAAAGAAGTTATTTTGTCCAAGACGTGTGCTTTAACGCCTATGGAGAACGAAGGATCATTACGCGAAGTTATCAATAAATTCACTGAAGATTTGGATTCAAGTGAACCCGAGTCTCCAACACCTGAGACCTTTACAGTTTCTTTAAACCTTTTGAGGCCTAGTAGTTGAGCTGCAGACTCAGTCACAAAAGACGCTTGGAATCCCTGATCTAAGAGTGATCTCAAGACGCTGGCCGAACTACCCTTGGTTTGCGCACTGGCATTTACCAAAGCAGTAGCCAATAATATAGTGCTTCGAGAAGTAGAAAAGCAAGATGTGACTATCTCTGAGCTTTCTACCTCCTCAGACACTACCGTTTCTTCGGGTTTGCTCACTACTGCAACAACTTTGCTTGTTTCGTGATGCTGCCCGGACTTACTAACCTGTGGTGTCTTGGGATGGAGCAGTGTGTGATGTCGCTTTTTACATAAACGGCAAGATGTCGACACTGTACACCCGTATACCGAATGTTCTGAGCTTAAACAATTGTAGCATAAACGGCGACTTTGTACAAAAGTTCGCCTAGCTTCGAGATTTTCCTTGAGAAATTTCTTGCAATTATTCAGCTTGTGTTTTTCTGAACAAAATATACATGAAGAATTGACAGTTGTGACCGTGTGAGTGTGTATAGTATCGTTACTGTTAACCTTTTCCTTTTCGCTGATTTTATATTCCAATGATCTGAATCTTGTTTCTAAAAAATCTTCAAATTCTTTGTATCTTGGTAGATCCTGACCGGTTTCTCCCATTTTAGCTTCCCATTTTGATCGCGATTCTGAATCAAGTTTCTGGCTCATGATATAAATTAGCATTATATCCCAACTGGAAGTACTTACTCCCAGATTCCGCAAGGCTTGAAGACATTCACTTGTGGTGTCTAGCAAATGTCTAATAGAAATTGCAGATTCATGAGACAAACTCTTTTGGTTCATCATTCTTCTGATGATAGAGTTTGCCATTGACCTTTTATTGTCATAACGAGATACCAATCGGTCCCAGCAGATTTTGTAGTTATCTGCTGTAATCGCGATGTTCCTTACGAGAGCCTCAGCTTCACCGGACAGAGAACCCTTCAGATAGTGCAACTTTTGAACTTCGTCTAATGTATCGTTACGCTCTATTAAAGATTTAAACATATCCTTATAATTTGCCCATTCCGAGTACTTACCTGTAAAAGTTGGCAACACTATATCAGGTAATTTAACAAATACTTTTCTATTATCTCCAGTACCTTTGGATTGATCATCTTTTTTCGGTTTCAATTTAGACAAATTATCCTTCAGTAAGGCTTTGTAACCTAAATACTCTTCCTCAGTTGTATCATAAACATCATTAGTAGCATATTCTGTTTTTGCATAATCATCCCGTTTCATTTCATAGATGATTTTACGATGAGTATTTTGGAACAGATTCCATTGCCCTTCTAAATTTTCTAATCTAGTTTCAATATATGAAATCGTTATACGGTCTTTAGGAGATTTTTTAAAGTTAATCAAACCCTTTGCGATCTTTGAAGCAAGATCTTCTTGAGTTTTAATGTAGTTATTAGTCATTTTTTAAATAATATATGGGCAAATAACACAAAGAACTAGGTAAAATTACGTAAACCTTAACAAGAACGATAACATATAAAATAACGCAGGTTTAAAGGCAATATTATAAATAAAGTTCATCAATCAAACAAATTGCTTAAACTTAAACTATTTTTAAAGTCCCCGCAGAAAACACATGAAATTTTTCTAAGTGTTTGAGAATTTAACACTTCTGTAGGAAATCGGGCATAGGTTCCCCGTCGGTTCACTTTTTGCAGAATTATTCTAAGTCCATGCACACTTGAAATTTGTTAAGTCCACAAATCAGTTACCATACACTATCTTTAAAGTTACTTGAAATTTTCTAAGTTAAATGTTTGTTAACAATAAGGTCGAAAATGTACTCACAATTTTTCCACTGCACACTCACTTCACTACGACGAATGACGGTGACGTCGGTGGAATGACGTAGCTCGCACGATGTACCGAAGCAGACCCTCACGTGTAGTGGATGTGCGAGGAGGCGCTCCCCCCGCTCCGAACTGCAGTGCCTTGGTCCGCTGGTTGGTGCTCCGCCGGGTCTCAGAGGGGTTGCTCCCCTCCCGCCGATTGACGTCTGCTGTCAGTGTCACTCCGCTCAAGCACGAAGGGAACCCTCCCTCCGCTGGTTGACGTCTGCTGTCACTTCCGTCGCAAATGTCACTTCTTAGGGCCACTGAGGGGGTGCTCCCCTCTCCCCGCTGTCTTCTTCCACTCAATGAGAAGTCTGTGTAAGACTCCAAGGGGGCGCTAACAGCGATCCGCTGTCTTGGCTCAGCGCACTGGTGACTTAGTGTACAGTACAGTCGACTTCTCGCCAAATCCGGCTCGAAGGACCATGTACAAAAGTCCCAAAAAACCCACAGGAACTCTCGAAAAGGTGTTTAAAAATAAAACCACAAGAGTCCGTAGTAGTAAGAAAGTATATTTTCACAAAGTAGTTTCGGAGGTCATAAAATCAAAAATACCACTCGATACCGCGTTTTAGAACCAACCGATACCGCGTTTTAGAACCTGTCGATCGAATATAAAATAATAGAATCGCTATGATCGTTTGACTTTGGTTGGCGCTTTAACACCCATTCCATTCTTGAAAATTATAACGTTGCCCGGGCCCTCTTAGGTAGGAATTTTTGCAATACTGGGAGTTTGCTCTATCTAGAGTTGAGAGGGGAGGGGAGTTGTGGGGGGAGGGCTCAATTTGAATAGGATTAGTATTTTTTTATTGGTTAAAAAACTCGAATCACATAAGGATAGTCGGGTGGCTTGAATAGCATTTACTATTTAAATTTTGTACACAGAAGCAACCCTTTACTTTTGCCGATAGTACTAGAAAAAACATACTGATAAAAAAAAACCTGATCAATCCATAAAACGTTAAAATATCTCTACACTTTCACGCATAGCGAAACATATTTATAGGAGAACAAAAATAATACTATTTGGATACAACACAATTGTGCGAAAACAAACTAACTTTTGACACGGAAAACCTATCAGATTCGCGTCCACTTGTATATAAAATACTGAATATTTCAGTTATGTTATTTCGGGGCGGAAATGTATTCAGATAGGGAAAATAAATAGAATTGTACATATAAAAGAGGTGACTATATCAAATCAGTATCAATTTAACAACACGTTTCATCATGATTTTTAACAACATTTAAAAAAAATCTCAAATAGTCTTCAATGCATTTTTCCAGGACTTTTGGATTATAAGTTACCTATTTTTAAATTTATATCAGAGTTCAATATTACTAGTGCCAACCTAGTACTTAAAAGAGTTATATAAAGATAGTTAGGTACAGGTAAAAAAGTCTATCTTTCTAAAAATCTACAATTTCTGGAAAAATAAAATAAGATGCTTTCGGAAAACAAGATCGAAGGTGCGGATGTTCTTCTAAGAATTCACCTTAACTTCCGTGAGAGGAAATTTCCTTAATAAATAAAAACAAATGAAATACATAATAGATCCTTCCAATTCTTGACCTAAAAACATTTGAGCTTTCATCTTTATTCTACCCCCATAAATACATTTTACAAGTCAAATGGTCCTAACAATATAGGTCAATAGTCACAGGGTGTCCCTACCCGCTGCAGGCCGGAACCTACAGGGGGCGACATTTTACGTCCTGGCGATTATATCCGTAATGAGCCCGTTTCGGAGCACCCTTTGTTCGTTTGTTTCCGTTTCCGCTTTTTGGGATCCCTGAAATGTTAACTGAAAATGGCCCACCGTGTATATTATGTGCCGGTTTATTTTTAACGACTGCCCGTTCATTGGCTGAAAGGAGATGCGTCAATTTGTTTTGTGATGTTCCGTGAAAAATGGCGGGAAAGATGAGGATTTTTCATCCATCGATCACATTGTTCAACAGCGAATGGCTGTCACGTAATTTGAATTGACCTCTCCTTGTGTCGGAATGTACGGTTTATACACCGCAACATATAGGTATTACTCATGAAACTGAACAACTTTCCCTAAGGAACATAAGTTGAAATCTCAAAATTAAAATTCGATTTGTCATACAAAGTGGCCGACCGAAGTTTATATGAAAAGTTGAATTTTATTTTTAATATTTCAACATACATAGTATATACATACATATATAGTGTGTTGCTTATAAAAAGTTGTTTAGTTATATGGGTACTACCACTATGTAGCGCATAAACAACCAGTTCAATTTCACGGTGTATTTTATGATACGATTTATATTTATTTTTAATCCCCGACAAAAAAGAGGGGTTTTATAAGTTTGACGTGTATGTCTGTCTGTCTGTCTGTGGCATCGTAGCTCAAACGGATGCTCCGATTTTGATCTAGTTTTTTTTGTTTGCAAGGTGTTACAATCGAGAGTGTTAATAGCTAAGAAAATATATATTCAGCCATTTGAAGATTATCAGCTCTTTTCTAGATGTTGAAAGGATCAAGTAACGGTTATGTGGCGGGGATTTTAATTTTTTTATTTTAATGTTATTAACACATTAAATCCACTGATGGACAAAGGCTTTCCGCTATAAAATCAAAGATATTCATCAATGTATTTTACGCTCTAAGTTTCTAGAAGCTTTATTGAATACAATAGTAGCAATCACAACAGTCTGCCAGACGACACAGAGCATTGGGGTGTCAAACTATAACACGACCAACATAACTAGACACCAAATCATTACACACGTCTTACTAGCTACAGATCTTTATCAATTAGATGGTTAATACCAGAAACCATTGAAGGGTGCCACCTATTATTCTAACCAAAATACGTGGACCTCTTCTCAAATTTATTTTATATGAAATGCAAATGTCTTGTGTCGTCGGTTTTTGTAGAAGTAGCTAATAATGTGACACGTGTTTAGCACGTGCGATGCTATAAAGATAATAGTTTGGGGTGCAGAAGGGTGGTCTAAGTATCTGTCAGAAAAAGCTTATATTGGTGA
The DNA here is from genome assembly GCA_948473455.1 of Teleiodes luculella. Lineage (NCBI taxonomy): Eukaryota > Metazoa > Arthropoda > Insecta > Lepidoptera > Gelechiidae > Teleiodes > Teleiodes luculella. The sequence continues at coordinate 4,962,635 of OX419605.1, forward strand.
AAGGATTTGCTATGGCCGCAAAAAATTGCGAGAGAGTAAACAGATTAGAAAGGGGAAGAAGATTTTATCATTTAAAAGAGCGTAAATTCATATTATTATTATTAATTGTATTTATTTATTTCGATTGGAAGGATAAAATAAAGTTAGGAACATACATAAAATATGTGGCAATGTTCAAGACTTGCTATCTATGCCCTGTCATTTATATCAGGCAAACAAATCTATAGAAAAAAATATTGATCAAAACTTTTAGTCTTTCTTCTTCTGTAAATGGAATCTATCCAGCATCACTACATACTACGCGTTAATGTATTAATACACCAAATTATATGAGTACATAATAATAATTATTATTGTAATTCAAGTCCGGTGAAGCTTGATTTGTCGTACTTTTTCGACACAAGCATAGGTCAATAAAAAAAAAGAAAAAAAAAATGAAAAAAAAAGAGTAGGTCCATAATTTATTTTAAAGTCCACCATATGAATTTGGCGAAAGCATTATAAGAAGTGGCATAATTTTGTGTTTTTATATACAGGTTGTCCAAAAGATCAATGAGTTTATACCGGCCCAGTGAGTCCTGCGTTCGAGTGCCGGCAGACGGATGAGTTGCTGCGTTTGATTTCGGGACACCATGTATATTTGATTTGCGTGTGAGAAATAAATGATTTGAACATGTGGCGCTCCTTTGAAGGTGTTTTTCATACTACATGTATGTATGTGAGACGTTATTTAGAGATGGAAAAATAAAGACTTAGTTATTGTTAAACAGCTGGTACTTATAATAGTACCTATATGTAATGTTGTGAGAATTTTTATTATGACATGCGTGACTTTTTGTCATTTATTATTAGTAGTTAATAAAAAAATGAAAGAAGATATATATTCTTGAAAGCTATTTTTTATGTAAGTATCACAATAAAAAGCGATGATCTTGGAAAAGGTAAGATTAATTAATAAATTGTGATGGTTGAAGTTATCTGTACAAAAGAACAAGTGTATCAAATTAAAGGAGAGATGAAAATTGTAATATAAATATTTCTTATCTTGTCAATTAAAGACAAGCGTGACTTAAACGCACGTAACCGAATTACTCTTACTTCATTATAACCAATGTCACGCGCAAATCACACAAAAACTTGAGCTCATTCCCGATTCTTTAATGTCTCCAAAGAATTACCAACTCCACAGTCGTACATAATTTACTTTTGTTTTCGGTTCCAATTAGTGGAATTGGAATCAGAATTCCAGTTTTAATTATAAATGTAATCCGAGATATTGGACGTCCATTTCTTGCGTTCGACTTCTTAAAACTCGACTTGCTTACATTTCAATTTAGGAGACAATGAATGAAGGGACAAAGGAATTATAATTTTAGGTCAAAAATGTTTGGTTATTGAATTTAAAATATTCATATACAAGGATTTTCAACCTAATGTTTTCTTTGTATGTCTGTGTTTCTTAATGTCAATAAAGAATATTTGTATTGTTCTCAAATGGCGGACAACGCCGGGAGGCGTAGCGTAGGCAGGCTCCCTACGAGGTGGACAGACAATCTGCTAAAGGTCACGGGTAAACTTTCGCGCAGTTAAATCACCTGATTGTCCGATTAGAAAGACGATTCCGTGCTTCGGAAGACACGTAAAGCCGTTGGTCTCGGCTATTGTCTACGGATGTAGTCGTTAGGTCGTTACTCAAGCCATATCTCAATCATTCTGACATCAGATTTTGTGAGGTAAGCTAACCTTGAAATCCACACGATAAAGGCAATCATGTTCTTTTATAATCCCTATCTATCATGGTCCAAGAAAACAAGGTCTTCGATTAGACCACGTGACTAACACGAGCCTACGTCATTTCTACGTCTTGCGCTGTTCATCCTTGTCTATTACACGCATTCGACAAGGATGAATGAATAGGCAAAACGACGTAGAAATGACGTAGGCTCGTGTCAGTCACGTGGTCTAATTGCAAGACCTTGTTTTCTTGGACCATACTATCTATAAATTCGATTCAAAGTGAAAACCAAATGTGGCTCGTTTCCTGAATCACAAAGTGTCCTAACCAGTCCCCCAGCGATCGTTCTGCATAATGACAGTTGGCAACACACAGAAAGGGCTCAGTATTTGCCCAGCGTGGGGCGATGTTTGCTCTCTGGCCATCCCCTGTACTGTTCAGTACCTTTTGTGGTTAGCGCGAATATTGGGCAAACAAAGGCGTAATAGGACTTCGTATTAAAAACTTTCTGTGGTTGGGTTGGCTAATCATTGGGACAAAATTTGCATCCGACAGTAAAAATATCTTATCATTTGAATTGTAACTGTAGTAAAATTTTCATGAATAGTTTTAATTCAGTTTAAATAATACTTACAATTCAGTTCACTGTAATCTTATAAATGATATTTTATAAGATTACTTATGGAATTCTGGTACCTACACGTGAAAAATTTTAGTTCGTATACTAGTTAGCGATTGGTGGGAACGTGTAGGGAACCTACCTGCATAAGGTAATGAAATCATCAATGATCTAATAATTCTATCATAATCTCCAGAAAATGACTGACTAGATAGTAAAAACATGAATGCTCGCTCTTTTAGGTGTCTTTCTTTACTCCACGCAACCTTCATAGAAGGGGAGCAACTCTCTCACTTTCATTTTCATTATCGCACATGGTTCCCCAGCTACACCCAAGTTTTTATGATCACTCCAATAACACTTTTCTTAATCCCTGACTAGTTCTGCGAAGTTTCCATATACTCGCTCTACTGTAGTAGATATGTAGAAACGAATGCAATTTTATTAGTTTAAATAATACGTGAGTGGTATACTATATTATAAACTTATTAATTTATAGGCTTTCTAAGAAACAAGTATAATATAATTATTATTATTTTATTAATAAACACTTTAGTTACTTGGAAGCTACCTACATCATTCCTTTATCCATGTAGTCTTTATTATCCGTGTAAGTATTTTAAGTAAAATATTCGTATGTAAAAGAGCGTCGGTGGCCAAGTGGCTAGGCCCGTTGACTTCCGTTCCGAAGTTCGATGGTTCAAACCTCGGCACGTACCAATGTGTTTTCGATTTTCGAATTCATATGTACGTTTATTCGACGCTCCTACGGTGAAGGAAAACATCGTGAGGAAACCTGCACACACCTGCGAAGAAATTCAAAGGTTGTGTGTGAAGTTGACCAACCCGCACTGGGCCAGCGTGGTCGACTAAGGCCTATTCACCCTGTTATCAGGGTAGGCTCGAGCCCTTCGGTGGGGACATATATGAGCTGTTAACGATTCGTATGTAGTTTATTTTACTAGATTTTTATGCTACTAACCCGCACTACACTATTCTTTACCATTCTCCTGGTAATGGGTTGCCTGGAAGAGATTGCTACATTAGCAATAAGGGCGCCTGATGAAACCTAATGTTTTCTTTGTATGTGTTATCTATCTGTGTTTCTTGGTGTCAATAAAGAATATTTGTATTGTACTTGTATCCTTGTTGTTTTTTTCCTACAAATCAGATTTTTCTCGCTGTATTTTTTACCAATATATAAGAAACGGTGTATGAAAAACAAATGTTCGTGACTATATACACAATTGTATTAGTAAAAACCTGACTTTTTATAAATAGTAGTACCTAAGACCTTTTATTCAAAGTTGCTTTGCCTATATTTATGCAAATCCTAAGTTATGCCGTTGGTAATAACTTTCTATGCATATTAAATTTTTTCTTTGCTTCAATATTAATGTCGTTATTATGCGGGTAATAATGTAAAAGAAATGAAATTTTCTAGTAAATTGATGCAATTCTTTAGAATCTAGTAGAATAATAACGAAGCTTTGGTTGTTCAACTGCGTAATATAAATACTAAACAAGCTTGACCTTTCTTTATAATCACCATTATTCATTAAAAAAATCCTAGTTGTATGTAAATATATTAATTCGTATGTATGTATAATGTATTCGTTATTATATGTAATTCGTTTCGTTCAGCTCATATATGTCCCCACCGAGGGGCTCGAGCCTACCCTGATACCAGGGTGAATAGGCCTTAGTCGACCACGCTGGCCCAGTGCGGGTTGGTCAACTTCACACACAACCTTTGAATTTCTTCGCAGGTGTGTGCAGGTTTCCTCACGATGTTTTCCTTCACCGTAAGAGCGTCGAATAAACGTACATATAAATTCGAAAATCGAAAACACATTGGTACGTGCCGAGGTTTGAACCATCGAACTTCGGAACGGAAGTCAACGGGCCTAGCCACTTGGCCACCGACGACGCTCTCATCAAGTAATTCGTTTAATCGACCAGAAAAGATATATGCAAAATTTCTGTGAAATCGGTTAGCAGTGGAAACATACAATAAACGCTAACAGACGACATCTGTTGAAAAATTAAAAAACAAAATAAATAAACAAATTCTGTCGAATTAAAATTATATCACGTTAAAATATCTCGTTCCCACACGGAACGGAAAAGCAAGTATGTTTAAAAATGTTATAAATAAAGAACAAAAAATAAACTTCTAAGCAATAATGAGGAAAAATTGCTGTTTTGTACCAAACCTTGTAATTAATTTTAAATTGCGTCTTTGTGAACAGAATATCCTGAACATAAATATCGTTGACAAATTACTTGATGATAGGTGTCTCTTGCTTTATCAGAAGTGGTTCGTATTCTTTGTGTAATTATTAATTATATACTTTGAAGAACTCGAGTCGAGTTTACACAATATCGTTAGGAATTTAACAACATAAGTAAGTACTATGTAGCAACAAAATATACAATTATATTTTACGCACATACATTTTTCCAGCGAAAATGTTACAAAGAAAAAACCATATTGAAAAAATATCTTAGGGGAGAGCCCGGAGAGCCACACAAAGCAACAAATATATATATTTGTTCGTTTTGGGGAAATCTGGTGATTTTGTTTTTGAAGTTTATTTCGTCCGTCATTATACCACCACCACTATTTAGTAACTTTTTTTTTCCATTGTAGCCAACCATGGTCTAAAAAAACAAGGTCTTCTACTCGAACTGTCAAACTTGACACAAGCCTACTAAGACTTCATCATGCTGTTCATCCTTGTCGAATGCGTACTATTCGACAAGGATGAACAGCAGATGACGTAGGCTTGTGTCAAGTCACGTGGTCGGAGTGTTAGACCTTGTTTTTTTAAACCATGTAGCCAACGAAATAAAATTGTACTTTCAAAAGCCACGAAGATTCAGACTCTATACAAATACCCGCTGAAATACCTCCCAGGTTTCAAGTTAGTGCTTTGAAATTCTAAACACCTCGTTACAAATAGTAGCAATATGTTACTAGCTGCAAAGAAAATCAATTCTTAGCCGAGCTGAGTATACTTACGATATTTTCCTTTCAGTGGAGGTTTACCTACGTTTTCATCTTATCTAGCTAGCAAAGTTACACTGTATCTAAATAATCTCTCTTTTGAAAATTACGACCAATCAAGCTTCACCGGACTTGCGGGGGAGCGGAAGACTCTACACCAAAAAAAAAGTCATATACCAACCAACGCGTCTAGGGGCGGCTCGAGGGAGCCTCGGACCACGGCCTAGCGCGTTGATACTGAAAAACATCGTGAAGGAGACGACGCCTGAGGGGCTCCGTCCATTTTGATTTTGGTTAAGGCCGCGCCCCCGCCGGCGGGTATGGGTGAAGAGTAATTGTTACCTGAAGGGTATTCGCTACCAGAAGGACATTCTGTCAGGTGTAATTTTTTGGCTGCTTTAACTGCATCAGTGATTTCGTCGTAAAGTTCAGAAAGGGTAAATAATCTTACTAACTAATTTAAATATGAAAGTATGAATGTTTGTCATATATTGTTTATGTTTGTTAGACAGACAGTCTGTATAAATTATTTCCCAAAAAGTTTTCTAAATCTGTAATTCATCCATACCTTAAATTACCACTTCCAATTTATTCAAACATACGTTCTAAATTGCTAAGCATATATTTTTAAAGTACAGATTAGGTGGGTATTAAATTTAGTCAAAGCAAAAAAAGGAACAAACGAGGGTTAGCTCCTAAACAAATACAATGTATAATTTGCAAAACCTGTAATAAATGTCCAGGCCAACATGCATATTTTTATTCTTTTGAATAAAAATAACATTGACATATCAAAACGGATTAATTATGACTTTGGAACAATATTTCAAATTTAATTTGGTTTGAATCTGAAGCACTCTGAAGTAACATTTATATTTAGTTCTTAGGTATCCACATTTTATAAAATGAATGCCCAATATTAATGTAGGCTTAACACTTCAGTCAGAACGGCTGCACTGAATAGGATAATTCTTTTTTGTTGTGTTCGTTATTCCCAAGACAACGTGATCTACTTTTAACGTCAATATTAACTTTTTTCAGTGAGAAAGCAACTTTATTCTTATAGGAAAAATAATAACGCCTCCAGAGCCGTAGGCAGCGGATATTTAGTTAAATAAAAATATGTATTTAAAAAAGCGACGTCTGTGGAATTTCATCGATAGTTTTCTTTTCACAAAAGACCTGCACTAACCGCACTCACGTAAACTTGCCACGAAAAAATAATCTATAAATGAACTAAGTGGAAAGTAGCATCTTTAAAAATCGCAAAAAATACCTAAATATACAGTTCGACTAGAATTTTACACTCCCTATCAATATCCAACTAAATCGTATTTAAGATCTTTTTCTCTCAAGGGAAGAGATAAAACACGATGCTATTTTTTAAAAATACAGCTGTCTTTTGCCAGTCACAAACTATTTTTGCGTCCTTAAGTCGTCAAACCAAGCCCTTTTCCCACAAACCAAATGTATGCGTTTCCCTTACCCCAGCCCAACCCTACTGTACCCTCTTTTGAATAGCCCTACCCTAGAGGTGATTCCTTCTTTGACAAATATTGGTATATTCGAATATTACGTCCCAATATCACAAGATGGCGGCTTCCTACCACTTTATTGAAATTCCAAATTCGAATATTTCCGTTGGTAATTTAGGAGTTCTAGCGAGGGTTTGAGTGGGTAGGTTTAATTTCTTTATTACCTAGCAGCTTCCTTGAAAGTGCTTTAAAATATTATAAACGCGAACTTTTGTGAGGATGGATGGACGTTTGTCTCTCTTTTTCGCGCAAAATCTACTGAATGGGTTTTAATGAAACTTTACAATAATTCATTTATTTATTTGTAACATAACATAACACATAAGCGTTATTTTTACCGCGGGAAAATCCCACATTCCCACGGAAAACTGTTAGCACAGGCGAAGCCGCAAGGCAGAAAGCTAGTATAGTATAAAATAAACAAACACAGAATCTTAGAAGTTTACTCGCTGCCATTCTTCTAATTTGTAGTATAAAATTAATGAGTGTGTAACAAAATAAGACTCAACGTAATTTATATAAGATAATAAATAAATTACGAGTAGCTTCTAAAATAAAGCAATACCAACGAAAAGATTACCTAAACAACCAAAGTTTACGTCTCATTTTTATTTACCTGTACGCACACCAATCTTGTTTAAAAATAACAAAAAATATGCTTTTTTTGTCAAAGGGCAGGGGGGCACTCATTTCGTATCGGAGGGGGGTTGGGGGGCATATTATCACGTAACAAATTGGTTTCTGCTACCTTTGTTCGACGGGCCAGGCCCTTTACTGAGACGAATGGCTGTACCGTCCACAAAGAAAGTAAAACGTTTAGAAAATGGATGAAAAATCACATTTTCGAAAGTTCACCTTTACGCGAGAGGATTTGATGAAAGCTACTGCGCTATTTGTAATAATAATAATAAGTGGAAACATCTCACACACGGCCATCTAACATGGCCATTTTTCCTTCAACAAAGTATTCTTCATATCTCAAAACATACCTGAAACAAACGAAAAGAAAATTTTTAGTAATTAGACATTTTATAGACAGAATTATAGTTTTATGAAATAACAAGATAAAACCAAGCCTTATGAAATAAATTTAATTAATTCTCAGTTTCGTTTCTATCGACTTTATTATATTTTCCGGTTTAAAAGAGAGAATTTATAATTTTGAGCGTAAGTACTTAAAGGGCTTTTTTTTAAAATTTACCTATTTATGCTTCAGTCGAAAAAGTACGACGGATCAAGCTTCACCGGACTTGGTACTTAAAGGGCATTAAAGGGGTTAATTAAATCTAATTTTATTCTGCATTTTCATGGCAGTTAATTTGAAAAAAATACATATTATGTACCTAATAAACAAATGTCAACTAGAGTTGCCATTGAAGGAAAGATCGGGATGTTTTATTTTTGGAAAAAAAAAATAATTTATATGAAAAATACTTTTTAAAACATTTTATGACAATGTTTTATTTTTTCTGCTGACGCTACCGCTAAGACTGCCGCCTACTTAACATGGAAAAGAAAAAGATTCTTTTGTGCCACGTTTTCAAGAGCAAACGTATTGAGACGCAGGGCTCGGCATTAACCTTTTTTGTACACCGTACTTGTGCCATTCAGTTAACGCTGTGTTGTTGGTACAATTGGACGGCTGATTTTGTCATATTGGTAGCAATGATTTTCTTAAGTTCACTAGGTAGTATACTATTTATTTTCGAGTAGCTTCACTAGGTAGTATACTGTATACGTTTTATTTTCGAGTTCAAGTAGGTACATGTTTTACATGAGATAAGAGAGGTGAGCGCGCTTGAGAGTTAAATATAGTAAGTTTATTTGATATACTATTTTAATTATTTTTTACTCTGCTTTTTTTAGTTGTGATTTTTTTTCTATTAATTGTGACGATCATACTATGGATGGATGTCCTTTTTATACCATTTTAAAAACGTGTGCAATCTTGTAGTATGAGATAAATACATTTAATCGAATCTAAGTTTTTTATTTATCCCGCCAATCGACAGCAATTTTTTTCAAACGTCCCTTATTAATGATACATGTACAGATAAATAAAACGTTATCTCTGAATACTTTTCTTTCGCCCAAACAAACTTAAATAGGGCGCAACAAGTACTTTCCATCTACCTGATTTTGTCAAACGGACTATGTAAGTCTGTCTTGCTCACTCACTTGCGTATTCGACTTGATCTCTGTTTAACCTTTCATTCTGGTAGCGATGGAAATTAAGTTGTCATAGTATAATGCGTTTTGTTCTTCAAGATTTTAAAAAGCTCTGAGCATTGTGCTTGAGTCGAAAAGCCAAAGTTGAGCCTAAGGTTAGATATTTAATACAAGTATATTGAACTGTGAACTCTAATTTTAAGGTTTTATTTTATAGATAGGCACTCCATAAGCCAAAAATATAGGACTTTTTCCTAATACATGTTTTTTTAAAGACGCTTGTCTGAATAACTTTTGTGGGTTGTGTAAGCGACTAAAGATCAGCAGCGTTCTCTAGTCGAATCAACAACTGCGAACCCCAAATCACCTGGTAAAGATCATGGCGCCCCTCTTCATGATAAAATTGTTGCATACCTAGATCACTACATATTATAAAACAAAGTCGCTTTCTCCGTCCCTATGTCCCTATGTCCCTATGTCCCTTTGTGCGCTTAAATCTTTAAAACTACGCAACGGATTTTGATGCGGTTTTTTTTAATAGATAGAGTGATTCAAGAGGAAGGTTTATATGTATAATACATGCGTAATATACTTAAGGATAAGCCACAATAACCATTTTCCCGTGCGGAGCCGGGGCGGGTCGCTAGTTACTTATAAACAATAAATAGGAAGGAATGTAATTAAGTATTTTTAAAATGTCGTGTATCATACATCATCAAGTAATTCATATGCGATAAAACACCTTCCTATTGTAGGTATTGTCTCATTCGCTTTCACTTAAACAAAGAGAGACAGCGTAAAAAACCCTTGTCTATTTAATAATTCCAAATAAGAACTCGCTTTGTAGCGAACTCAATCGGTTCGCGAACGGAATCAGTCCATTCGTTCAATGAGTGAATGGATGAACGAATTCGTTCACTCTCGACCGAATGAATATAGGACAGGAGGCATTGCAAAGGGCAAACATGTTGACTTATTGGGATTTATTTATTTGAATGCCTATTTTTGGAAGTGAACGTGTTGTAATGGAATTGAATTAAGTGGTTTGGGAATAAAAAATAGAAGACTAGGTATAATAATAAAAACAGGGTATATTTTTATCAGTGTGCATATTTTGTGTGCAGTTAGAATCGCTACAAGATCACATAAAATCACATTAGACATTTTTTTTTTGTTGTATTTTTATCCCGTTTTTTATTCATTATAATTTCCTGCAAGTATTAGTACATTATTGTATGTTTCCGTTCCGTTTTAATATTTTTTTACAGAATGACAAAATATATAATATTATGATCAGGTCAAAAACTGTAAGAATAAAAAATATATAGACATGATTAATAAGAAGGGGAAAACTTAGCAGTCGGTGGCGTGGTGGCAAAAGTTGTATTTTAAGGTGAAAGACGGCAGTTCGATGCCCGCTAAGTAATTATATTGATTTTCGAATACCTACATCATCGAAGTGGTTAAGAAGACGCACTTTTTTATGAAAAACATGTATTAGGCCCACCAATCTACCCAAAGACTTGTCAACTTAACACAAGTTTAAAAAATGAAAAACATTATTTAATCTTCACCTACCCACATTAAAAGCGGCAAGCTTACAATGTGTACGGAGCGGAAACTGCGTACAGCAACATCAAAGTCGTTCACGACCGAATGAGAGCGCCGAGTGAGTGAATGAGTGAGTGAACTGTGAACATCGCTGGACTGGACATCGCGGTTAATGCGGATTATTATGCTTTGTAAGTATTTGTTGTTTTGGTTAATTAGGCTTTAGGGCGTTTGCAGTAGGGATGCGCATTACGATTCGATTTTTATGAAGATCGATTCAAGAGAATACGATCCAGCGATTTTTTGAATCGATTCACTTCAATACGATTTTTATTCGGATCGATTCACAAGTAAGGTAGATCGAATCCCTTGGATCGTATTCACGGACAGTGTACTAATTCGTTATGATTATAATAAAAAATGCAGAAAGATCAATTTCAAACGAATGCCGACACTATTTTGACATCATTAAACCGCATTGTTTATGTTATAAAGCAAAGCTAGTTGATAAAAACAATGTAACATGATGCAAGTAGTTCAAAAAATTCCTCATTGTTTTTATTTTGCGTTGGTCGCTTGTGCCGTAGGTATAAGTTTAACCGTTTGTGTAAAAATAATTGAGCTATTGTGATTTTACCGATGATTCCACCCATAAAATCCAGTATGTTACTTGAAAAACTGAAAATTATGTCTCTGTATCATAAAAATAATAATAATTTAATAATGCAAATTATGATTTGATTTTTGAATCGATTTTTGAGAGATCGATTCAAGAGCATACGATCCGATCCAAGAATCGATTCAAAGGCTTACGATCCATTACGATCCAGAAAATCGATTCAAAGGCAAAAATCGCGCATCCCTAGTTTGCAGTACAGGATAGTCGGGGAACAGGGAAGTTATTTTTTACGTTGTCTTTTTTTACCGCTTGGAAGGCTAGCTATTTTTAGCTTTGCATTTTAATTTGTAAACGAAGTATTAAGTGTCAAATTCTCAAATAAAAAAATATGTAGGTATAGGTAGATAAATAAAAAGTGGACTGGAAGAAATCCCTCAATGGTATAAATCTGCCTTTATTTGCATTATGTTCCTCCCTTCTATTAAACTATAAAATGTTTACAAACAAACAAACTAGTTAATATTTCGATGCTTATTGCTAGGTGTAACTTATTTCCCTCCGAAGCACAGGGCGGGTTTAGGGATCGCAGTTGTAAATTTTGCTAGCCAACTACCTATGTTAATTTGAAGACTTATAACGCTACGATATATTATATCTTAAGGGTTGTGGCTCTCTTAGTACATAGCTTTAAGCGCTTATATGGTTTCCTTTTGTTCGCGAGTTTACTTTACGAAGTAAATACATAAATACTGGTAACTTAGCTTCCATACATTAAGTAAGATAATGCAACTTCCTTTGTACGTCACGTGTGAGTAATTACCTAAGAGAATAACGTATGGACTACAAGATTAATACTTTCCGATAATGTATAATGACGTAGCCACTTTAAGTTGTGGTTTCATTCAAATGAGCGTAAGTTTTTTTTTGTACTTTTAAGTCTTTTTCTAGACTAGCAACTTACATAAATACATATATTAATTTGAAGATTGAATTAATGAATTAATGAAAATACTTTACTGCACAAAAAACTGTACAAATACGAACTTAATGCTACAGAGCATTTTCTATCAGCTAACCTTTACTAACCTTTGATTGGTTCAATGCATTGATTTGATGAATGTTTTATTTTATTTTATTGTACTGTAATTCTATTGTATTTTCTTGAAGACATTAATATAAATCATCTTTGCAAGTTATACTATTAGCTTAAGTATTCATCTATACCTACTAGAAAGATATGTACCTATGTTGGCTGCATTGATTGAGAACGGTTTAACAAAATTGGATAATTATTTAGTTAATGTGCCTATTTTTACTGTCAAGACAAGGATTGTTTTTTTTAACACCTATTAATTACTACAGAAAAGCTAGTAAAGGAGATTTTACACAGTGAATTCATATCACTTTCTATTATATACTTACACATCATATTATTATGTTACAGTATTATATGCACATCAAATTAACCTACTTTAGGTTACTAAAATTCTATATATATATATATAGTTACTTTTTTACCACTTTTTAACGCTTTACATTTCTACAATTTATTTATTTATTTAACTTAATTGCACAACACAATTGGCGGGCCTAACGCCGTACGGCATTCACCACCAGTAAAACCACAAGGCGAATAGAGAAAAATAAACGGGTGCATAACTTTACTTATGTGCAATAGTTATAGTAAGTACCTACATATTAAGTAAAGTTATGTCCCTGATAAGACAAAAGGTCTACAAAATATCACCGCATTCCCAAAGTAAGACAATGTCTGGTTTCAATCAACAATGCAAAACAGTTGATAGATAACCCGTTCTGCAGGCTTGAACTGCAGAAAGAGGTAAGTAACAAGGTAACTGATATTTAGAGTAACAATGCTTTATTTGTTGTTAGGGCTGTCGTATTTCTATGCTGTGAATATTAATATTCTTTTTATTTAAACATAAAATACGGCTATAGTCTAGTAAAACACGCATAGTTATAACAGACAAAAGTACCTTGAGCAGAAATTAACAAAATTCAAAAAATATTATTGTAACTGTTATGTTCATTGTGTGGTTTTGGTAAGTTTGTTAAATTAGGTAAAATATGAAAATAATATTATGTGTATATTAAAAGAAATAACATAAAAACAATAGCGAAAATTGTGAAAAAGAAAGACCAAACGTAAAATATGATTTACAGATGTAACATATTATTTTCCCCCGCACTCTTTCCTCACCCGCGCTCGCTTACTCAGTTATTTGCCGGCCGATATCTATAACGTTATTAAAAAACACAAGAGGTAGCAAAAAAACATACCTACCGTAATGGGTATATTAAAATGTTCCGGATACTAAATATTTTCGACAACCCTACTTATCATAACTATTGATTGGAATAAATCGTTAGTATAATAAAATACAAGTCAAAGTGGGACAGCCTAAGGCTAGATAGATAATACCGTTGTATGGAAGGGAGGTAGAGTAGGCTTTACCTAATGATATTATACTCAAAGACAAGTAACAAAAATCTTGTTCATAAAAAACTAGCTCTTTGCTCCGCTCGCTCTACAGGGTATAAAAAAAATAAACAACCTATTCTCAGACCAATTGAATATACATTTAAAATGTCATCAAAATCGGTCAAGCCGTTTCGGAGGAGTAAAGTACCTCTGTGAGACGAGAATTTTATATTAGATTGAAACAAATAAACATTAACCATGTTACTACAAAAAGATAAACATGTGTTGAGCTCGTGGCTAAAAATCTTCTAGAAATTTTGCAAACAAGACTTTTTAAACAACCGTTTAATGTCTCTTCAACTTTTATGAGGTACTTAAAATAAGACCCTACATTTTTTGTATTTGTATCAAATATTAGAATATTAACTTGGTAGCTTTCTATTTTTTAATATTACACGATTTCAATTCATTTGAATTTGGTGAACAGTGGCTTAAGTATTCTTTTGATAAATGAAAAGGCAATATTAGTCAAACAAAACTTAGTTAAAGGCATAATAAATTGCCTAAAAGAATATTCTTCTTATGATATCATAAAATTATAACGTATTAGAAAAGTAAAATAGAATTACTGATCAAAGACTTTGTTATTGCAACTTCAAAATTAATAGCACTTTTTTTTTCAATTATCATTTATCTTTGACTTGAGAAACAATTGACTTAATTAACTTCAAAGTCATCTAACATCACACTACATAAGTAGATTGCCTAATAATACTCAAGTCCGGTGAATCTTGATTGGTCGTACCTTTTCGACACAAGCATAGGTCAATTAAAAAAAAAAAAGCCTCATAATACTAATATTATAAACGCGAAAGTGGATGTATGTTTATTACTCTTTCACCCAAAAACTACTGAATGGGTTTTAATGAAACTTTACAATAATATAGGTATAGAGTTTGGCTATTGAAAGTAGACAATGAAAAAACGCGGCAAATTTGAAAAAAAATCATCGTAGCAACCCTGATTCTATGGATTTACTTAATTTGGTACTTTTTTTCAATGTAACTTTGTTGCCAGTAAGTACAATGTTTTCCAATTTCATCGATTGTCTACTTTCAATAGCCAAACTCTAACAACTTAGGCCACTTTTTACCGCGGGAAAATACCTTATTCCCGCAAATCTATAGCGCGGGCAGAGCCGTGGGGCCGAAAGTAGTTTAATATAGGTCATAACGAAACATCACGATTACGTTTCACAAATTCCTTGTACACAATCAAATTTAAGCTCAGTTTCAGACGAAGCTACTGAAAACCAACTGGTTACAATATCACGAATGAGTAGCTTCAGCGTCACCAAAAGTCTTGCGATGTAGTTGGTTGCTCATCGTGTTGGTTTCGTTCGAGGTTAAACATTTACAAGGCAGTGTCCACTATATTGTCACTTTAATTTAACCTTATACCTCAACATAAAGTCAAAAACGAATGCATTTTTGTTAAGCACGGGTGGTTTTCTTGTTTTTGTGGACTGTAATTTATTAGAATGAAACCCCGAAATAATTAAATCTTCAACTATATTTGCGCACACAGTTTTACACGTACAATCGTTTACAGAGTCAAAGGGGCAAGTGTTGCCATTCTTAAAATTATTCTTAATGTTACCAACATTTTATAAAGTTATTTTGACTTATAAAGGGTTAACGTACTTTACCAACCCTGATGCAGAATTATTGAGCCGTTAAGTCACAAGACATGGCTTGTATAATGACTACTCACACTCGTAAATAATAGCTGGGACCAACTGCTTTAGGTACGTACCTTCCGATGCACGGAATCATCTTTTTCAAAAGTACAAAGGTTCTCGCTTAGCGTGCTTTGGACTGTACCATATCTATGCTAAATACCGTTACAAGTAAAACACCAATTTTCTATCGGCAGTTCTAAACACCTTCAAACCCACGGTGCACACACAAATCATTCGCCAGCCGCACAGTGGTCGTAAATCTCTTGTATCGCGGACAAAATTATTATATTTAATATATTATTATGCAATTATTTCTAAGCCCAGACGGGCAATAAAAACTGTTCACAATAGGCTATAAATATTTTACAAGTAATTATGATGAAAAGTTGCCGTAACAGAACGCACTAAATGTTTCCGGAGCTATTTTGAATGTAAATTAAGAGAAGGGTTCTAAAATCAATGTAATTTTTTATTGTATATTGTTGGACAAGTGACAATTATACAGAAATGTATAGGAAGTCAATATCCTGTTGCGTATGGAGAATTCATGCGTGAATCGTGAGGATATGGTAAATTGGTTTATGAAAATTGATTCAATGATTAAGTCCATTGATATTAGTAACATTGTACAGTAGCCAGCACATGCGGCTGGACATGTTGACCTTGAGAGCGCCCTTATTCCGTAGCGGTAGGGGTGAATTTCGTAGTGCGAATTTCCAACCGGAGCATGTGCAGGCTTCTGTACAACTTTTATTGGCTAAAATGACATCTCATCCTAGAATGTAATGCGTTTAATAATGTGTGTTCTAACGAACTGTGGTTACTGGCTGTAATAAAATTTGTCCACTTAAGATTTTAGTGTCGTATAAGTAGGACTTTTTTTTGTCTTATTCTTTGCTATTGTGAGAGTGACAAGCAACTTATCACAAGGTGAAAGACGAAATATGTACAAAGATCGTCATTTCTTCGTTTAGTTAAGAGAATACTGAGAATCTTAACATTAATATTTTGGAAA
Source organism: Teleiodes luculella (assembly GCA_948473455.1). Lineage (NCBI taxonomy): Eukaryota > Metazoa > Arthropoda > Insecta > Lepidoptera > Gelechiidae > Teleiodes > Teleiodes luculella. Next base: position 4,979,072 of record OX419605.1, read on the forward strand.
TCATGCTTTAAGATTGTGCTCACTGTGAACCAAGAGCTGTGTTTTTTTTTTTTCATACAACATCTGCTTTTTGTTCGATGAAGTGCGAAGTAGGCTGACACGCTTCACATCACATTATTTTTAATATGTGGCGACATCTAACTCTAAACTATCTGACTCTAAACTAGGCAGTTCCTGTACTTTGGGTATCAGATACATTAGGTACGAGTATATAAAATACAACATCCAGACAAGACACATACATGTATAAGGCAAAAACAAGTGCTGATCACACAAATGTGGGTGGGAGTGGAACCTGCGACCCTGACGTACTACCAACAGGCTACGAGGCCGCCGTATTCATCAGAAATAATAACACTAGTATTTGCATAAACAATGACGTATGCAAGTGTAACAGCTGTTTACGTTCGAAACTTCAGCGCTTTTAAGACAAACAACACGAACTTTCCCTAACTGAATCGCGTGACAACACTGAAAGTTCGAAAAATATACAAAATGTTCTAATGCGGTGTAGTGCATATTTTCCATACTTTCGTTCGACGGTGAGGTAAACATTATGGTGACTTTTATACAGCTTTTACATGACTGGGCTTGGAGCTGCATATTAAATTTATGACATCGTTTTAGTTAGGAATAGGTATTTTACATAAAATTATCTTTTTTCTAGTCGTATGTTGCACCTAGGACGACAGGTAGATATTTTAGTATTTACCAAATTTATTGCACAAAATGTGTTACAATGTTAATTGCAAAGGCGAGTTAACTTTTACATAGAGATTTCTTCCAGAGGTCCAGCCACACTAAATTGCATCACCAGTGTTTTAAAATACTAAAAAAGAATAGGATTCGCCTTTCTCTGCTATAAACTTAGGCAAATCGTCAACACCACATTGTAAAATAAGTTGTTTAATGGCATTCTTTTCTATATAACGTATTTCATATTTATTTATTTTTTGACAAAGTTCAATAAGTCATTTAATTGTATCGCGCAGAAATAACAATGCGTCTTTAAAGCCCTAGATTTCTTCAGTTTGGCTCCTAACGTATTAATCGACTGATTTAAGATGTCACCCATCATCAACGCCCAACGCAAGCCAAGTTATCTCCATCTATCGGCACCGTTAGTAATTAGGGTTGTGCTAAATTTTATAAAAATTTGATCATTAACAGCTTATAAGCCCCCCCCCCCCGAGGAGCTCGAGCCTACCCCGATATCAGGGTGAATAGGCGTTAGGTAGGTATAGGTTAAAAATATAATGCAGATTTAGTTTATTTTTCTTTTTTTATTTATTCAGTTGCAATAAAATTTACAGGAGCAAATAATGCTTGCTTGCTTTTCGTGTTGGTTTCGAGGCTATAACCTACCTCAAAAACCCTAGTTTAAAAATTGTATTCGGAAAATGTCTACAAGACCGCTATTATAATAAAGCTTCACTTATCAGTGCCTCACCTTCAATGACCCTGGAATATGATCTCTAGTTATTGCAAAACTATTATTTTCTGTTATCACAAACTCGTATCTACTTCATAAAAAACGCAATTAAAAATATCTAAAACTCTTCAGACAAATGCATCGGCGTTATCAGCCCTATGCATCTGGTAATTGGCGGCAATTGGTCCAAGATGGCCGCGGCGATGGTAGTAATTAATATGTAGTGGCCGGCCACGTCTCAATAAGGGAATGACGCCTGGCCTCTTGTACCATATACTCGTAATATGTCAAATTGTATTAGACGTACATTGACAATGACTTTACAGTGTACTTACATTACAGTTTTGACATAAAAGCTTCTAGGTTAACAACAAATACGAAATGAATACTTGTGGGGACTAATTTATTAATAAGAAAAAAAATGCGTTTCACGAAATTTGTGAAACTAGCGACAAGCTTTAATTACTTAATTGTAATATAATAAATTAATTAATTCGATTAAATCTAAAGTAGAGCAATTAAATAAACTCTTTTTTTTAAATCCGTTATTTAATTTTGAATCGGATTTGTAATTTTTTAATTTATTTACCTTACCTACTGAAACACCTGAACGGATTTTAATGAAATTTAATAGCAAGAAAGATCAGGCATAATGTTTTAGCTTGCAATTTTTCCCATGGGTAATGTAACTATGTATAATGATGATCGTGACTAGTACTCTAATTTAAAGACACTAGAAATAAATCAATAATTTAGTAAAGAAAATAAAGTATGTATAATAAATTTGAAATCATACAAATTACAAGTTCTATGTCAGCGAATGAAATGCCTGACTCATCATCTAAGGGTGAATGTCCACCGGTCCGGTGCTGACGTCATTAACTTAAAGGCAGAGCTCCACCGGTGAGTAATGTATGGCGGACCGACTCTAAAGTGTAACCAATCGATTGCAGTAAATTGTACGAAGCTTTATTGCTGGAACTAATCGCGAGTTTTCAATCTAGTGATGTGCTGTGACTGGTATGTGAATACTTACCAGTCACAGTACATAGTAAAAATTTATACTTGTTACTTCGAACCCCACACGATAAGCAAGCAAGCTGTGATTATTGGTCACTAATGGTCACAGGTATATAATAAGCCTTTTTATTTCTAATTACTTTAAGAGTTTAAACTAAACAACTCCATGTTCAAATCACTTCACCACCAGTATAACAATATCATGCTATAACCGAATCTAACCTAACTAGACGCATTTGAATTGAAATTGACTGACAGAAATAAGAACGTTAAATATGCTGTTTTGAAATTGAATTACATTAAGTATATTCCATTCGACTACAGGAAAATTTCTCAATTTTCAAATCAAACCAATTTGGAACGCAGGTTAGTAAAAAATAACACCTGTTATTTTTGTTGTTATTTAAACTGAGTCACGTCACTAGTCCAAGCTCTGCTCTGGGTGAACTACATAAATTTTTGTTTTGCGAATTTTTTTGAAGGATTTATGGTTCATGCGAAAGTAAAGAAAAATATAGGTACAAAATACAATTTTACGAGGATACAGTGCAACGAATTTCGCGAATAAACCAGTTGTTTACGTGTAGTAACTAATTCTGCACTGAGGTAAAAAAAGACATATTTTGAATTAAATTCTAAACGTACATCTATTTATGTTTACATACTCGTACAACAATATGTAGGAACGGTGAAATACTTTAACTTTACATAGAAAGTATGGTTTGAATATTGGGAAAAATTAAGTTTTTAAGGTCGTCATTAAGAGTTCCAAAGGAGCCTATAACGACAGATTTTTTTTATAACTTTACCCAAAATAATAAAATATAAGGAGCGAAAATTGAACTTATTTTTAATTATGAATGTTTTAAATTCAGGGTAAAATAAACATTATTCATGTTGTACTTTGAAGCAGAATGTGGCCGTTCAAAGGTCGGTTCTGATGGTCGTTCGGGGATGTGGCCGTTTAGGGAAACAGTCGTTCAAGGATTTGTTTAACCATTGATGGATCGCAGAAATGGACGTTTAGTGTCATATTATCTAATTCATAAGAATAATAATTTAACTAAATATCTACTAAGATTCAAAGATGGTCTTTACGATCGCAGATATTTTTAATGAAGCATTTTCTAGATAACCTACTTGTTTTTTTCCCTTACTTAAGGGGCTCCCGTATGCTAAGTGGCGCCGCCAGCCGTTAAAAAATAATTACTCTATGAGTAAACAGTTTTTCAAAAATCCGGTAGGTCATTTTAAAGATTTGGTGTTTTAGGATATATAGAAGCCATCAACTCTGTTAGTTTGAGTTCGATGAAGTTACAGATAGAAAATTTGCCAAAAGTGGCCGTTTTTAGCAAATTTTCTATCTGTAACTACAGCGGACTATAATAAATACAGTTTATGGCCGCTATATATACTATAGCACGCCAACTTGAAAATGACCTACCGGATTTTATAAAAAATGTATACTTCGCGAGTTATTATTTTTTAACAGACGGCGGCGCCACTTAGCATAGGGGAGCCCCTTAAGTACTTCTAATAGTAAGACGCCATAGGAAAGGCACTTGACATGGGCTCACGTGCCCACGTGCCCACGTCGCCCATAATGCGAGTACACCGGGCCCAGTCGCCAGTCGGCAACCCTAGGGTTGCCAACCTTCCATTAGATTTATTAAAGGACCCAAGGTATATTCTATCTTTAAAAAAAGCTTCATTAAAATCGGTTCAGTTGTTTCGGAGTGAAATCAATGCAAACTAACAATAAAAAAATTCCACTTTTGATGATACCAAGCAGGGCACGAAAAGCTGATCATTTTACATTTCACTGTCTCACGGGTTAGTAAATGCCTGCTTTCTTTGTGTCTTCTATTTTCCTGTAGTATTGCCTACTATCGCCCACTCACATTCAAAAATAATTTTACTTTTTTATATATATTAGACTAGCGACCCGCCCCGACTTCGCACAGGAAAATGATTATTGTGGGTTATCCCTGAGTATATTATAGTATTATACATATAAACCTTCCTCTTGAATCACTCTATCTATTAAAAGAAACCACATCAAAATCCGTTGTGTACTTTTAAAGATTTAGGCTTTTAGGATTTAGGAATATAGGGACAGAGAAAGCGACTTCGTTTTATACTATGTAGTGAAGTGCGGCAAGTGGCAACCCTGCGGCCCTCTAAGTTAATTAAACCCACTTGCACTTCTCGGGAAATATTAAATGCTTAAGTAGGGAACTAGCATTTTATTAAAAAGGATGCGACGTTCGTTTGACGGTAAAAATGGGGATTTAGTAGGTCACTGCAGAGGAGTAATTTAAAAATGTAGAGAGAGTTGCATAATATTATATTTTTTACATAACTGAAGTACAGTGTCATTTAGTGAACTCTATGTCTATAGGCATAAGGAAAACATAACAACTGTCAAATATGACAAATTAAAATTGGGATGACATTTAGGTATTAGTTTCTGCCAAAGAAATAAAAGGGATGGCCGTGACTTTGTACTGCAACCGCATTAAGGAATGGTGTGTGAAACTCCAAGGTGAAACTGTACCATTTCTGTCTTTTTGGCTTAATATGAAATTGACAAAGGCTTAATATGAAATTCTATACAACCTAGCTATTTTTGCTCGTCGTACAAAACGTAAAAACAACCAGGGTATGACTAGCGCTATTCACCTGTGTAATTAACAACAACTGTAATCCCCAACTCAACTGACGTATATTGAGATTACACCATTGTTTTACGGATGTATAAGGATGGATGTGTGTGTTGGTAGTTAAGTTGCTTTTGTATTGTAGTTGTTGTATTCTGTAGTAGAACATAATTCTAGTTTACACAATCTATTAAAATTTGGTGTTTTTTCTTCAAGTACCTACTTAACAATATTTAGTAAAAATATACTTGCCTACTATACTACTTATACATATCGAATGCTTTAGCGTTCAAAACTTCACACTAATTAGTTTAAAATCCTACCCTTTATTATGCCTTTGGCTCTAATTGTTCGGACAATAAACTTGTCCATATTTAGGCGCCATATTACTATAGCATTCCTTCACGTTCCAAGCAGTGATGCGCCATTCCCGGGTTTCCCAGGTTGCCGTTCAAGCTGGCTAGACGTGGCCGACCGGATTGGTGTTTTCGGATTAGATACCTATCTACTCGACCGACCCTACCGATCCCACTGTCTCGTTATACCTTACCTCGAACTATCGTTCAAGAAAACAAAGGTCTTCGTGGTCTAATTGACCACGTGACTGACACGAGCCTACGTCATTCCTACGTCATTTTGCCTATTCATCCTTGTCGAATGCGTGTAATAGACAAGGATGAACAGCGCAAAATGACGTAGGCTTGTGTCAGTCACGTGGTCTAATTTTAAGACCTTGTTTTCTTGGACCATAACGAACGTAAACTTGCATTCTTAGTGTGGGAATATTCCCGGGAATGGCATAAGCCCTTAAGCTCCGAACCTACAGATGCGGGAAAGAACGTGTTGTGGGACGAGTATCGAGTTTATAAGCAGCCTAGCCTATAAAAAAGCGGGTGCGTTCTATGTTTCAGGTTGCATATAAACTCGGATATCATTCCGCATGCGCTATTTTGCGTCTATGGGTTTGCTCCTTTGAGGAGTGCACTTAATGAACTTAGTCCTAAACAATAATAAATTAAGGATTTCTAGGGGCCCTGTGAACTGCGAGCCCTAGGTCATGATGATGAAGATGGGCACAGTAGGTTCGACAATTTTTAATAATTATCGCTTTCAGAAATTTTGAAAATGTCTATTTGTTAACTTCTCATAAATAGCAAAAATGAGGGGAAAATAAAATTGTATTCTTTCAAGAAAAGAGTAAACAGCTAGATTCTAGAAAACAACAAAACTACCTAAAACTATTAATAGTTTATTTATAAACATATTTGCTAGATTCAGAGATAGATATACTAAAGCTACTCTTAAGAATCAAGATTGATTCAAGCTAGAGGCACTTTTATCCCAGGTCCGTCATAAGCCGTCCTGAGCTCCGATAAAACCCTCTAATTAAGCCTATAATTGCGCCATTACACGTTAATACCTTCGCTGCTGACATGACTCAGGAGTCTACACAATTTTTCCTTGGAAAAATGTTTTAAAATCAATTATATAGACAAAGGTATAAAAACTTGCACGACATTTTTTTTATCAGCATAAATAAAAAAATTATTTATAATTTTACTTTTGATGTTAATTTTACGTGATATTCATCGCCCTTTTAGTAGCGATGTTGTCACACTTTTTAAGACTGTCGTAAGCTTTAAAATAAGCTTTCTAGCCCATGATTGGTTCAGAGAACTACTGTAACCCCCCCCCCCCTTAAACAAGTTTATTCTATCCAAAATATTATTGTAACTGCTAGACGATCACGGCCAGTGAAACGTAAGTGGATAGACTCTACTTTATGAACCGCATACGTACGTACGTAACCCTGAATCTTTTAGTGAGAATTTTGTTAGTCCTAGCTATGTAGATAACCCAGTACTAACCGCAATGACTTATAAGCTCTCCGGAGATGAATAAAATGTATGTAAATTGGTATGTATAAAGGTAAAGATTATAAAGTAAATATGTAGGAAAGTAATACTGATTAAAAAGAGATATTAAGTATCTAAATTAAAACTGTATTGAATAGAGAAAGGATATATGATGAATTTACTTGATTATGATTACTTTCTAGGATTATGAAATTAAATATCTAATTATAGAAATATCTAGTTGATTTATTTATGGGACAAGCAAGAAAATAGGAACTCTGTATTTGATAGTTAAATGGAAATTATTAATCATACCCGGAGTCCGGAGTTTAAGGAAGAAGAGTTTGGAAGGCTGCTCTCTCCGCTTTACTGCTAAACCAACATCAGTCATCATCTCCAATATACTTGTTCAATTTTGATTTTAATAAATTTATTACTTGTTTTTCTTCAGTCTCGATTTCCCTGTACCCTAAACCTCCTGTCTTCCCTCGATTTAACCCTTTTGCTATGATTGGAAACTTCAACCCCCTATTATTACGACCTAAGGTTTGACCTGGCTGCCATCCCATTTTAAGCATTATTTGATACGCAACATCCCCTATAGTTGAAGCTGAAACGGGGATAGTTAATTCAGCTTCATTTAGTTTAACGAATCTTCTATGATGTTAACTGCTGCAACCGCTGCTGGCCGTTGCCAATTGTGATATCCCTTTTGATAATCTTCCTTCCTTTTCCCTGAAGTTTTCTGCGTTGATGCAGTGTATTTATGCGCGTCTTGAAGATTAATACAATCCATACTACGAAGAAATTCCGCCGTTTCTATTATTGTATTAATTTTAGCCGTAGTCCAAACTTGTTGAACATGTTTAGGATAATGACGTATGAGGTCAGATACCAACTGTTTTTCCGGTAGTTTAAAAGTGAGCATTTGCGCCTTCCCAGTAAACTTTAAAAAATGACTGAGCATCGATGGGTTTTGTTGTCTATCCCAACACCCTTGAACTATGCCTCTCCTTAGCTCACTTTGATCATTTTCGCTCCAAAAAGTCGTTAAGAAGTCCCTTTTGAAACTATCTAAATCCGTCCATCTCCCTTTATAAATTCTAGCCCATTCTCTTGCGTCATCTGCGAGACATTCATGAATAACGTCTAATACGTTTTCTTCCCTAGCTATCTTTTTTAAATAGCTTTCTAAATCTTCAACAAAAGTAACAGGATTTTGTTCTTTCTTCCCGTGGAACTTTGGTTTCTCAATATTTAAATTTCTGATATTATAAATTACATTCCTGAATTCTGTATTAGTTAAATTTTGCCCATCAATTGTAACAGTTGACTGTGCATTATTTGCTTCAGCTGAGGCTGTTGGAATAGTTTGTATATTTGACTCTTCGGCTTGAATTGTGTGTTCTGGAGTAGCTTTAGTTTGTTTTACATTAAAAGTACTTATTTCTTTTAAAGTTTCTTCAGTGCGACTCATTATAGCACATAATTTTTCTACTACACTCCCTTCTTCAGGTTCTGTTAAAAGCGAATCTAATCTGCGTCTTGCCATTGGTGGACTATCAAGTTCACTTAACTCTGTATTTTCTAAAGATTTTTGGGTCTGTTCTACTTTGTCATTCCTAGTCCTTTTCCTTCCTTTATTTCTATTTCCTGACTGAGGCGTCATTTTTGTTTGCTCCTCCTCATTTTGTATTCTCTTAGCTGTTTCTAACTGAATATTCTCCTCTATAAGACTCTCTGGAGCCCTTCGTTTACGGTTTGGTTTCACCATTTTCACTGTTTATTTTTCGGTTTATTTTAGATAATATTTTTTTCCCCTAGTCCTAGATAACAACAACCAGTAATATAAACATCATATTTTTTTAATAATACATTTTAATGAATCATCTTCTGATAATTCAAGAAAATGTTCCCTTTATTTTGAAAATTTTGCATCTAACTTTATATTTAATTTTTAATCAACTATAAAATTTTACAACCCCCCAATTTTAATTTTATTAAAACTTTTTATTCTATACCAACAATCCGTAAGTCAAAAATTTATCCCTCACTAAATTTTCCGAGTTCAAATTCCGGCGATGTCCCACCGGTCAAGCATCACCCTGTGATCATCCTATATACCGTTGACCGAATTTCCCGACTACCCCGAAAGAAATCTGACTCCGCCCTTCGTAAAACACGTTAATTTTAACACATACTAACAAAATTCTCACTTTCCATTTCACGAACAGCAAATTGTGACCGTACAGTCACTTTCTTAAAATCTTTTTTTTTTAATTTATTTTACTATATTTCCTAATTTGTTCGCGTTAATTATTTTTAATTTAATTTACTTTTCTAAACAATAAAGTTTTTGGTAAATAATTTTAAGAAATTAACGTTCAGGCTGTATGACTCAATACCTTTTGCCTTTCCTTTCCCTTTAGAAAAAGTTGAATTGATTGTTTTTTCCTTTCATTTCTGAATGAATTTAATTTATGGTTTTTGTTGTGACTTTAATGAGCAAAATATTTATCCACTTTTAACTCTTTTAACCCTATTTTCCAGTTAATCCCAACGCTAAGAAACTGCAAGTAATAATTTGGCCCTGATGAGCTTTCCAATTGAACTAATTGTGATTTACTGAGAAGAAAGAAAAAAAACTAACATTAAAATCCTGGTCACGGCACCAAATTGTAACACCCCACCCCTCTATAAAGAACCTTCTGAAGTTTATAACCGTCCTACTAAAATTAAATGCGAAACTTACTAATCAATTATGTTTAAAACGGTGATTGTGATCTTACTTAAATATGGCCAGTGAACGTCCAGAGGAAAGACTCTACCTTATGTACCGCCTTATGAGTAACCCTGAATCTTTTAGTGAGAATTTTGTTAATTCTCATATTTAGTATTTTAATAATAATAATTTTATTTATTTCGGATTTACATCCATAAATGTTAGTATATTTTGATAAATAATTAAGAATATTAAATATTGAGGGAGGAAAGGAAGAATAGAGGCCCCATCCATCGCCCATATTCGAGGATCCGCCTAAGCTGATATGGTGTAGAATTGAATTGTTCCAGTTTCAGCAGTTCTTTCAATTCAGAACTTTAAAGTGATTTTTAAAACTTAATACTTTAAAACTAAATGTTACATAGAGCAATCCAAGAATATATGGTAAAATTGAATTACTTTATATCTTTAATAAAATTTATTTTATTATAAACTGAATTTACTTTTTGATCCATTAGCCCAGCGGCAACAACAGCTGGTTCCTTTCATCTCCTAAAACCCTATGAATTTATTTAGTCCCTGAATTACAATTGATTTGTTAGGTAATTCATTATGGAACGAGCCTTTAAAAGATTTGAGACATTTCATTTTTTGCATAGAAATATTTCTAAGCACTACTTTAGACATCTTGTCTTAAAGTAAGGATAAACAACTTGAATTTAGAAGTTTATCAAAGATCCAGCATTTCGGTATCTTCCATGAATTTAATGAATGATTCTACTTAGGCTCTTAATAAATAATAATCTGGATCTTTCAATGCTTAGATTTATACAAAGCCAAGAATGATTCCTAATTCCCAACCAGTCAAACTCCATGTACTTGATCTGATAAGAAAATTAATATGTCTTAGATTTCAACACAAACTAAATGATTATTTAATCTGAAAATATGTAGAAGTTCCAATCCGCATGGTATGGATTCTTTCTACAGAAGTGCTATTGCTTTTCCTCAGTCAGACTATAATATCATCAAGTATTTATTTCCTAATAGATATAATATTATGAACTATTATTTACTTTTGTAGTCATAGCACATAGAAGCCTGTCCAGTCAGATAGAACAACAATCATTTGGGCATTTTATTTTCAATGTTATTTACAATAGATTTGATAATTTACTTTTACATTTATAAGTCTCAAATAGAATTTAAATTAGAATTCTATTTATATTTTTATCTTTACAAAGAATTTGCAAATCCTACCTATTTTATAAACTTACTTAAATTTTCCTGTCTTTTGAAAGATTATATTAAAAAAAATTAAGCTTTGATTATTTATTCTGAATGATTTTATTATTTGCCATTCCTATTTCTTTGCAGTATTTGAAAATTTTATAACATTATTGAATTATAATTCCTGATGATTATTTTGAAGTTACCTACTTAGCTAAGAGTATGTATTTAACAATCTAGAGATAGTAAGTATCTCACATTTACGTTAATTGTGTTGTGTGCCCACAAAGCTCCGGTGTAAGAACTTTGTAAAGCCTAGCTCAAAAGAAGCAAAACCCTACTTCTTACATTCCCTATACTGTAGCGAACAAACTATCCTCCTAGCTCAGTGATGTATTTGATCAAACTAGAGGAAGACCTCACATTTATCTTTAAACATGCGTTTGTGTTATGTACCTGCCTCTCCACAGGAAAGGGAGGTCTAGCTAAAAATAACTATTTACCGCGTTGAGAGTGGCATACTCAGGTGTGTGTTCCTAATTCCTAAGCCACGTGTATTGTCCTCTATCCACGCAACCAGAAGGTAAGGATCGGGATGAAGAAGACGCCCTATTTCGCGCATTAGACTTGACCTATTGATGTTATGCACAGAGACGATGCAATGAGACGAATCTCTGCCTCTGTGCCACCAACAGAACAAGGGAAATATCACATCCCCAGTGCCCCATGTGATAGTCAGCCAATTCCAAGGTACTGACCCTAGTTAAAACCCAAACCCATCAGCCACTAGGACTAACAAGCATGTATGTGTGATCCCACCCGAAGGATTTACAGATTTGTCTCGGACCCGACCACTTAAGGAAAGGCATTTGATGTAGTGTATCATGTAGGATATATAAATATGTGTGTCCACAGACCGGTCAAAACCGGAATTACAGTTGTCTCAGACCCGACCACTGAAGGAAAGGCATTTGGTGCAGAGTAATTTGTAATAAATAAATATATGAATTTCCCTAAGTAACTTACGTAGTCGAGCGCTTGTGCTCTCACTCAGACGGCGTCTGGAAGAATGATACAAATATCTCTCATCTTACGTATTTATAGCCAAATCCTGATTCCATTCGTATTCCAATGTTCTTTTATTTTTTCAAATCTCGAACATGAAACTTTTATTTCGAATTCTTTATTTGAAATATGATTTTAAATTTTATTTCTTTTCTATTCCTTCTTAATAATGAGATCACTTCAACCAAAAAACATGTAACAATTTTATAACGCAATTTTTTTTCAAATCAAATTTGTGAAATCTGTTCAGGACCCAAGTTGGTTCTGTTACACTACCTAAGTTATAATATTAATTTAAAAAAGCTTTTTAAGACAAAAACATAATATAGAGACGTATCTTATGTATGTATAAAAATTATATTTCTTTAAAACGATTGAAGAATTACATACATGTACAGTCTCCTGCAAAGAAAACGGACCCCCCTGTCATAAGCGGCTGGTAGTCGCACTTGCGACAAGGGGGTCCGTTTTCTTTGCAGGAGACCGTACTCCTAGTAAAATAGTATTTCAATAATTTAATCTCATTTGTTTAATTATTACAAGACACAATAGGCTTTATATGTCAGTGAAACAGTTAATGTTAATAGCCGCATTTTATGTCCCAAGCAAACAGTATTATTCGAAGAGTTCGGAATACGTACGCCATTCTTATTCCCTTCCTAACATGTGGTAGAGAAACCTTGAAATCTTACGGAGAAACGATTACCATAAAAACAGTAACTGACTGATTGCATGAGGGTAAGAACTTAGGAAGGTAGTTAAAATACGTTTTTAAATTTTGACTAGCTGTGCGCCCCGCAGCTTCGTCCGAAAAAAATTAATAAGTAGATAACAACCTATTCTGAACATATAAATATATATACTTATAGGTAATAAATACCAAAGCAGACTATTTATTTATCAAAGTAAGTAAAAAAAACAATGTATATTAAAAGTCAGTAGGTAAATAACAAATTAACAATTTATCGTTTTTTTATAAATTAATATATTATTATATATTTATCATCATCTATAAAATCTCTTTGCTACGTATATTTTAATCTCAATACAGCACACATTTAATAATATTAGGTACACAGCGAAAGCCTGCACAGTATTTCAGTGTGCAATATTACGAGATTACTTCCAGGCAGAATCGAGATTAAGTTTTCACTTCAAGTAGACTGCTAGAGCAGAATTTTAATACATTTTACGTATATTTTCATAAAGTGGCGTCGATTCTACAAAATATAAAAAAAAATATTGAACTATCTTTTTAGCAAACTACAATTTCGCAAAGAAAATCGCATAAGTAATGTTAATTATATTTTTAGGCCAAAGCTTATTATACGGGTTTTGATTTACTATATATATAACAGCTTTTACATCATAATAGCACATGGGCGTGCGCAGGCTGAAATCAAAATCAAAAGGCTTTTATTCGAAGTAAGATTTTACAAAAATAATTTCATCTATATTTTCTTCCATCGAAAACAACTTACATACTTAGAATACAAAATCCTACTCAAGCGAGTCTAGTATCAATGCAAATTAAAAATAAATTTTCGTTTAATGTTTGATTCCAATTTTTTTCGAATCAAACGGGTTATATCTAAAATGCTTTACCGTAAATTAATAATAGATATCGTAGATATAATAAGTATCATATATTACGGATATATAAAGGAACCTAATTATCTCCTAACTGACTCCTAACATAGATTAAAAAAAATAATGGCTAAAAATCGTAGCAGAAAAGTCTTAAATAACTAATATGTATTTTAGTGTTACTTATTTGCATTAACGCCTTTTTTTTTCTTCTTATGAAGATGCTATTAATGTAAAGTCCATTTATTATCTCCAGCCAGGTACATTCTCATTAAATTCCATTGTTTTAATAACTGCGCATGGGAAACAAAAAAGACCCGCTATTATTTTTGCACTTTCAAAGCTAATTTCTGTCAAATTAAAATAGTAAAGTCCACAGTAAGCGAACATGTTTTAATTGCGAGCGTTTTTCGAAGGGGTTTAGTTAAAAAATGCTGTTATTATTGCGTGTTAAGTCGATGTTAAAAAAAAACAATTACTATGTCGTTGCGAGACATTTGGCTTCCACTACCTTAATTGCAGATGTTTTAAACACGCTGTCGATACAAAAAATGTTATGTTGGAAAAAACTTATGGCCGTGTAAAATCACTATCCGGCCCACTGTGCGCGTGTTGGTACAAACTTTACGGCTGTCTCGGAGTATTCGTTTGTTTTCGAAGGTGTCGCGTTACACGGGTTTTTAAGACTTGATGGCGCATAATAAATGTTTTCTGACTGTTTTTGACTGCACCGATCTTGTCTCGCCGCTCATTGGGCTATAAAGATTCACACACACCGGTTTCTCAAATCGGTATGCGTGTCAAAAGCTTATCGGTATTTTATACGATGAGAGGAATTTCGCAGTTGTGTATACAGCTTTATGTCACTACTTATAAGTACTTAGTTAGTCATAAAGTCGCAGAGTTGTGTAAAGTGCATTTACAATAGTGTCAACAATGTTTAAGCATGTCAAATGAATATTGAATAATTTTAAACACACAATGTAAAGAACTTTAAGCTAATTTAAAAATAGCTATCATAAAATAATAGTTCTTAAAGACGTTTCCGATATAATAGGTTACCAAAAAATTACAAAATAGAAGGTTGAATCAGAAATACTTGAAAGGAATCGAATAGAATATACTTTATTGCACACAAGGACATAAATACAAATATTAATATGTAGCAAATAGGGGGTACATGTAGGCGGCCTTATAGATAAAGGTAGCGATTTCTACCAGGCAACCTTAAATTAAAATTTAAAAGAAAATCTCATTTTTTACTGCTGGCAATTTTTCGGTTTCAATGTTCATGTTCCCGATAATGGGCGAAAAGGTTGGATTTGACCGTGCCATAAACAGTTACAAAACATCGCGATCGGCCGTCTATCTCTGTCGAGGAGGTATGCGGTGCGTGGGTGTGAAAGAGACAACTTAACGATTAGATTTGTGATTGTTTCTTAAACGCAACAGAAGAGGCATCTTTTACAATAGAAACGGCTTTGCAGCTGTCTTAACTAATATCTTTTCGGCGGGAATTGGAACTATTGTACATAATTCACTTGGTGTAGGTACTCTAGCACAAAATATTATGTTTTATTTTCAGTCTACAGACTAAACTAACAGTTTCTTATGTTTATATATTCGAAATACATATTAAGCTGGAATGGTGACCTATTCAAAGATATAGAGACAATTTGAATCACAGTAAAATGTGTTTTTTTTAACTTAATTGAATGTGTCTATCGCCTAGAACTTTATTCAAAAGTACTCTAAATGCCGTTAGAATAAAGAGCAAAGATTTGTATTTTTGTGTGTGTGTATGTTTGTAATGAATAAACTCAAAAACTGCTGATCCGATTTAAAAAAATCTTTCACCGTTAGAATTCTACGTTCACCCTGAGTAACATAAGCTACCTTTTACCGCGGGAAGATGCCTCATTCTCACGGGAAAAACTGTTAATGCGGGCGGATCCGCGGCGGAAAGCTAGTTCTAAAATAAAATGAGTGTCATTTCTATTACATTTCTTTTAACCCAACTGTTCCGCTTCGTTTTAATGGTCATGTCCAATAGTGTTATAGTACACCGTGTCTTATAAAACGGAACGTAATGAAATACACCACCAGTGGTATTTGTGGTTTCGGTTTAGTTTTGTTTTATTTTATAGTCGTTTTTGTCCGAGTTGTACGGGTTTTGCTACCACTGGGCTTGCCTGGTTTTGCTGTCTGTTGTTGCGGTAGAACGCTTTTTTTTGACGTAAACATTTCTTGGTGGATTTTGTTATAAAGTAAATTCAATAACTTTATCCATTTCATTGCCATAAACAAGAAAATGGAGATCATCACATATTTAATTTAATTGTATAAATAGAAGATAAATTTTGGTTTAAAACCCTTTTCGTTTGGTTTGGTTAAATGGTACAGTATGAATTATTTTAATTATGTAATGTAATAACACAATTACCTAGTTACCTGAGTGTATAAATGTATAATTGTACAAGGAAATATTTAAAAGTCCTCGTGAAAAAAAAAATCATACGAACGTAATGCTCGGACTTGTTCGAGACAGTAATAAAACACAACTTTTTACGTTAAAAAGTTATAAAACCACACAAGAACAAAAATATTTTCTTATTCTTAGAAACAAAACTATTTAAAATACTTCTGCTAACAAACTATGTATTGTTGACATTATAATAACCAATTACCATGCAAGACTTTGTGCCGATAACTTTGGTATACAATGACGCGTTCCGAATGTTGCGCTTCGGCATTACGACCGGGAACAACAATGGACTATAAACGGCATTTAGAATATCTTGTAAAGGCACATGTAGACTACACTTACTACAGTCTACAGGGAAGACACGTTGTTGCGCTTGTAAAGCTGTATATTAAAAATACAACGCTTGAAAGGCGAAGAGCTTAAGTGAACATAAATTAATATACCAATGCCAGTCAAACTTTGAAGTTGAAGTTAAAAATTTATAAAAAAAAAAACAGTTTAACAAACATACTGTTTACGCCTCAAACTTGCCATAAAAACTAGACTGATAGTGATAATATTTGGTAAAATAACGAACGTGTAGATTGGGATTTAACGAATGAGCTACCGTTCACCGGAGGATAAGCGCGGGTACACATTCGGCGCTTTCAAACGCGCGTTTTGCTAACGCGAGTTTTGAGTACCAGGCAGGAGGTATATTGAAGTGCACACATCGCGCGCTTCTAGCCAAGCGCGCGGCGTCAAACGCGCGTTCGCATATTTTCGTACGAACGGGCGTCCGCCACGCGCTCTGAGATACAAGAGCCATGTTGTTGTACATTTAAAGGAGCACTTTTGTTTAGAGTAGACAGACGCACATGAACATGCTACTAACGCTCGCCGAACGCCGGCTGAGCGTCGTGTGTCTACGCTATCAACGCGCCCTCAACGCAACGTGTATACCCGCTCTTAAAAAATGCTTTCCTTTTTCTATTTAACCGGCGGCGTTCGTGATACTCAGAAATTATTCTGTGATACCGACTTTCAATTTCGCAAAAACTTTATTATAATTACAGTCTGTACTTATAATCCAGAGATACATTCATCAAGTGTGCACTGTGCTTAAAACAGCGGTTAAGAGGTTCCAAGAAATCGTTGCGATAAATAAAGTGCTCTCGTCGCCCGCACAGTGGTTCGTACAATGTGTTACAGAACAAAAGTCGAGGTTGCAAATTTTGTTTTTATAGCGGTGCATGCATGGCGATGAATGAAGACATTTGTGCCACATTTCGCCAGCTTGATTTTCTTGGAAGTATCAAAACTGAATTTCATTGTAACACGTTACAGTGCGGAATTACATACATTATAATGATTATAATATAATATTACTCAAACGTACAAACCCTAAGAACTTAAAAATTTGATAGCTTGCTATAAATGCCATAAGTATATTTCATGAAGCTATTATTTTAGCTATCTTTGAAAAAACATTGGAGATAATTAAACGAAAAGCATAAAATTACGTTAGCTAAATCTCATTTACTTTAACGATAAAAAAACCGCTTACTGCAGTAAAATATTTCCAAGTATAACCGAGAAACACACAGCGTCTGATATGAACAGATTTTATTACTACATTTGCCACCCAGTGGTCTCGATTTGAATCTTAGATGCACAGTGGGCCGAATGCGCTCCCGAATCATAATGCCTTGTACACAATTGACCCGGGAAGTGACTTATGAAGTTTTTTTTTAGTTGACCATCAAGCTTCACCGGACTTACCATATTTAACATACGTCTAAAAAATACGTTCTTGTGTGCTATTGGTTTGTCAGGAAATATCGAGACATTTTTACACACATATATAATAATAATAAACACTTTAATACAAGTACACTGTATATTATGTACATAAACATGAAAGCAAAAAAATATATGTGTGTGTGTATACACATGTATATTATACAGCCAGTATATAATAACGTAAAAATATATTTTGACTTAAGTCAAGTGATTACCTTTGACAGAATGTTTCAAAGGATCATAAAATATAACGATTTTAATAATCAATACTTTGATTGTAGCTTCGCATATTTTTTACTTCTCTTGGCAATCGACAATCTTTAAATGGAAGGAAACATATTTCAATAAATTTTAATGTGACTGCCGAGTCGACCAAACAGCCATTAAAACTTCGGAATTTATCAATTGTACATATTTTGTACCTATAAAACATTTTTATAGAAGTATAGCACGTACATTTATTTATCCAAGCATTTTAACTTTTTTTGTTTGATGCTGTACTATTTGCAAATAAAAGTTTGATTTGAATTTGGAATTGAATTATGAGCCACAGATCGGTACTAATGCCTTTAATCCAAATTCTATAAACCGAAAAAGATATAATAAATTCTATTCTATTCACTATAGGTACTATTTTAATAAAAATAGGCAATCGACTCACAGCATAACAGAACATTGAAGATAATGTTGAATTTTCATGAATTTAAAGAACAGACAATAGTTTCCCTGCAACGTGCTCCGCGTTTAAACACCTTACAATTGGATTATAGTTTAGAATGGTCTTGGTATGCGTAAAATGTCTTTACTTGTCTGAGCCATGTGAAATTGCGCCTTTTGTCCTTCCTTCACGTCAAAACTAAACACTATGCAATAAAAAATTGCAGGTTGTCAATGACATCACAAGGAAGGCCATAATTATTTTATATGTTACTACGGGAAAATATTTTACTATACAGAAAAATATATACAACGCAGACGGTGTCACGGGACGAAACGCTAGTTTTAAGATAAACGAGCCATTGGGATTAGAGGTCAGACACCTTTGTATGTTTCGAGGTGACTGTATTACAATGACATATTGTTTAAAAGCTCCATTAAGATATAATCCTCTTACTGTCAATTTATTATGCAAAACTTTTTTAAACTGAAATTGATACGATGTAGGTAAATTGGGGTTTATAGATTTTTTGGATACCTTAATAGATTTTGAAGTAAGAAGTTATTATGTTAAAGATCTTTTTATCCGAGGTATTTATTTTTAATTTCTATAAAATGAAATAAAAGGCAAAACATAGACAGTGAGAACTGTGAGAGCTGAACTAAAGAAAGATATTGCCGATTAATAACTGGTGAGTTGTTCGTTCGTAACACACGTGAACGCTCCTGCTTTTTAAGATTTTTATTTTTGTGTGTGTGTATGTTTGTAATGAATAAACTCAAAAAGTACTGGAACTATTTCAAAAGGTCTTTCACCATTAGAAAGCTACATTCAGCCTGTGTTAACAGGCTACCTTTTACCGCGGGAATATGGCTCATTCCCAAGGGAAAAACTGTTAACGCGGGCGGAGCCGCGGCGGAAAGCTAGTTATCAATAGTTACCTTGTACGCTACCCACAAGGGTTACGTTAGTCCAATTTTAAGCCGAGCGTTCAACGACGGACGTTCTTACACAATTTGGCCTTAATATAGGACATTCGGCCGATATTCTAACTAACTTGGAACAGCCTACGAAGTGAGGTACCATTAGAAAGGCGCAGTTAAAAGGATTAGGTGTACTGATGACATTACTCGAAGTAATGTGATTACAGCAAATTGTATTATAGGCAGGAAGTCGGAATGACAGGATGTCGGCTATTAGGGTATGTGGGCTCCAGGACTAGCCAAGTGTTTTACAACGGAATACCTACGAGGAATATTGTGAATCATTTTGTGGAAATTTTCTTTTAACTGTTGATTAGACAAGTTACTTAAAGAGACATGTTTATGAGTATATAAAATAACAATAATAAAAAAAGTTTAATATCAAACAAAGTCCATAGGTAGATGATATCAATAAGTTTAAGTTTCTTTCTAAGTAATATAAAGCACTCGGCCAAGGCAAATCACAGTAGTGGGACCGTTTTTGACTAATTTAATTTTAGGATAAAGTTGAATTTGATGTTATTTATTTTGCTAAATGAAGTAATTTGTGACGAATTTAAGTATTTTTTATTCGTTATGGATGTTTCGCTTGTATCTTTAAATTGTGAAAAAAAAGCAATTTATTAAAAACCCTAATGTGACCACTGTGTTAAGTTTCACCAACATTAACAAATGTAAAGAAAACGTTGCCCATATATTTTTCGAGCTTTCGAAAAGGACAAGCATTAATGGACACACATTCGGATAATGTTATTAAATAAAAGATTCAGGGACAGGATTCTACTAATATAAAAATTGTGGTCACTAAGCTTGGTATTCGTATGTTGAAAATTCTGTGTTTGGATGTTTGCATATTTGGTTTTCAAAAATGAATTAACGTTTTTAGGGTTCCGTACCTCAAAAGGAAAAAACGGAACCCTTATAGGATCACTTTGTTGTCCGTCTGTCCGTCTGTCAAGACCCTTTTTCTCAGGAACGCGTGGAGGTATGAAGCTGAAATTTATATCAATTACTCAGGTCTACTGTCCCTTGAAGCTGTGAAAAAATCAAACTTCTAAGCCAACGTAATCAAAAGATACAGCCGTTTATGCCGCAAATTTTCGACACTTGCAAGGGAATCAAAACCTACAGGGTGCTTCCCGTGAACTCAGAATCTTGAAATTTGGTACGAAGCAACGTCTTATAGCATAGATAAAGGAAAAATTACGAAATCCATAAATTTTTAGTTACATCACATAATATATATTTTTTTAATAATTTTAACCTTACTACCCATTTCCTCATAAACGCGTAGAGGTATTAAATTGAAATTCATACCAAATACTCAGGTCTATAATACCTTTAAGCTGTAACAAAATCAAACTTCTATGTCAACGCAATCAAAAGAAACAGCAATTTAAGCTGCATATTTTGAAACTCGCAAGTACTCGCAAGGGAATCAAAACCTAAAGGGTACTTCCAGTCGACCTAGAATCTTGAAATTTGGCATGAAGCAACGTTTTATAGCACACATAAAGGAAAAATTCCGAAAACCTTAAATTTTTAGTTACATTACAAAATATATATTTTTTAATAAATATAAACTTATTACTTTTTTCCTCATGAACGCGTAGAGCTATCAAGTTGAAATACTTACTTAGTACTTAGTTACTTAAACGATAAAGAGATCTTTGTCTTAAATTTATGCTCCTCCATCTTTCCCCATTGTAATGTTATGAATTTCATTTTGCAATAAGATTACCATAGTTATGACTCGATTGTCGTAATGAAAGAACTTTGTAAACCTTGCAGGTTTGTACGGAACCCTCGGTGCGCGAGTCCGACTCGCACTTGGCCGGTTTTTTTTTTATTGTAGGGAGTAGGTAGGGAAATGTATATGTGGCGAGTATCAGTCAACTATTACAAGAGAATCAAAATATGTAGTATAATCAATCACGTAAGAACAGTTAGTATTTACATTTCATGATTAATATAATAGGTAGTTAAATAACGTTTCAATAAACAAAAATTCCCGTCCCGTTTTAGAACAACAACTAATTAATACGAGTATTCAACATTTTAAGCGTTGCTACAACCAATTTTAGTCTCTCTCGAAAAGCACCCAAAACGCACTCCTTGCATTAGTGAAATCGCCCAATGGTATAAATAACGATATCTGCTGGTCATAAAACACAGCATTTTAGCCGTCCGTTCGCGTGTCCGAGGTGTTTTTAAATTTAAACCAGAATTAACATGAGATTCGCACGCTAACCGCGAGTTTCTTAACGTGTTGCTGCCAAAAAGAATCGACAAAAAATACTTTTCCAGTGTTTTTTAAAGGTAGTTGTATCGAATTTGTAATTGTATGTTTTACTGGAAGCGAGAGATTTGAACACAAAAAATACGATAGCAACTGAGACAAGAGGGATATATTTTTGACTCGTTTTTTGTCCAGTTTTGTGTATTTTTTAAACCATAAGGCATTAATTGTCGTGAGAAACGTGTGAAATATGAACAGTCTAGAATCCTTAATTATTTTATTATACCACCCATATATTAAATACTTAATATTACTTTTAACCACGGCAAAATAATATAGTAAATACTTTACAGGCGACATGCTTTTTTATTGCTATGAAGCAATTTGTTCCAGGTAATCTCGCCCTAGCATAGTAATTTTAGAGGAATTAGGATAAAAAGAATTTAAAAAAGTCCATTGTGCTAGCTGACTATAAAGATCTCATGATACAATCTTAAGATGTATGTATATTGTATATACTTTCTGGACTAGGTCAGCTGGCGACTCTCGGGGTCATTGTCCTGCGCTGCGCAAGATTACAATGATCAGCACTTAAAAGCAAGTTATACGTCGAATTATACTGTTACATGCCAGTTACATTTTTTATTTTAAATATAGAACAAATTTAAATGATTAGAACATTGTAACTGGTATTTATACTATTCATGCTACATCTGTTTCGCGACTGACTCCTATATTTCTGTGTATTTTTGGGTTAACGTGTTAGATACAAGAACGCTTCAGCCAAAAAGAAAACCATTGCGCAGAATAATCTGATTCTATTCCTTTAAGATGTCTTAGTTGAGTTCACATAATATCAGACTTGGTCACTTGATTGGACGAAAAGAAAGATCTTAGAAAGACACTATACTTAAACTTTGGGTCAAAGAAAATGTACCTATATTGTTATGAAAAAATACGAAACATCACAACGTCCATACGCGTTTTTTTATTATTAAAGTTGTACAGACAATACCTTGGAAACACAGTGTGAGATGTTACAACAAAAGCAACAAAACCATCAACAGCTACTTACTAGCAATAAAATTTTGAAGGAACAACAACGTAAGTGGCATTTAGGTGTCAGTCAACTTGTAGTTACGACGTTTTGCCTTGCGGCTGGTAGTATGGGGGCAGACTGGTTTGGTCGAGCCGGTCCGGGTTGCCAGATATACTACAGACAGACATAATATTCGATGGAAAATACTGTTGTTTATTTCTTTTAAATGATTAAAGTAGATATTGTGTACGTATTCATGTCGATGGCTCATCAGATCCATAAAAATGTACGGTAGGAAATGAAATCAACAGATAAAAATACTGTAGGTACTTGTGTCGAGTAAATTACTCTACTTTGATATTTGTGCAAAAATCTAACCTTTTATTATAAATGCGAAACTGACTCAGTCATTGTATTTTCATTAAAATATAAGCGAAATGGAAATAGTACAGTATAGTACAAAAGGAAATTAACAAAGTAATAGGGCTTCTATCACAGGAAAATATCTTAAGCCAGACACTAACATACATTTTAAGTAAATGTTAGAAAATTTACCGTCCCATCTGGCAACCCCAAAGCCGGTTATGTAGGCCGCCTCGGCGGCATCAGAAAATGCTCCGAGATATTTTTTTTGTTTTGGCGGGAATCGCTAATTAGTTGAGGGTATTTTTGATGTAGGTGCGATCTTGTAGGGCCATTTAAGAGCCGCATTTTATTGATGTTTCGAAGATACTGGGTTTTTGGTATTATACCTTTTTTGTTAGTTTTGGAGGATGTTAGACCTTTTCCCTGCCATTTTTGCTCATTTTAAACTTACTTAACTTACTTACATGTACGTATACACCGTGTTCCTGAGGATATGCATTAGCTTTGCAGAGTAATTATGTAACTTCTATAGAACATTTAATACTATGGAAGTTATCCTCCAAAAAGCATCTTTTAAAAGGTACATATTTGAAATTTTAATTTAAACAGATTAATAAAGTTTACCATTATAAACTGGCCCTAGTTCGGATGGCGCGGCGGCATTGCCATTCAGTGCAATAAAGCGCGCATGCGTATTGCGTACCTAAAATATGCATATTATTATTTTCTTTTGTGTGCAATAAAGTGTTTTTATTATTATTATTATTATTATTATTATTATTATTATTAAGCTGGCCGTAAAATATTTCAATTAAAAATATCACTCATTTTGTTCTATACTTGTACCGAGAAATTACTACGAAGAGGATAATAACAAAACAATAATTTATAGCAATAATAAAATGCAATGCACAATTATCCTACTAATAGGTACTATAAACGCGGAAGTATGCGAAGATGGATCACGGAGGGGATGGATGGATGTTTGGATGCATGCATTTTTGTTACTCTTTCAGTCTAAAACTACTAATGTATTTTAATAACATTTTACAATAATATAGCTTATTTAAGAATGACACATAGGCTATAAATTATAAATTATTGTGTAAATTTGTCCAAAATATATCTCAATTCAAATTTTTTTTAATGGCTTCACGTCGATGAGACATATATGTATGTATAATGTTTATTATTATTTTAACGCGGTTATATCATGTTGATTTATCCAAGGACTAGAAGAAAGAGCCCAGTAAAAGTTTTTTTACTGTGAGAGCTATTAAATCAAAGGGAATGAAAGCTATTTCTAGATGTTAATATTCTGCCGACTATAACTTAAACTCATCTATAGTAGTTAATTTTATTATAGTTAGCACTAACAATATGTACCACACAATAACAATTACAGTCTCATCAATATGCTAAGACGGTCCATTCATTAGATTACCGTTATGAAGGTTATTTACGTTTACTAATAATAATTTCAATATGGTTTATGGTTTTCAGTATTATGTGTATTGAAATGAAATTTTAAAATTATAGTTATAACTAGCGACCCGCCCCGGCTCCGCACGGGAAAATGGTTATTGTGGGTTATCCTTCAGTATATTATGCATGTATTATACATATAAACCTTCCTCTTGAATCACTCTATCTATTAAAAAAAACCGCATCAAAATCCGTTGCGTAGTTTTAAAGATTTAAGCGTACAAAGGTACATAGGGACATAGGGACATAGGGACATAGGGACATAGGGACGGAGAAAGCGACTTTATTTTATACTATGTAGTGATTACGCTTGACACTTTATATTGATTCAAAATAAAAAATCTTAGATATTTGTCGTTGTTTTGACTTGATATTACTAACTTTATTTTATTTCTTAAATAATAATCTAATTTCAGTGCAGTGATTATGTAGCATTTGTAAATACAAAACAAATGTTTTGCATATTATAATTGGAGCAATAAAACATTTGAATTTGAAATTGAATTTATATCCATTGATCCTACAAAAAGTCGGCCATAACAAGAACTGTAAACAAATTCAGTAGTGACATTTATTCTTAGTATTTGTAGAGCTGCCCGGATAAGGGTGCATACACGACAAAACTATATCACGCGTGAACAGTTATGCTAGAGGGCTGGGCGGCGGCGTTTGACTCCCAAGGAAAGCATTTTATGTAGCATTAAAAGTTGCACTTGAAACAAGAACCGCAGTTCATAGTTGCACACTGCACAGTGCACAGTGGTGCTTAGCCGAGTCACTGTGGCAAAATTCCCAGTAAAGCTGTTTTTAACTTCAGCAGCGCAATAATTAGAGATGTGCCGTTGAGCTAAACACCTAGAGGTTAGTAGCATCCAGTCATTAGTATAGTACCTAGTGGTTCTAAACATTTTTACATACTTCTATTTAAAAAATATATCTATTAGAAAAATTTTGTTAGATCTAAAGCGTAAGTTATATCTGCGCTTATTTTAAAATACGAGTGGCCGTCGAAAAATATAACGTCTCAGACGCAATTTTGATTTCCGGACTTAGTTAAGTATGAACTTGATTTATTTACATTTGCACATACCTAGTTAGAGAAAAAGCATGAAACTATGCGTGAATTGAATTTTTTTTAAATTGCTTTTTAATAATTTCAATAAGTACATACATAGTTATGGAAATTATTTCATTTATAAGTAATAGTGAAACCTCATCATCGTACCCAACATTTTGAGAGCCACATCTCAGTACTGGAGCAGTTTACCCAAAGCTAATATTAAAACGACTCTGGTGGGTCATTTGGAAAGCTTGAATACTGGTGAATGAAACGGTTTTATGGTAATGTGAATGATGGAGGACAAGTGTAGAAATAAAGAGCTAAATTACTATTCAATTATGTGTAATTTGAAAAGGATACTTAGACTCACGGTGCTGAATCAAAGAGAACAAGCTACAGATTCCCACTGAAAAGCAATAGAAATGTAGTTGCGAGCAAAGAGCAAAATTTTAATAAAGGTATCTGATTGAATATCATACGTTAGGCTCATCTGGGCCTCTATACAGCTGCAAACACAGAATATTAAAATCGGTGGCTTATATAGTAGTTAATTAGCATAACTGCGCTCTCTTGCTATATTGCTGTGCTCTTTCAGAGCGTCACTACTGTCTGTACTATATTATTGTTAAGATGTCTATGTAATGTACCAACTGTGACTAGCAATAAATACTTTGAATTTGAATTTGATAACACAAAACGAATAACATAATGTATAGATATTATTAATATTTTAAAATGTTACATTTCTCTTTACCCGTGATAATTAAAGTTTTTATAGCAAAAAAGTGGTTGAAAATGTATATTAAACTACAAAATAATTTATTTAACGTTGTTATATCTGAAGATTTAGCCGTTAAATTTTATACAATATACAGAACGACCACTTCTTGCGAATGTAAACATGGCCAATAGACAACAAGTCGACAGGGGTATATAATGTACAAATTACCTTCAATCTAGCCGAACATCGATATTTGGAAGTAACTAACCTGAGTTATATTTAGATTATCGAGAAAAGACATCTCCAAATTAGTACCTGCAAGAAATAAAACAAATTCGTTAAAACGACATAAAATGATAAAATCAGTGAATCGAGTGTGGGCCTGAGATATTAATTTAATTTTTATGTTTCCTTAATTAACTTGTAAATTAAAATGTTCTTGTTATTTTTTGTGTGGATACGTTTATCCGGTACCTATCCAGTTATTTCAAATAGACTTTTTAAACACCACTTCTAATTTTAGGAAACATAATTTATTATTACAGACATTCATAAAACTGTTCGAAATATTAAGCACAGAATATGTCGCTTATTATAAGGCAAGTAAAGATACATTAGTACATTAGTAAAGCACTTTACTAAGTCAGTGAAGTAAAAGGTGGTAAAAGTGTCAAGGATTATTAATTCATTTTGCCACATACCGAATAGCCACTCAAAAATGCAGTCTTCGAAAAGCCTGCAGGAAAATAGTAATTACAAGTTGGTGCCATGCGCCATTGTGGAGGCCACAATGCACAGTATTGCAGAGGAATCTTTTTGTCCCCGTTATCGGGCGCCCGCACTACTGTGCACCAGGAAATATATCAGCAAGAAGCGGAGTAACTTTATTTCAATAGAGTTTCGGGGACGATTTTCGTGAGGACGTTTCAATAGTTCGGCTTTATTAAAGGTTTGAGGTACTTTAAAACCACTGAAGATATTTATTTTAGTATGGCAATCATTTTAAATCTCATCATCATCATCATCTCAGCCGAGAGACGTCCACTGCTGGACAAAGGCCTCCCCCAAGGATCTCCACAATGATCGGTCCTGCGCTGCCCGCATCCAGCGGCTTCCCGCGACCCTCACCAGATCGTCGGTCCACCTCGTGGGGGCCTGCCCACACTAAGTCTATCTCTACGTCTATCTAAATCTAATTGACTTAAAATTTAACTAGTTTAACCAAGTGCAACCGTATATTTTACAACACATCTTTTTAACCTTTTAACCCTTCTCCCACATACCAGCATGCCACTAGTAATCGCATCCTTCTATTGGCAAGTTTTTTGAACTTTTCGTCGCTGGAAGAAATTGTGAACTGCGCGATTCAAACGAATACAATTTAGTATTTACTGAAGAAAATAAATCTAACCCCTTATAGCTAGTCTAAAGTACTAACAACTAACTACTAATAAGCCGTTTTTGGCCATGGATTTCTGTGATACCTACATGTTTAATCTTACAACAAACAGTATTGTTTTAGTTATTGCTAACCAACATAGCATTTCTAGAGGTATAAAAGTACTTGCTAATCGGAGAAAATTTATGAAAAGCAAAGCAATATCGTCACGTTTAATTGTTATTATTCCGATACAATAAACAGCATAATACGAGTAATAAATCCAGTCTAATGTGATAGCTACAAACAATCTGTGTAAACTGAATTGAACAAGCGAAGCGGAAAAATAAACTACAGCTTATTAAATATTTTTAGAGTACGTACTAAAGGAAGGGAAAAAGTAGGTAATTGCTACCAGAGCTGTTGTAGCTTTTTTATTCATTGCAATCTGGAATAGGTATTTAAATTTGAAAAGAACTTCCATTTTAGTTACTGTTTATGATTTACCATTTATACTTTTTGAATTTAGGTCGAGAGAGATATGCCTTTTCTGGAACATTCCTTGGGAATATAGTTCTCCTGGAGACTCCAAGAATCCAGTGCATTCAAAAGCCCATTGTTATTTTTATCGGACGGTACCAGATCCTACATTTCTCTCTTATAAATGGAGTGAAAATTCTTATGAGAATTTCTCATTTATTGCCAAGTACACTGACCTAAATGCTACAGATTTATCTTATTAGAAAGAGTTACTTAATTTAAAAATGCTGCAAAATGTAATTTAATCTGGCATAGAAATATAATTAAATCCAAACTTAATTTACACAAAAACAATTAAAAGCTACATTCTTGGGTCTAAAGTTCTAAGACCTTTTTAGAGATCATCGGTATAAACAAGGAAACTTATCTGCCCCAAAATACCTCCCTTAAAACACTCACTCAACTACCGCGGAGTCGTAAATTGCTACATCGTTAGGAATGAGAACAGCCAGCAGCTTTATATAATGTTTCTTGTTCGCTTCTTCCTGTGCTTCAGTCATTGCTCGTGTAAAAAGTTCACGAAATATCCGAAAGAAGTATGTGGGGGGCCGAAGTAAATTATCTAGATTGCGTAGATTGTAGACTTTGGGAAGGTATTCAGAAATAAATATTGTTGGGAAAAAGGTTTTTTTTTTACCGAAATAACAGTATTTTACGTGCATGCAGTATCTTTCTATGCAGCTTTTATGCTTACATAACGTTTGATGTTACATAATAACAGGCTGAACACTTAAACTTGCCTTATACTGAAGTAAAACTTAGACACCTTAGTTCGTAGTAAGTTAATCGTTTTGATATTGTAGTTTAATGTTTAATGCTTTTTCAGTAGTTTCCCATGAAAAATAAATAGAAATAAAATGGGCTTTTAGGCAACAAGCTGTACAAGGATTAATTCAGTTAGAATTATGAAAAATATTTAGTTTAAGCAATGAAATACATCTACTATTATAAAGAGGAAAGAGTTGTTTTTTTGTGTGTGTGTGTGTATGTTGTTTTTTTGTGTAATGAATAAACTCAAAAACTACTGAACCGATTTCAAGAAATTTTTTAACATTAGAAAGCTACATTCACCCGGAGTAACATAGGCTACCTTTTACCGCGGGAAAATGCCTCATTCCCACGGGAAAAACTGTTAACGCGGGCGGAGCCGCCACGGAAAGCTAGTATTATATGAAATTGCAACACTATTTTAGCAACACGGATTCCCGCAAACCCTTCCTATTACGGTGCTATCAAATTCTGACAGTAGCATATCTGTAGAGGATATTATGAGCTGTCATCGGCAGGTATGTCGGGGTTGCCAGACATACCATTACGATACCTGCTAATCGAGCTTATTACATTCGAATCTGAATCTCCGTCTATTAACAGATCAAATTGCTTACATAGTCCAGAATGCGTGCGAATTTCATACCTAATTATAACCCTTGACCAGGCGAAAACGAGAGAAGTACCTATGAGTCAAATTCCATTATTTCAATCTAATCACTACATATTATAAAACAAAGTCGCTTTCTCCGTCCCTATGTCCCTATGTCCCTTTGTGCGCTTAAATCTTTAAAACTACGCAACGGATTTTGATGCGGTTTTTTTTAATAGATAGAGTGATTCAAGAGTAAGGTTTATATGTATAATACATGCGTAATATACTTAAGGATAAGCCACAATAACCATTTTCCCGTGCGGAGCCGGGGCGGGTCGCTAGTAATATATGTAGCTGTTAATTTGAGAACTAAACCTAAAAATTTTAACGAGAAAACCCTATCGAAATTCGTCATAAATTAAAATTTACTTTATTGCGTGCACACACAGTATACAAAAAATACACAATATTGAATGTAATAATGATGTAGGTACAAACATTGAAGATGCAATTTATTGATAGATACCAATTTCTACTAGACAACTTCTTTATAAGAAATTTTAATGAAAACGAGATAGTGCAAGCGTACCTAACTTGTTCATAAAGGAGTAGATTTATTAACTTATGTCTTAAATCCTCACCTAAAGGACCTCACGAAAATGTCCAATGAAATTGAAAATGCTCTATATGAGCGCAACCTTAAGCGTCATACAATAAATGAAATAGGTGGATGAACACTATAAAAGCTTATTGATATGCTATTGAGTAGTGTCAGTATTGCAATGCAGGATGCTATCAATAATGGTCCAGTATAGTTAGATAGTAATGCAAGTAAGGACAGTAGGCCAGGACAATAATGTCATTGTGTTGTTATCAAGTATGCACTATTCACTAGGTCACAATGGAAACAATCGGTCACTCTTGTGGTGCATCTCCGAACAAAGATGGTTTTGTTTACTTACACAAAGAGGTGTATAGGTGTTTGTGCATTGGAAGGAAGCTGATCGGACTTTAATCTAGTTTTAAAATAAAGGAATTTATTGGGATATTGCAACGAGTACTAAATTCATTTCACGAATGTTAAAGAAACAATATGTTTGACAGTTTAATCTAAAAGCATAACAATTTCATCTAAAGGTGTTGAAGTTCAATACTCATCTGAAACTAACAACATTGACATTGTTACACTTTCTGCAATAAATAAAAAAGTTAAATAAACCCTACCTATTCAAACTTGTATGAATAGGTACAGCGAATTTTTTACATAGATAAACAGAAGTACAATGATACCAAGTACTAATATTTTCTTCTGTGATGAGACTTCAATGATACAATGTTACTTCATTTGATTTTAATTAAGCATATTTTTGAATATGATAATATCACGAATCTGAGTAGCACTCATTCAACAACCACAACGATCATTCGAACCAATTTGTCGTACAAAAGTATGTCGTTGTAACTCAATACAACACAATGGGCCTATAAAACCGATTTTCATCTCCAAAAACAATCGATTCCTCTAAGGGCACACTTTGGGGAACCCTTCCACAATTTATTATACATTCCACTAATCTTGATGGCTGCGGGAAATGAAGCTACTTTGACTATCTACACTGCTGATGTGAAACCGCCGCCTGCTAAACGCTGATTAAACGTCGTTGTTGATGTGGTAGTAAAATTAATTGTTACCATATACAGTAGAACATAACAACTGAAATAAGCGGAATAATTCTTGTTAGGTACTCAACAACCCCTTCCAGACCTTAGATTACAATATATAAATGTAAGTAAACTATAACTGCAAAACAACTTTAAGGCAGGTTTACTCGAGTTGCTTGGTTGGTAAATTTTATTATTATTAGCTGATAGTAAACTTAAATCTACCTAACTAGTTTGAAATGCAGTCTTTAATTGAACCAGTTATTTTCAATACTTTGAATTGTTGATAAATATTATCATACACAAGATTACGCTTCGCAGACCTAATACATAATATTTTCTTTGAGTTGTAAAATATAAAAATGTGTAAAAGAATCGCAGATGTAGTTGCCGGTGTAAATAGCCAGAAAGCGAGCTTATTATACCGCCTAAACAAAGAGTGCGGCTAAATTATTGAGACCGTCAGCCCAGCCCTGATCGACTTGGGCCTCCCTAGATACCACGCCATCAAAATACCTTAGGTAATACTTACCGCAGTGCAACACATTTTTGGAAAACTTCAGTGCGAAAAAATCTTTTTAGAAATCAACATCGTGAAACTACTATTACATCATATTTTTATACCTATTATTACATCTTTCAATAACGATCCACAACTGGAAGCTTCTCCCTTCACAGATATATGTTGCCATGCCAAAGTTAAAGTGTAAAAATTACAGAAACATTATCATCATAAAATTTGCAAGGTGACAGATGACATACGAGTAAGAGAAAGGATATAGGCTACTTTTTACCACGGAAAATTCCTCAATCTAGTGATGAATCTTTATCTAGTATTATAAACTTCAGTAGCGTCTGAATCAATTACCAAAAAATATATAAAGCGAACGAAGCAGAGAGCTAATTTCAGATTAAGCAGTAGCTTCTACGAGTACCTTAATGTTCAGTGTTCACTCAAACTTCCAGGCAGCTCCATATTTTACAACCTTCGCCCAACTTGATCGAACATTACCAAGGCTAACGGTTCCGTTGAAACATTAATTCAGATCAGAACCAACGTTTCGCCACCCCTGTAATTTGCATGCTATCTCCCAGTACAGGGGTGTTTTTGCCAGGTGTCGTACAGTGACAGATTCGCTGAAGGTGCGCGGGAGTGTGGATCTACTGCCTGCGAATAATACTCCCATTTTTAAAAGAGCGTTTTTTTATTTTTGCGGATAAGAGGTTGCTGTTTCTGAATAATGAGTGGTCTTGAGCGATGTGCGAGGATCTTAAGGAGGGTGGATTTTAGTAGATGCTAATGCTTGATGTTCTATTTTTTTTTTAAGTTTCCTGATTATATCAGGTTTTGGGTAAGATGTTTCAGATATTTTCAGATATTGTTGATTATCATCACTGATTTTTTTATAGACTCATCGGATTTGAGCTCTTTAGAAATGTATTGAAAAAAAATACCTTGAAACTTCCTTCCCTTCGATTGGGAGTTAAACTAAAATTAACAACGATTTCAATTTACTTATCTAATAAACCATTTATTTTCAGTGAAACGTAAAACAATAAAATGCATTACACTAAATAATAGCGAATATTATAAGAGAACGCAATTACCGTTAAATCATAAAATCATATATAAGATCTCTCTCTTAATACTGGCTATACCGGACAAAAGTATCTTTAGTAGGTACTTTTCGTTTAGCTAAATTGCTTTAATATCTATAGAATGACGACACGAAATACATGCGAATAATTTCGAATGCAAATTATTTCTACGACCATAATCTTCATCTATGAGCTCAGAGCCTTCAGTATTTGTGATTATACTTTGATGACATGATTGATGGTGCATTCAACAACCAACCCAAAGAGCATACGTTTACGGCCATCTTATTTGTATTATATCGTGTTAATATTACTCTTTACATCGTATTTGATTGCTATTTCATTGTCTTTCTTCTTTGCATTAAAGATTTCTAAGGTTTATCTCTTTTTAATCACTGCGGCATTTTTTGTTGCAAAATCTAAGTTGAGTTCATCTTTTAATACTCGTCAGATCAATTCAAAACCTATGAGTAGGACAAACTATCATAGACTTTATTTTTTCTTCAATTTTTATAACAGATGTCGTCTGTTAAAATAATAATCCCTCTGTAACTGTAACACTGTTCTATCTACTGTTACTACTATTCCTATACAAACAACTATTTCATATTCTTTATGGTATTTTATTAGCCTACAGTTTTACTGATAGGCGCCTTTGAGACTAACCAATCAGCGTAAAAATTTTATGCACTACCTGAAAACCAGACATTCATGTTCATTAATACTAGACTAGACTTTATACTCTACACAATCTCAGACTTCAAAAATTACATTCCTTTTCTAATGCTATTGCACGAAATCAAACGATTCAAAATACAGATCATGTTGTACGTTAGTGTGGGTGACTGATACAATGTAATAAAAAGACGCACACATACACAAGACTTCTCGTTCGGCCAAAGATCAGAAGGTCTGATATGACCCGAACCGTTACGGGCCTAATAGTGACGCCTCAGTTATTCGAGATGAAGACATTGATCGGAATCATTTGACCATTTGCATTGATGAAGGAATTTTGGAACTAATTTCGAAGAATCTTAAGATTGTAGATAATATTGAGAATCTTATTGTAGAAACCAAATTAGAAAACGCAGTGTTAAAAGTAAAACCTATATTAGCCTCTGCTGATAGTAAAGTAAGGATTAAAAATAAGTTATCATAGTTAAACTACATAGGTCATCATCTCACAGAATAATGAGATATCAAAAACTGTTCACAAGTTAATCCGGCCTTTAAGACGAACCACTGGCCACACACAAAAACAATTCGAAAGCAATAAAACAAAAACCCTTATAATCCACACAATAGCAAACAGCAACCCTTAACAAAAAGACAAACCCAGTGGTTCGAAATCGAAACGTTGCCGGACAAAACGTAATACAAAACTCCCTAGAGATCGGACGAAAGAGGTCTGTTTCCACTGTCTGCTAATGCAGTGTATACAAATGGGTAACAAGTAAAAAATATGACACGTGTTTTGGAAACTTAAATTCTTGGGATAGAATAAAAGGATTAAGAGATAATGCACGGAAGGGTTTGTTAAATTTCACACATTTAATCGTTGACCAAACAGTTGTCATTCTTTTAAACTCCAATACCATTATTACTATTTGGAATATTTTTGGCAATTCCTCGAAATTTTAAGGTATATTACGTATACGAATATTGCTTGTGATTTAAAAAAAAAACATTCGTTGCATTATTAATTCATGAGTTGAAAGTTCAATAAGCAATATAAAAAATTAGAACTTCTGTACATTGTAAATTTAATGATTAAAATTTAAATTGCGACCTATATGCATGCAAAATTGAAGCTGATGCGAAACTAAAGTTTACTAGTAATACGAGCAATATCATGCTCTAAATAACTTTAACTCTAATTTATGGGCAGCGTGTAATGAACAGAAAACATGCCATGTTGAGTGTTGCACAGGTTGCACTCCATAATACATTATAGGACTTTTTTAATAAATTGGTAAGTAGTGTACATAAACATGCATCTTTTTATGTAATGTTCGTAATTCAAATATTTTCATTTTATTTAAACATTATGTTCGAATAACTTTAATTCTCTCGAACAACGACAAATGAATATGTTCATAATTAATTCATATTTTCCTTAAAACTCTTTTTATAACAAGATTTGCTTATACTGATCAAATAATATTTTTAAGGTGTCATGTACATTAAATTATGAATTCCAATATCTAATAAAGCTAATAAATTTATTATACGAAGGGTGTAAGTGGCTGGCGTCTTAGCAAAAATTAAATGGAACCGATCAAATTTTCCAAAGAAACTTTTATCGAAAACGAATATCTCTATTAAATAATTATATTTTATTTTGCCAACTTTGATTCATATTAGTAGTAAATCTTTTCGAGTGTTGCGAGTATATTCTCCTCTCGTACCGAATCATAACTGGCAATGGGCACGTGTACGGCGACGACACTGGAGTTCGTTTTGACATGTATTAATGGTGGCTGCACAGACGACGTCTCGAGATAAATAGTCCTCAACCATTAATGAGATAAAAACGTGACTAACATTATTTCCGTTATTCCAGTGGTATTCGGCCCCAGTGCTCGCCGTGGACATATACAACGGCTTTCTATGAGATAAGTTTGGTATTGAAGTATGGTCTGGACTGGACATAAAGATGGGTTGCATTTTTAGGACGTCAAAATAAATATCATTCAATTTAAAAAAATGTACTCCATAAACTGTAACTTAGAAAAAAAATTGTGATACGTACATACTTACTTCATTAATTATTTATAACAAAAATATCACTAAATGGCTTATACATGCTATCAGGAGTATGGTAAATTTAAAATGAGTTGTCATCAGACTTCATAAAAATTACAACAATAAAAATCTTAATGATAAAAACGCTGTATAAAATTCTTTCACTCACTTAGTTTTTTATCCACAGCGACTGCATAAAAGAAAAATAGGTACCTGAA
Source organism: Teleiodes luculella (assembly GCA_948473455.1). Lineage (NCBI taxonomy): Eukaryota > Metazoa > Arthropoda > Insecta > Lepidoptera > Gelechiidae > Teleiodes > Teleiodes luculella. The sequence goes on from OX419605.1 coordinate 5,014,970, forward strand.
AGTAAAAATACTTCGTTAATAAGATACGACGCGCAAAAGTTGTTCTTTTACGATAAAATAATCAACAATAAAAATATTTATTGCAATTTTACTATGTTACCAACTAATCTCAAACAGAAAACAACTAAAGCGACTGTTTCATACTAATTGCCTTTATGCCAGTAGTAAAAAAGCCTTTTAACGAGGAAAAATAAAGTACAGATAAATAAAATCGCTGGGAGGAATAAAAATAGCGTTCTACAGTAAAATGAAACGCTTTCAATTAGGAATTTAAATAGATTGGCGCAATAAAAAAGACGCTAAGGCTTCAAAGGGAAGTAATCTGCGTAAGGCTTTAAGGCGCTATTTTCTACATTGACCCTTATTTTCGCGGAAGGAATAAGGGTTTGCGCGTGTTAGGCTACAAACAAATGGCTAGTTGTCAATTTTCTGTGCTTTGAAAATTATGTAGCTAGCAAGGTTTCTAAAGAATTCATCTTTATATAGAGTTTACTTTAATGTGCAACGAAAAGTAAATATTTCAAATTAACGATAGTTTCATTAGGTTTTATGTATTTTATTTGGTTTTTAACAAAAAAATATAATATTGGAATTAGGATACAAAGATATTTATTTGTATTTTAATGATAAGTAAACTGAATGGTTTGTTAAAAAAAACTTATCCTCTCTTGCAAATCAGAAGAAACATAAACTCGTAAATAAAAAAAAATGTAAACTAAACATGGTACTTGCTAAAAACCTAAACTCTAAATTAACCAAACCAAAGCTCCCTTTAAATTGATTCGCTACAAACATTTCGATGCGAAGGTCGGTCTGTAGAAACCTTTATTTCGTGACAAAGAAATACATCGATTAACGCGAAATGGACCAGCCTCACGATTTCGTACTATTACCGACCAAAGAAAAAACTGTCAACATTTTTTGCCCCCGGCTGCGTCGAGTCGGCACACTGGGGACTTAATTTTTGCTTTTAAAAGTTTTGCCATAATCTTTTAGAAAAATATCTTGGTTCTTGTTTGTAAATAGTGTTTAATGGTTCATAATTTTCACTATTAAGGATGTACTAAATAAAGTTTGCAGAGATTTTTATATGTAGTTTTAATGTTAATAGGAATTTTGAATCTTGATTTCCAGTTTATTATACTTTAAAAATAAATATCAAATTATAAATTAGATGGTAAAATAAACTAAAGAATCCTTTCGTAATTTACAGTGTCGAAGAATACACCAACTGAAAAAAAACTTTCTTGAAACTTCAGTCAGATCAGATTAATTTCCAAAAATAAAACACCCTAACGCGAACGGAAATATTTGCGCACCACTTAAAAGACAAGCAAAAAATTAAAAATATACATCCTGCGTGCGAGTTCGCGCCAAAACCGCATGCAGCTAAAACGCGGTCAAAGAACGAATACAAACAAACGGGGCACAAACATGTAAACACTTCGGCCGACTACGCTTCCTGCCTGCGCCTGCGGGGCGCTTGAAAAAAAAAGTAAAAACACCAACCCATATCAACGAATTCCTTTGCTACGCGGAACAACGCCGGCGAAGTCACGAACCGTTTTATATATATTTTTCTTCCAAACAAGTTCCAAGTTCAAAATATTTTTTCATTTCGAAAAAATGTCACCGGCCATTTTGGTGTTAAGTAACAGGTGGATGCTTTTCTGTTTTGAAAAAAGAAGGATGGCAGTTATTATTGAAATTAAAACTGAATTTGAGAGAATAGGTCGGTTAACCGCAAAATGTGTTTTATTTTTATGAGAGCATCGTTTGTTTCGATTCCGAACGTAATGACGTAAATGATAGCTAGAGGCTAAAATTGCTTCATTGGAAGAAGAATTGTATTGTGAACTGAATACAAAAAGATCAAGTGTGTACTAGAAGGTTCAAGGTACTTACCTACAGAACTTTTTAATTAAAAAAAGAGACAATAGCATCTTAAAGGGAGACGAATACAACAAAGGGGAAGGCACAATGGCCAAAGAAAACTGACTAGTTTTTCGTTTGAAAACGATTCATTAAAAAGTTCTCGAAGCTTCTCATTATAACCATCTATTGAAGTGTTAAGTCTAGAGCGTACGGAATCCTCTTAGTGCCTGAACAAAGCACTAAAGGTTGTTTTCGGACTTTCAAAGAGACTAACAAAGTTCCTTTTTAAATGACAATTGCATTAAATAACTGTCCTTTTTTATGTTTTTCAAGCTTTTCTTAGAAAGGTACAGTTACAGCTACTACAGTTTTTTTTACGTTATGGCCGGTAATTCTTTTAACAATATCTTTATAAAAGGAAATTGATATAGATATGTCGGCGACACAAGCGTAGGTCAATAAAAAATATACAACATCTATTTATGTATACTTTTTAAAACTTTCACGGTTGTTTTCATAACTATTAAGATTTAAAACGGGATATTTACTTTTTAATTTAATTTAGGTAGTATTTGTTTTGTGTGAGTGCCCGATATTCTCTATCTATCTATTTATGTGTAAAATCGTGTGTATTTAAATTTCAAAATATTCTCCTTTCACTTTGAGCTATATAACTTTTCTCGATATACGGTACATCACGTTATGATATCGAAACGCACAACTAGTAATAAAAAGCAAGGATGATAAGTTCGGTACCTATTTCTACTTATACACACCTTTGGTCAAAAGTCTCTCCTGAGATAACAGAGATAGTCTTTCTCTCTTTCACTAGTACAATTTTATTTAGCAAATTTTTGATATGGTCTACCTTTTTATATCTGTTTCACGTGTCATGTCACGCTTCCATTTCTATCTTGTATCACTTCGGATCTTTAATACTTATTCATTATTAAATATAATACCAGCATTTTATTTAAATTAATTTTATTGGACAAAAGAAGTAGCACTTTGCAAAATTATTTTCGACGTTAAACCTAAAATGTATCTATCTATAGTTGGTCGTTGAATAGTGATGTCCGTCTGTGGAGAAGAACGACCAAAAAAATTTAATAATAAAAAATAAATGTGAACAGATTTGTATATAATTTCAAATTCAGTTAATATCTCTATTGTTTCTCAGCAATGGCAGAATAACAATAAAGTATTCAGTACATTGCAATTGGCTGAGATTACTTAGGTGCTAACGGTGCATAATTCAATTATAATACCTACGCAGTGCGTTGTTAGTTATATTATAATGCCTAAATATCGGCCTCGTAGCCTAGTTGGTAGTACGTCTGCCTACAAAGCACAAGGTCGCGGGTTCGAATCCCGTCCAGGGCAATCATTCGTGTGATGAGCACTTGTGTTTGCCTTGTGTCTGGATGTTGTATATTTATATATGTATGTATATCAGCCGTCTGACAGCCATAGGACAGGCTCTGCCTAGTTTAGGGTCAAATGGCCGTGTGTGAGATGTCCCACATATTTATTTATATAAATATTAGGGTTTTGCAACTTATTCCCGCGGTAAAAGGTAGCCTATGATACTCCTCAAGGTCTATTCTATCTTTGTACCAAGTTCCATTAAGACCAGTTCAGTAATTTTTGAGTTTATTCATTACAAACATCATCATCATCATCTCAGCCGAAAGACGTCCACTGCTGGACAAAGGCCTCCCCCAAGGATCTCCACAATGACACAAACAACATACGCACACAAAAATGCAAATATTTCCTCTTTATAATATTAGTGGTAAACAGATATTATCACTGCCGGCCCCTCCATTTTCAATTAATTTTTTCAAGTTGACTTGTTTATTGAAGCCTTCCATTACGTTTTTATCGGACGCTAATTACAGGTATTTGCTGAAATAATGTCCCCACTGAAAGGCTTGTGGCTATCCTAAATATATAGTGAATAGGCTTTATAAAAATTATAGTCAACTCAGTATAATAAAGTTTGTTTGTTTTGTCGTCGGTACTTTATTTTTTGAATATTAAATAAATATTTTACATTTGTAGGTGAAACAAACAATATAATGTAAATCTTGTAATATGTAACGTTTGAAAATTTTACGTGTAAAATTTTAAAACGACCGCCATTACAAAAAAAAGGCGAGCTAAAAAATAAATCACCCGCTCGTTACAAAGTAACAAAAAACACAATAACTCATTCGGTAAAAAGATTATATATCATCGTAATCGGGTTAGCTCTTTTCGTATTAAAAAGGCATATTTTACTCGCCAGTGTTGGAGAAATGCCAAAACGCGAGATGAGTTACCGGACTTAATGGCGCAACTTAAAATGTCTTAAGTCGTCGGTACTGGCGCAAGACAAAGGGAAAATCGAGCCAAAATCTACGAAAATTTAATAAAAACAATTAAGATTAGAGAGTAACTAGCGACCCGCCCCGGCTCCGCACGGCAAAATAGTTATTGTGGGTTATCCTTAAGTGTATTATGCATGTATTATACATATAAACCTTCCTCTTGAATCCCTCTATCTATTAAAAAAAACCGCATCAAAATCCGTTGCGTAGTATTAAAGATTTAAGCATTACAAAGGGACATAGATAGGGACATAGGGACAGAGAAAGCGACTTTGTTTTATAATAAGTAGTGATAGTGATTAAGAAGAGACAGCGTCTGTGGTCGAGTGGTCAAATACTCGCCTCGCGTTACGGAGGTTCTGGGTTCGAATCCCGGTGGGGTTGTCGAACAAATATTACTTTGTGAGAATTTCCCCAGATTGAATAAGATATTTCAGGCTGAATCACCTGGTTGTCCGAAAAGAGAGATGATTCCGTGCTTCGGAAGGCACGTAAAGCCGTTGGTCCCGATTACTATCCACAGAAGTAGTCGTTATATGAGCCATGTCAGAAGCCATAGGCGGCTCAATGATTCTGACACCAGGGTTTGTGAGGTAGGTTAACCTCAAAACCTACAACCACAAAGTTTTTGACAGCTTGCTTACAAAAAAATGTTTTGACAAACAATTATGAGGCGGCTGTAACTATCGGTGTAACTCCGTCACACAAAACCAGATTAAAAAATATATATTTATTACAAGAGTTTTTGCCCTAACTGAGATGTAAAAACGACCATACTATGTATTACTAAACTTGTGCCCTGTGCCCACCCCTTACTATTACCGCTTAAGCACTCGTATTTTCTAAGTGTAGACATTAAAGGACCGTTCGTAGTGTTTCTAGTGTTGTAATTTAATTACACGGTCCCGTATTCGACGTAATTGAGGCGAGTGATTTACCACCATCCTTGGAAACCACAGACCGAATAACCAGGAGAGGATATCGCTTGCTACTGCTACTGACAACTGTCTGACAAAAATTTTAGATAGTCATGGGCTGACCCACAGAACATTTAAGTTCTGTGGGCTGACCGAAGATCTTTCCTCTTAAAGGAAGATACTCGTATTAATCAAAGGTGGCTTGTTTGAAGATTATTGTTTGCACAGATTCCATTCTATAGTTTACATGCCACCTCGTATGACAACCATAGGAAGAGTGCAGTCAGTCTAGTTTTAAACGCGTAATCATCTATCCGAAAAGTATTTAAATTTGAAAAAATGATTGCAATTTACAATTTTAGTAAACCACAGACAATTGGTTTTTATGTAAGTCTGATTAATCTTAACTTATTATATTAAACAGTCATTTTAATAAAATCTGTGGTCATCTACTGCAAGTGGATTACTATTTAGTACACACACGTGGTTCTTATCCCTTTATGAGGTGTATTAATGTTGTGTTGGTGGCCAAAATAAATAAATAATATTTTACCCAATCACAGTCTTTCAGGTTATGTAGTCAATGTTGGGACCTCAAGGGCTGTAGACATCGATAATTCACTTATAGACCCCGAAGAAGCGTCTATCGATTTGCACAGCCTAACTTGTGTCAACGTCTTGTGCCGGCACCTGTACTTTTACCTGGAGGACTCTAAGGGTTTGGGTTAAAGACTGTTTTTGCACGGAATGGGGTTATTTTGATGCGAGATCGACTGTACATGTCTAGTAGGTAACGCATGACTATTTCTATTTATATAACCGTCTGTACCGTGTCGTTAAGTTTGCTTGTATAGGAATAGTATTCATTAGGGAAATTTGATTTGGGTAGCAAACAGCAATGGGTGGTATATATTTGTAAAGTGTCTGAGTGGTTTTTTTGTATTGGTAGATGTGTGTCTAGTCTTTATTTATTTATAAAGCGATGTTTGTTTTATTTCGATGATATGATTTATAACAAAGTCATCTATTTAATATATATCAAAATATCGTATACTTTTAAGACTAGTACAAGAAAAACCTACTCCAGGGGCGCTTCATGTTTGTTTTTAATATTTTTAATCTATGTTTTATGCTAATTGTTTCTATAAAATTAATTACATTAATTTTCCACAACATTATGTCGAGAGTAGTAAATAAAAGTGTGTATGATGGACTCACCATAAGATATTAAAAAAAAAGAAATAAATATTAATAACAATCTTCTACACGCTTCTCACCCGCCTTTTCAGTTTTCGATATCTTTTTATTTTCTACTTTCTACATTTTACAGAAAAAAATACAAAGTATTTACAGAGCTTCGATAAAACGGCATTATATTTAAAAATAATGAAACGAGTTTAGAAACCCTTTAACAGATAAAGTTAGTGAACTTTAGATACTTTCAACTTTTAAGGACTTCAATATTGATCAAATAAACGTTTCATTTTACAGTAAGTAAACCAAGAAACTTAGTCTGAACTTGATTAACAAACTACTAGAATCAAATGAGCTTGCTACTTTGAAGGCAGTTTTGAAACAAATGAACTAATGATAAAATTGGATGGCCCTATTTGCAAACATGAATACTAAATGCTATTAAAGACTAATACTATACTAGTTACTACGTAATAGTTTAATAGCAGTGTACACACGATACCATTTCTTCCCCCCGATCATTGTAGGACTTCCTCCAATAGAAATAACTGATACTTTACCAGTCATTAGGCTTCTAACGAGGGTGAAGACACATACTTTACAATCCAACCTACTAATTATTCGTACAAAGTAAAGGAGTGCAGTGTATTATTAAAACAAGTTTGTCTTCCTTCTTTGAATATCGCTGTAATGTAGGTACTGATATATATGATCAATGCATGTAATATTATCAACGGTAGAAGACATACAGTGTGATATTGTTGAACTTAGCATATGATTAAATTCATCAATTTTTGCATTTTGTCATGAGAATCTACTTATTTAATCTCGTTATCACCCTCACGGTAGAATCAAGAACCTCAGTGGGGACATATTATTATGTTATCTCGCTAGTTTTGCATCAAAGAAAAATTAGAACGAAAAATTGCATTATATTTTGTACTCTTACAGATTTTTCAAGCCATAACCAATTTTTAAACTAAATGTTTTAATGAGAACTGGAAATAAAATAATGCCAATGAGTTCGCAATTTCTAGAAAAAAATATTAAATTCTATTTCGTCTAAGAAGAGAAAGACTTCTAGTAAATACAATAGTAAAGATAACTCTTCAAGAATAAGAAACAAAGACTTACTTATAGATTCTACCTATAATAAAGAACAAAGCTAAAATGATGGTGAAAACAATCAGCTGAACTTAAAAATATACCTTCAACGCGAGACAGAGGGAGTAAGATAATTTATTTAAGCCTGTGGAAAACCTGGTCGGCGCTAGATTACTTGCGTTTGCAAAGGATCCCCGTGTAAGCAGGCCGGCGTAATAGGATTGAGGTAAGCTTATTACTCTAGACTGTGGTGCAAATGTTGCAACAAAAAGGAATCCTGAAAGACCATTTGAAGGAATTTCACGGTCAGAATTTAAGAAAATTTTAAGGAACGTTTTGAAATGTTGTAGTGGCCAGGACATTGTTTTTCATTCGCGAGACACCGCCGCCGGTACCAATGTGTTTTCGATTTTCGATTTCATTATGCGTTTATTCGACGCTGTTAAGGTGAAGGAAAACATCGTGAATAAACCTACACACACCTGCAAAGTAATTCAAAGGTTGTGTGTGAAGTTGACCAGCCAGCACAGGGCCAGCGTGTCGGCTAAGGCTTGTTCAACCTAATTACAGGATAGGCTCGAGCCTCTCGGTAGTGACGTATACAAGCTGTAAATGATGAAAATTTGTGACAATAAACAAACTATAAAAGAACTACCTTTCTGCCCCGCGCCTCCGCCCGCACTTATAATTTTTCCCGCGGTAAAAGGTAGCCTATGTGTTATTCTAATGTATAAACTATGTTACTGTAAAGTTTCATTCAAATACATTCAGTAGTTTTAAGCATGAAAGAGTAACAAACATACATCCAAACTTACAAACTTTCACGTTTATAATATTAGTAGGATAAATATCTACTTACTTGAAAAACATAAGGGTACGAAACAGTGTCGAAGTCACGATACAAGGTCCCAACCCAGAAACTTTGGAACAAAACTTATAAACGTTCGCTTAAATATTTTAGTACAAGCGAACCCGAATGATCAAAGAGGTTCATACTACAAACAAACTCGACGAGTTTGGTGAAGTAAAAGAATAAGAAGAACATTTTAAATTAACAGAACGAAACTATTATACATGTACAAGATGCAAATATCTTGAATAATGTTGATAAAGCTCTAGAATGTTTTCCTCAACTTTCTGATAACAAAAATATAATAATGAGATAAAGAAGAAATAATGATGAAGAAAGACTAAAGAAGAAGAAATATATCCACCATTTTCTAAGAAACCTGTCATACTAATATCACAGAATACCAAATAGTAGTCCCTACTAATATTATAAAGAGGAAAGATTTGTATTTTTGTGTGTGTGTGTGTGTATGTTTGTAATGAATAAACTCAAAAACTACTATGCCGATGTCAAAAATTCTTTCACTATTAGAAAGCTACATTCAACCTGTGTAACATAGGCTACCGTTACCGCGGGAAAATGCCTCATTCCTACGGGAAAAAACTGTTAACGCGGGCGGGAGCCGTGGCGGAAAGCTAGTCCTAGATACAATTTTAGCAAGTAGATTGTGCAATATAAATCTGTTTACCATACACTGGGTTAAGGCACCGAGAAAACGAAATGTTCAAGCTAGATTTAACGAGAGTTTAATGTGTGCTTTACCGCTACTTTCTATACTCAGTTAAGTTAAAGTCCATGGACTGGAATAGATTAGACTGCCAATGTTTGTTTTTGAAGCTGTCTTTTACTAAGCAGTAGTTGATGTTAGTGCTTCAGATGTTGCCAGGTTCAATTTGCTAGTAAAATAAAAATTATTTACTTTATAAAGGAAGTAAGTAAAGCTCTTTCTAACGCTAAACTACTGGAATAGATCAGTTTAAATTTTCCAATACATTTTCAAAGCCGCGACAATCGTTTTTTTTGTGTCGAAAGCATGTTATTCGACAAGGATGAACAACATGATGACGTAGGCTTGTGGCAAGTACCGTGGTCCGAATAGAAGACCTTGTTTTTTAGACCATGGTACGACCAATCAAGCTTCATAGCCTAACAGGGGAGCAGAAGGCTCAACCCTACCCCAGAGTAGTCATGTACCAACGCATCTAGGGGCGGCTCGAGAGAAGCAAAAAATACAAACCTATAATAAAGGTTTATCTTTACAAAAGACGGTATTGTCATAAATAAACCATGTCGTATTTACCCTTGCTATGTTAACTAAGTCCATGATATCCCCAAATAACACACGGTTTAAAAAAAAAACAAGAATTCTATTTTAAAAATTTTCGTAATACCTAGAAGGAAATGTAACTCAAAGTTCTCCGATAAACTGTTTTCATAAGAAAATGTACCTAAACACGGACTGTTCTAAAACTATACACATAAAGCTAGGCTGGTGTGAAAAAATAAATTAGTCGCCTTATCGCTAAGGCAGCAATTTCTACGAGTAACCCTTAATTTTTCCCTCTCATAGAAATATAGGAAGGCCCAAAAAATCGGATTATATTTTAACGGTAAAATCCGTTAATGTCAAAAAAGACACAATTTCTCGCATTTACTTCAAATCTTCAATTATGGACTTCGCCGTCCTTTGAAGAGTTCCACGCAACGGCCTAGTACTGTTCAAATATTAAACTCCCGATTGTGAAGTATACGAACAATATACGCCCATTAAAACGAACCCCAGACATAGGGACAAATCTTGGTATTATCGATGTTTTTTTTTTTTTAAAGATTGAGGGAAAATCTGATGGCTTGAGGAGACTTGATTGAATTCGATGTAAGTTTTAGAATTTATAATAACCGTAGGTAAATATAACTTAGTTGTACTATTGAATTGAATTTGTTCTGGATGATTGACTAGTCAAATTACCTGTTCTTACCACCAAATGACTTCAGACTTAATTTTACTGTGATACGATTAAATCATCTCAAAAGAGGGGCAAAAACTCGCCTCGACTTCGAAAAGTGATTTGTAAAATCTTACTTCGAATAAACACTTTTTGAATTTTGAATCTGATCCTTTCAGAACCTTTGACTTGCACATATTATATTTGTTTTACCCAGCCGACTCTTCTAACACACGATTCTTCAATTTCAAGATATGAACATAATATATTCATAAAAAAATATACTTTGTCTGTCATGTGTATTCGTATTATAAAAATATATCTCAACTCCACAACGACAGGTCCTCCTTCCAATGGCTCCCTGTGATTTAGTCACGCATAGGTATTGTGATAGAGTACTAAATGTATGAGTAGATACATGTATCGACTTAACTACAAGGTTAGCATGGTCTAAGAAAACAAGGTTTAACCAGTAGACCACGTGACTGACACGAGCCTACGTCATTTTGCTCTGTTCATCCTTGTCTATTACACGCCTTCGACAAGGATGAATAGGCAAAATGACGTAGAAATGACGTAGACTCGTGTCAGTCTCGTGGTCTAGTGGTTAGACCTTGTTTTCTTAGACCATGAAGGTTAGTATAAAGTAGTTCAGAATGTTGTTACCTGCCTTATACAATTACCACAGTTTTAAAATTAATATTGTAATATCTAAGGGCTCGAGCCCCTCGGTGGGGACATATATGAGCTGTTAACGATATCTAAGTAATGGGTTGGTTTCAAAATTAACCTACCTCACAAACCCTGGTGTCAGAATTATTAAGCCGCCTGGTAATCTAATACACTTACTAACTACTCCGAAATAAAATAAAAAGGCATTTTTTTGTTCATAAGGTAAAATAAAATTATGTAAAGATGTCTCCAAACCGAAATATTCATCTGACCTGTCGTTATAATCTTTCTGATAAATGATTTCCCTCGAGATACCGTGTATTAAATACTAATTTTGTGCGTCTACAATCCGATTTTCAATTTCATCACTTTCATTGTTATATATTATGTACAGGTACAATGACGTATCCACATAATATTGAAATTTTTTGAAACATTAAACAAATCTTCTTTTTGAAATAAATTGTGATTGCAATCTCTTGTAGAAAAAGGTTTTTGTTTTTACGATTTAATTTATTGTAATCGTATATTTCTCGTACGAAGAGATAAGGAGGCTTAGAAATGAAATTCAATGTTTTGTAGAGACCCTTGAGAACTTTTAAGATCAAATGTTTTACTAAACATTTAACAAAAGAAACTTTGAATCAAATGTCTTGAGAGCAATAAATCAAATGCAATCCATATAAAAACATTTTTCGCTGCTTTAATGTTTTCTTTTAAAGTGATGTTAGATGTTGTTACTCGCAGTATTTTTTTATCTAGTGTCTGAAAGTTATGGTTAGAAGAGATAAGACATAGTGACTAAGTGAATGGGACAGAAATGTCCAGTGCCAAAGAGAAATTAACATTGAAAAATGAAAACTAAACCAATTTTTCCTCTTATAAAAATAACATAGCGTGCAATAGGCAATGCAGCCATCTGGTCAGTACACACCAGATCCACTTTAAGCCATTTTAGTTCAGCTTAAACTGAAGTAAAATTTTAAGTGTTCTTTCAGTGAAAGAAGCTAAGTGTAGCTATAAATTTGTGAGGAAAGTAGAAAAACAGCCAGGTTCACTTTAATTTGCGCCGGTTTGGCCGAGCCGCGCGAAATTCGGAAAAGTTATGCCGCAGTGTGTAACTGCAGATAAATAATGCTTATTTTTATAAATTATTAGTGTTTTGGTTTTATTTTGTTCTGCTTATTTTTCATAATCATCATTTCTAAAAACCTACCCACCCAATCTATGCTATGGAAACCCAACCTTTGAAAGTAATGACAGAGTAAACATGTGGGGTTACAGTGTCCCTATTTACACTTTGTTTTTTTTAGCAAAAAAAAAAACATTTATCATTATGTATTATTATTACTTCCACGTGCCTTTAAGAGTCAGATTAAAAAACCGACACAGTTTCCCCAAGGATGTGCTCCTTTTGAATGGTGAAGCCTCCGAAGTCCGGCTCAATACCTGGAAGGAGAGATACCCCACGGCAACACTTATCCCGCATTCAGAAAGCCTCCCTCCTGGGCATAGCTTGCCTTGGCCGACATGGAAGTCTCTTAACAGACTCCGCACCCAGGTCGGCCGTAGTGGAGAAAACATGCTTAGGTGGGGATACAGCTCGGACGATGCTTGTCTGTGTGGTATCTCCCCACAAACGATGGCCCACCTACTGACCTGCCCAGCGTGCCCCAACACCTGCACACGCGAAGACTTATACAATGCCACTGAAAATGTTGTTTCCGTGGTATGTTTGGTCTTCAAAAATTTAGTCGCCGAATCGACACGAAAGAAGACCATTGAACATTAAAGACAAAAAATAAACATAACACAAACTTGATATACATATTATATAAATACGCAAATGGCCAAAAATAGGTGTTTTGGCCAAATGCGTTTCCGGAATTTTGCTGCGAAAGGCTCAAAAAGGCCTTCATAATAATATTCATAATATAATAATAAATAAATTACGAATAGGTACATTGGGACAAAATCTCTTTTATTCAATACAAGTTTTTCCTTGCTGTTTGATCATTTAGGACAAGAAACCATCCTGAACGACGAATACAGTAACATCGATTTTCGTCATACCGGGTCACAGGCAAGTAGGTCAAGGCATCTATCATATTGTAACGCACGCTAATCAAATTGCGATATCCAGCAGGCGCCTTAGACCCTTTATCAAACTTAGTACATGAATCAGTAGGGATGAACTCAAGGAATGGGGGATGAATATTAAACACCCTTCGGAAGATGTGTTGAGACATTGAAATATTAAGTACTAGCTTTCCGCCGTGGCTCCGCCCGCGTTTACAGTTTTTCTCGTGGAAATGAGGAATTATCCCGCTGTAAAAGGTAGCCTATGTTCTTTTCCAATGTCTCGTCTATGTTTGTTTCAAGTTTTATTAAAATGGGTGCAGTAGTTTCGGAGACCTTTCAATTATTAGGAATATTTAGGTAATTTTTTCACACCTTGGCTTGGGTAAAGTTGGGTTACATTATAGGAGTTTTAGTAAGGATCCTTAATTAAAAAAATAATAATATAGCCTATGTAACACGGGATAGTGTAGCTTCCTAACAGTGAAAGAAGTTTTAAAATCGGTTCAGTAGTTTCGGAGCCTATTCAATGCAAACATACAGTCAAAATCTTTGCTCTTTGTAATAGTAGGTAGTATAGATTAGAATGTAGCACTTATAACTTGAATAGATTTGTATGCCCAACACCATCTCTAAGTAATAAAAATCTCATTGAATATCTTATTGATATCACAAATACGATAGTCTACGGAACATACATGTTTTTCTAAAACAGTTCAAAGGATTTGGTTATTATTTGAAAGGTGGATGATCCGGCATTCAATTATTAATAAAGCAATATTTTACGACGGAAAAATCTTAAGTATTCGTCGTTATAATTATATATTTTTTGCCAAAAGACATCCATTTCTAGACGAATGGTGTAATAAATATACCTACTGCGTCAGGTATTCCTGTCTGAAGTTAACGTGCACACGATTTATTTGCGCTTGTCCTTTTATAATACATGTCGTCGTTGAGCGGCAGCAAAAACAACTTTGCAATACAAAGGAATTTTTTCCGCTTCGATTTTTTGATTTTCTTACGCACCGTTTGCAATGGGTACGCCCTTGGCTGCAAATAAACTTGGTAATCGAGCGCATGATAACTTGAAACAGTGATTGCGCGCAACAATCCTAATAAGTCATAAAAATTTTACATAGATAATCTAGCTATCCTACTTTCACATGCGCAAATTTATATATTTTTCTCTTTGTCCACCATAACGCAGGCATGTTTTAGCGTTTATTCGATGCTCTTACGGTGAAGGAAAACATCGAGAGGAAACCTGGAAGCGAAGAAATTCAAAGGTTTTGTGTGAAGTTGACCACTCCACACTGGGCCAGGGAGGTCGACTAAGGCCTATTCAAGTATTCACCCTAATATCAGGCTCAAGCCCCTCGGTGGGGACATACTCGTAATATGTGACTGTTAGGCCGGGAGATGATGACAGAAATTTTTAGGTCATTTGTTACAGTATGGCGGTTTTACAGGGGTCTTAGTACACAATGACAAAAAGAAAAATGATAGTCATAGCGCTGGTACTGGCGGCCCAAACGCGTGGGCGTTAGTGAACTAATCGGATAAATTACGAAAGTCAAACGATTTGTACCTACCACAAAAAATTTAGTATTTTCCGATAGCCCGTAAAAAATAACTAGACTACAGTGTCATTCCATACTTCTCCGGTGTGACTTACAGCCCGCCATACCGACGCGAAAAATAAAAATTCAACCATTTGTACCAGGGTAATTTTTGCACAGTTTGATCATCTTAGTGCAGCCATTTACGAAAATCACCATGCCATACTTTTCGGACGGCTCCAAATGGTCGCCATACTGCCGAAAATCTGCAATTTTTTTTTTCGCGATTGGGCCGCCAGTACCAGTGCTATGACCATCATTTTTCTTTTTGTCATTACGTACTAAGACCCCTGTAAAACCGCCATACTGTAACAAATGACCTAAAAATTTCTGTCATCATCTCCCGGCCTATGTTAATTCCAAGTCCGGTGAAGCTTGATGGGTCGTACCTTTTCGACACAAGCATAGGTCAATAAAAAAAAAAGACTGTTAATTGGCTGATATATATAGATAAATAAAATTTCGATTTAAAGGTTTTCGATACTCATATAAATTGCGACTTTGCTTAATTCACCTTTGTAATTTCGCAGCAAGCACCCGCTTACCAGCATCACACAAACTTCTTGCTAGTTTCTTTCCAAGTTGCTCCGAAGAATTCTGGCCGGCTTTCAACTGCAAGCCTTAGGTGTTTAATTAGTTTAAAAGCTCAAAAGAAACGGCGAAATGTTCTCTACAAATCTAGGTACGGTCGCCTTGCCAAGGTTTAGATACAATGTTTTCAATTGGTTACAAATTACGGATATGGCAAAAAAGAAGATGGAGAGAATTCAAAATCGATTGTTTTGCACTTGAATTGTATGTTTCACAAGATAGAATGTACACGGGTATTCGTTCAAGCCAGCCATTTTCCATTTTATTGAATCGAATTTCAAAATAAACTGTCTACTATTTTATTAAAAATTTTCTTCTTTCTTAAAGGCATACATAACAATATACTCTATAATGCTAACTTGCTATACATAAGCCTTGGTGCTTAATTCTCCGTAACATTTTTTTTCTGTTACTTCACCTCTTCACCGCTGAGCAGAGGCATTCAATCTACTCTCTCTTTTCCTTACACACTGTTCTTTTAGGAGTGTTGCCAGCATAATAATTCTTATTTTAATAAAGCCATTGGGTTTGTTTTATCATCTTAGTTTAAATCCAAATTGACACAACCAAAGTAAACGACCACGCACGAATATCTCAAAATACATTTCAATTAATTTTGTATAAAAAACTAATAAAGCATCTGTAGCGTAGTTTTTTGCTCCAGAAAACTTAAATACTTGACTTCTTTTTGTTTTATTTAAATACAAGGTAAATCGCTTGTAATGATCCTGAAGGCAACTCCTTAGACGGATATTGTAACCGGAAGAGATTTTGGTGTACACTTAACTAATTATGCATGACTTCACTTTGTGGGATCTACAGTTCTTAGAATTTTCGACTGTACAATGTATTAAGACGATACAGCCTGGATTTAATAAATCTCTCTTGTTCGAAGGCACTAAGTTAGGTAGGCGGGAAATTGTTACTGCGTGCGCTTGGGCTTCGCTCCGGACACATTCCATTGAATTGTTTTGGTCATCTCATGCGGAAAACTCCATCGCCTCAGTGTGAAGAATGTGATAGGATTGAAGATGTATACCACATTATAACGAAATGTGTGCGGAATGAACCAGAGATATTACAGTTTATGTTTCTAGCGTATTATATTTCATTTGTTTGTTTGTTATTATCAACTTAGGTTGTAACGACTTTAAACCATTTTCGGAGAAATACATTATGTTTTATAAATTTATTCCTGTATAGCCACAGATAAAAAACTAGTAGGTAGCTAGTTTTTTAAAAATAAATAATATTGACAATAAAATATAAACCAATTTTCACTAACAATAAATAAAAATAATTTAAGAACATCGCATCGCTCCAAAAGGCAGGTTTTACACATAATCTATAATTATTGATCAACGAAACACTAAATCAATAAAATTTATATGACTTTAAGTAATATCTGTATCTACAACAGGTCTGAGTGGTGGTAATGCGTAGTCACATTAACATAAGACCAAATATATCATTAGGGGCCGTCTATATATTACGACACAAAGTTTCCACTTTTTGGTCCCCTACCAATACGTCAAATTCAATTCATATTAAAATACACTTTTTTGCTCATGAAATACACAATAGAATAAAAAAAAAACAAACAAAAAATATAAAGAGGTACAAACTCCCATACAATTAAAAATTACAAAAATGCTAAAATCACAATAATACCATAATAATATTATTCATTACAAAATATTCATTAAATTACAATACATACAAATACAATTTACACAAAGTATTTTAACATTCAATTAGCAGCATTGTCGTTTTAAGCTATTTCTTCCTGGTAACCTTTGATACCTACGTCTGTCAATGTTATTGCAAAGGTAGAATTTCTACCAGGCAACCCAAGTTGTAAGTATTTGGCATGGCCCCTCCCCCCTCTACTTGACCGCTGTAACGTAATACATGGATGGCCCCTAAGCCCAAATATGTTATTAAGAGATATGGGACCGGATAACCACGCTCTTTTATTTTAAGGCGAATGAGTGATATGCAAAACAGATTGGTTAAAAATATGTTGAAGATTTGGATGATATTAAATTAACTGTGGTTTGGTAAAAATGTTCGGGATCGTAGCTTCGTATTGTGGGCGGCAGGTTAAAAGGTCTTTGAACTGAGTTAAAGCCCGACCAGAGAAATAAAAAAACTCGCCATATTGCGGAATTTCAATGGAACTAATTCTATAAGGTAAATTGTTGCCATAGTAGTAAAAATATACACTTGGCGCCCCCAGAGCAGGCTTTTCATTTCTTTGGTTAGGCTTTAGCTAGTTTAAAGCACTATAAAGTCGCAGATAAATAGGGCTTTTAATAAAGCAATTCCTATATTTCATGAAACTATCGGAATATTTAGGAAGAGTAGTCATTATTATCAAAAGAGCCAACTCAAACCATATTGCGAATGAAATTTTAAAGCGATAAAAATGCTTTACTGTTTGAAATCTTGTACAGTTAAATAATAGTTTTAACGTTTACCATAAAAAATAATCTTTTTCAGTAGCGAAAATTTCAACTTCCTGTTTTTCTTTAATACCTATTTACACAGAGAACCATATCAATATATCGCTTTATTTTTAAAGAATTTATCTCTATTTAAAAGAGAGACAAACAAAATATTTACATTTATATGTAATATTAAGCTGACGCAACGCTATATTGAATACGCTAGTATTATATTCTGGCTGGATATTTTGTTTTGTTTTGGCTTCCCCTTAACAAAAGTTTTCAACGACCAATAATACCTAGATTGATCATAATTTAACTAATTGATGGTCGATGGAATAACTCCGCAAGGACATTAATATTTGCAAGTTTTTTTTGTCACCACTCTAATATAATCCCTGATAAGTGAAAAGGCATTTTTAAACTGTCAGTGAGATTATAAACTGGTTATAATGTTATTAGACTAGTTTTAGTATTAGATAACCCCCACACTAGCGTTTTTTGAGCGTCGTAGTCGTGCGTCGCGCATACAATTTTATTATAGGCAGCAAGGCGAGTGAAACAAAAGACGGACGCAGATGATTGTATGCGCGACGCACGACTTTGACGCTCGAAAGACGCTAGTGAAGAGGTTTTTACAATGTATTGTTAGCGCCGCTTTCTACTGCCACTTCTAAATCTAATAGTACTTAACTTCCAACGTGTTTCATGTTATATTTGAATATGATTTGTTTAATTTATTAACTCCGAGTGGGTAGAATTATTTTTGTGCGGGTTGTTTTGTATAAAAGGGAGGTTAGACAATTATTCGGGCTCTGTCTTTGTTGATTCGTTGAGGTGAATACACACGTTCTTGATGATCTACGAATTTTATTCCTGATCCTGATTTTCCTGAGCGCCCTCTGAACAGTATTTCAATGATACGCTGGTTATTTCAATAGAAATAGTTGAATAGACCCCAAAGCATGAAGTATAACATTTGTCGCACATTAAATTAAACTGTGATAATGCTGTGAGAAAACCACAATGTCGAAAATATTTCCTCCAATAGAACGAGAGTATATAGACGTGACAAAACTATGTCTTGACACGTATGAAACCTCGTGCTAGCTTGGCTGTACTTCTGTTCAGCTTATATTTTCTATCAAGTTGATGACTAGCTTTTGATACAATTATAGCCTAACCAGAAAAAACCGCGGACATTCAAAGGGCTAGCTTAAATAAATAAATATTGCATTAAACATGTGGCGATGTTTTTTTTTTTGGTTAGGCTTTACCACAAAATAGAGAAATGGTGGAGGGTCGCAAATGTTTGCTTTTCTGTGGCTTTATTAAAGAAAGCTAAATATCATACTAACGATGCAATTGTCGTGACCTAAACACTTTTAAATTAAAAAAACTTCAGTACGAATTTCTTTTGATGCAGCAGGCAAAAATTAACTAAATATATTCGTATTGCTACTCTTAGTTGAAACTTTATTCATTTTCTGAGATTACATGACGCTTTATACAGCAGTCGCCGTAATCCTTAGGATTTAAGAAAGTGCAAATTAAAGATGGATGCGAAATTGCAAACATTATGTTGAGTTTCTAAATAAACTACCACAGAAAATTTTGACTTTCTTTTGCGGACATTATAATTTTCCTTTTTTCTCATTCGTTTTTGGTTGTATTATGCGCTTATGCGCAATGAAAATCAAAGAGCTTTTTGTGATTGCAGTAAGTATATTTTACACAAACAAACAAAATTACAAAAATACAAATCTTTGCTCTTAATAATGTTAGTATGATTTGATGGACCCAGAGTACGTAGTTCTATTATTCGGTTTTCATGTACATTACGAAGTTAATATGAGGAAAATGAAAAGTTTCACATTTAAGACTAATTGGCTACGCAATGGACTTGAAAAATAGTAGCTTTGTGAAACTGAGCCCAGGTCCTCAGTTAACGCGCGATTTGCTACGGACGGGTTTGAATTTATACGACCTACTTGAAGAGCTCCTAAGGCGCCTTACTTTGTATTGCCGGATACGTGTTTTGTATTCTGCCGGGTAATATTGTTAGTTTAGAACTGCCTTGTCTTGTTAGGAGTGTTATTAAACGTCGGATTTCGTTTGAAAGATTTTTTGTAAGTCGTTTGCTGGAAAACGTTCATAATATGGCTATAGGTACAGATTTGTTAATTTAGTTTTACCACATTGCTTTATGAATTAGGAAAATCTTCAGCATTCAATAATAGCCATCAATCCTAATAGCATAGGGTGTATAAATTGGTACTTAAACACTGAAAATAAATGCTCAGTCAATAGTTTAGGCAAAATACCGATATAAACTTTTTTCGGAAACGATGAAACAATAGCATTTAAATTAAAAATTGTAATAACCCCGCCACAAGTCCGTTACTTGATCCTTTCAACAAGCAAAAGAGCTGATAATCTTCAAATGGCTAAAGATATTTTCTTAGATCATAGCTAAAAACACTCTCATTGTGAGACCTTGCAAACAAAAAAAACTAGATCAAAATCGGCGCATCCGTTAAGGAGTTACGATGCCACAGACAGACAGACACACACGTCAAACTTATAACACCGCTCTTTTTCGTCGGGGGTTTAAAATAATCCTCCATAAAAACTGTGCGATTAAAGGAACTCTTTTGTATGGGAATGGTATAGATAGGTATATAAAAGGATAGAGCTTAATGTTCAGGGTGCTTATGAAAACTTAAAAATAAATATACCCTCAGAAAGCCCTCAGAAAAATAGTATTTGTGTGATATCATGCATGATCCAAGAAAACAAGGTCTTGCAAATAGACCGCGTGACTGCCACAAGCCTACGTCATTTTGCGCTGTTCATCCTTGTCTATTACACGCATTCGACAAGGATGAATAGGCAAAATGACGTAGAAATGACGTAGACTTGTGTCAGTCACGTGGTCTATTTGCAAGACCTGGTTTTCTTGGACCATGTGTGATATGGTAAAAGGATAGCATCGCTTGTATGGAATGGAAGGACAATTTTAAGTCATATCTGGTCCTATATTCCCTGAGAAAAGATTTGCATTTAAATGGTTTATAATATATTTTAATAAATTAATATTTATATGTAAGAACTCTATAAATTTCTCTGTTTAAACGTCTCATTGGCATAAGCTACATGAATATGAAAAGGTGTCGGCTCTAAACATAAGACCAAACACTCGTAGGATATTCTAATCACACTCGAAGACAAAGACGCACCATCTTACATAAGTTTTATTACTTCATATTAAACCAAGTTCAATTCCATACTATAATCTAAGGACATGCCTGGCATGAGAAAACCTGTTCCCGAGTCCAAGGGAGCCCTTCCGGGACCAATAAACAGGCGGAATAGGACCCTAAACTTACTAGCAGTATGGTCGGAAATAAGATGTCATGAATCTGAGACTCGAGGCTTCATTATTGTAAGGAGATTAAGTCGCAATTCGTGTACAATTGTATGAGATATTTTGGTTGGGGCGCGGTGGTACTACATGTTGTCGATAGAAAATAATGTTTCTCAGGTTTAAATCCCGGTTATAACCTTAAAAGGTTTGAATTCATTATTCCTCTAAACTAAACTTTCGACTATGCCTATTACCTAAGTGAGTACTTACAGAAAAAGTAAGAATAATAGACGGGATCAGCTTATTTTTATTAAATGTCAAAAACTTGCGAGTTTCGCTCTTATAAAATAAGCAACAAGGATGTCCTTTCAGTTTTTGCTTAGCCGTCACTTACATCCTTTACTAGTACCTACGTATACATTGGGTGGACGAATTTAATGGGAAGTTTGTTTTTAAGTTTATCACCGAAAAATAAATAAATGCATTTATCTACTACACCATAGTAAAGAGGAATGATTTGATTGTTTGTTTGCATTGAATAGACTCTGAAAGTACTGAACTATATAGAATAGACCTTGGGGAAGGACAAAGGCTACCTTTTGAAAATTCCTCATTCTCACAGGAAAAACATTTAACGCGGGCGGGGCCGCGGGGCGGAAAGCTAGTTGTTATTATTATTTATGTTATTTTATTACTGGGTGTCCCGGAAGTAATTTCCGATCGAGTGCAAAGCCCTTGGTACCACAGATACTTGGGTGGCGAGGTGGCAACGCGTCTGCAGTCGCCGCTGGACTATAATATGTTTTTGACGACTTTTTAATACGAATCCCGTGTGAGAAGTTAACTCTTTCACTGCTGCACGCCTTTGACTGCACTTGTATTGGTAATTTCTGATAAAACTGAATAAGAGTTGGGAATTAATAATGAATTTAAATATTTTTTTTATGTTTGGCTTTAAAGTTTTCAGACTTATAACATTTCTTTAACAAAAAAACTTAGGGCATTAAATAAAGAGAATAAGTTTAAGCATAAGAATTATGACGTCATTGTTGTAGAGATCACAAATAAATCCTTGCTACATATTTGATTTGAAAAGGTGTCTTATGGTTTCCGACTTAAAATCTATCTAGCTATCTTCTTCTTTGAGTACCACTCATATGCCTAGAATGAGAATGAACGCAACATACTCGTACTATTACGTTTCAAGACGTAGTTCATTGGTTATCAGAACTACAATCCGACCATTTGTGACGGGCATTTAAAGTGTTAAGACGTAGTAATAGACACATTAACTGGCTACTGTCGTTTCATGGCTTTTTGACTCATTTCGCACGGTTGAGTGACAATGGTTAAATGTTGTCGTGACTGTAAAGTAGTCATTAAAATAGTAGGAATACGGGTGGTCGATGATTTTTAAGATAATCACCAGGTTTCGTACGGTTATTAAAGTCAATGACGCGTTTTAAATGGCAAAAAGGTAATATTCCTTTATAATAAATTTAATATAAATCGTTAATAAAAAATACATACCATTGGGTACATCTGTAAATTCAATTGCAGCTTTTTTTAAGCTGTATGTAGCCTTTGTTTTTACCAAACATCTTGTTAAAATGATCTGTTAAGTTATCGATCAGAAAGTTATGTTTCAACATCTAAAAGGCTGGAGAAAATGCTATAAAAATAAACACATTAATTGCTAAAATGTATCTAGGTACCTTATAAAAGCTCGCGTAGTAAGTTGACGGTATCTGTATTACCTGTGAAAGAAAAAAAAATTAGATGCCTGTAAATTTTGCACAGATATAATTAAAATGTTTTCTTGAAGGCTAAATACCTAAACTCAATAAAGCGGATGACAAAGAGCTCGTCCATAAAGGCGGACGTTACAAAAATAGCTGCCTAATGGCAACACTGAAAGTATTAGCGCTGAAATGTGTCGCGGCTGATCGGAGGCTTTTAGGAGGCAACACCGGCTTCGGGGAAGCGGCATTATTGTCGAATGCTGAGAGATTGTTTAGAAATTGGCCGTGATGAGGGCAGGAGACGTCATGACAAAGGTTGTATTGACCACTAAGTGATTTCAGATGAAAGCCAGGTAAGGTTGTTAGCGCCCCCTTTGGGATGTGAGCGTGATTCAAAATACATATTTTTTTATAGGCAATTGACTGTTTGTATAGGCAATAGTATCTAAATCTTAATTATAATAAATTTTCATCTGAATGATTTAAAGATTTTGTTGTTTAGATGATACTTTTTTTTTTAATTGACCTATGCTTGTGTCGAAAAGGTACGACCAAGCAAGCTTCACCGGACTTGCGAGGGAGCGGAAGACTCTACCCCAAAAAAAATCATGTACCAACGCGTCTAGGAGCGGCTCGAGGGAGCCTCGGACCTTATCAGCGCGTTGATACTGAAAAACATCGTGAAGGAGACGACGCCTGAGGGGCTTCGTCTCTGATTATCAATTTTGATTTTGGTTCCGGCCGCGCCCCTGCCGGCGGGTACGGGCACTGTTACCTGAAGGGGATGATTATACTCCTTCCTTGTCCGACACGGTTTACTAATGTAGTCTACGCTTTTGTAGCGATTAGCCATCACAATGTCTCCAATCCTCTAAAAAAAAGAAAAAACAGCAACATACGAACGCATCTATGGACACCTGTCATTACGTATTTTTGTGCGTATGCCATCACAGTGAAAAATTTGTTTGTTCATTAAATTAAAGTGTTTTTATATAAAAAGTGAAGAATTTACTATTTTGTAATTAAGTAAAATGTGTAATAGGTGTGGTGTTGTTGGAAATATGATCCTAAAACCGAAATTCTTCCTTTTCGGGTCGAATTATTCGACACATAGAAACAGGTAAACAACAAGATGGAATTCACTGTTTCACTGGAAAATAGTGTGAAATATACCAGGTAAGAAGTTAGATAGTATGTTATCATGTATATGGAAGGGGCTCCAGACAAAATTATGGTTACTTCTTGTAATTTTTAACAGAAGTTACTATCTAGTACAAAAAACCATAAACATCAGAGGTTATGTTTGTTTGCCTTGGTTTCCGAACGAAAAATTAGGTTTGTTCTGTTGGTCATTCCTTCCGGTTCCTGAAAATTTTTCTTTCAACTGATTTTCTTGTGATTTTCGGTCGTTTGAGTTTTTGCAGTTTTGCATTCGTGATTTTTTCCTTGTTTCGTGTTCTAAAATTCAATATGGGAAAAAGAAAACGTTCACGTTCGCGGGAAAGTGAAAGTTTACGAAAGAGACTGAAGAAATTAGAGAAAAAATTATTGGAGAGGGAAGAAAAAGAAGACACTAAGGATAAAAGTGAAGGGC
Source organism: Teleiodes luculella (assembly GCA_948473455.1). NCBI lineage: Eukaryota > Metazoa > Arthropoda > Insecta > Lepidoptera > Gelechiidae > Teleiodes > Teleiodes luculella. The sequence goes on from OX419605.1 coordinate 5,039,342, forward strand.
TAGCAAGTCCGGGCACGCCACCAGTGCCCACACCAGATCCAATTGTGGCTGATGGGGTGGAAGATCTAACAGGTGAGAAAATATACATATATATGCTTTAAACGTTTGGGTACTGTCCAAGTATCAGGGGCATAGGTATATATAAGCAGACTGACTATATCACTGTCTCCAGACTTAGCGCTACCACAGGCGGGTAGACATGTCATGGATAAATTTACTTTTAAGCGCTATCACCTTGCGGATAGACATAAAATATTGCGACTAACACTTAGCGGTTAGTTAAATAAGATTGTACATACAAAATAATTTAAAATTTTACTATGAGGAAATACCTGATATCTCAACTGCAAAACTGTTCAAATTACAGGGGATGATATTCCTGAAGAACTTCTACAGGCACTGGGAGACGAAGGAGAAAAGAAGGAAATAGTAGGAGAAGATATCAAGCAACAGTTGGCAGACAGATGGACAAATATTATTCATCAGGGATTGGGAAAAGAAGCAAGAGAGAAATTAATGAAGAAGTATCAAACGCCAGCAAACTTTACTGCAGCTGTACCCCCTAAGATGAATCAAGAAATAGGAGCAACCATGTCTGACACAACTAATAAACGAGATAAGAGAATCATGTTTCGTCAGTCTTTAGTAGGAAAGATGATGATTTCTCTTGGGAGAGCCTTATCCAGCATCCTTAATGGAAATTTAAACACAAAAGAAATGGTTGAGCAAATCAATGATTCCGCTAAGTTGGCGGCTGAGGTGTATTATCAAGACTCCTCATCCAGAAAATTTTTTGCTTTGGCTGGAACAACCTCAGTTATAAAAGAAGCTGTGAAAAATGGGAAAACTGATGAATATCTCTTCGGCAAAAATTGTGGAGATCAAATTAAAGCTGCTCAAACAATTCAAAAGACAAGTGCTCAGATTAAAGCAAAAGAATTCAAGCAAAGAGGGTCTAGGCAGGAAAACTGGAAGAGCCCGCTGCAACCTCAACCTCAGTACCGCAGCGGGCAGCCTCACCGTCCACCAGTGCGAGGCCGAGCCACTCAGCCAGCTCACCGAGCTCAAGTGACACAGAAGAAGTCATCTCAGGCACAGAAAACACCCCAGTCACGGTACCGACGTTACTAGAGGTACATGCTGGTAAACTAAATTTTTTTATAAATAATTGGAAGATTATTACAAATGACCCCGTAATTTTAAATTGGATTCAAGGTTATACCATACCCTTTGATACTATCCCACCAGCTTATAAAACACCTACCCAGTCTTGGTCACACAAAGAGAAAGAAATTATTAAATTGGAAGTCGAAAAATTGATACAATTAGGTGCAGTTTCCCAGTGTGAAGATTCGAAAAGTCGATTTACATCTCCCATATTTGTTATTCCAAAACCAAATGGTACTCATAGATTCATTTTAAACTTGAAGAGACTAAATAAATATATAGAGACATATCATTTCAAGTTGGAAGACATAAGAACAGCATGTAAATTAATTTCAAAGGGCTGTTACATGACTAAAGTAGATCTAAAAGATGCATACTTTAGTGTAGCAGTAACGGAAGAGTCAAAAAAGTTTTTATGTTTTAAGTTTGAAAATAGATTATTCCAGTTCAACTGTTTACCATTTGGTTTATGTACCGCCCCATATGTTTTTACAAAACTTATGAAACCTATTTGTACTTACCTTAGATCAAAAAATATTATACTAACTTCTTATTTAGATGACATTATTATATTTAATTCATCTAAAGAACAATGTAGGAAAGATGTGAAGTTAGTATGTGACTTGGTTCAAGACTTAGGATTTAATGTGAACTTTGATAAAAGTATTTTAATTCCTAAAAAGACTTGCACTTACTTGGGCTTAGTTTTAAACTCAGAAACAATGTCACTGTCAGTTCCTTGCGACAAACAAGTTTCTATTTTAGAAAACATTGAAGTATTCCAGAAGATAACTTACTGTAAAATTAGAACCTTTTCCCAATTATTAGGCAAATTAACTTCAGTTTGTCCAGCCATTCCGTACGGATGGGTTTATACTAAATTACTGGAAAGAGCAAAATATCTAGCCTTATTAGATTCAAAAGACGACTATGATTCCGAAATGCAAGTAACAGATATCTTACATACAGAATTAAACTGGTGGGTAAATAATCTGAATAGATCCAATACAATAAAACAACAAAATTTTACACTTGAGATTCAAACTGACGCTTCCACCACGGGTTGGGGAGCGGCTTGTAGATCAGAGAGGGCTTCAGGGTCTTGGTCTTCGGTAGAGAGACAATATCATATAAATTATTTGGAAATAAAAGCTGCATTTTTAGGTCTTCAATGTTTTACTAAAAACCATAGTAATTGCGAAATTTTACTTAGAGTAGATAATACAACTGCTGTGGCTTATATTAATAAAATGGGTGGAGTTCAGTTCCCTCATTTAAACCAAATCGCTAGAGAATTCTGGCAGTACTGTGAGCAAAAAAATATTTGGGTTTTTGCATCTTACATAAATAGTAAAGAAAATTATAAAGCAGATTTTGAGTCAAGGAAAGTAAATATAGAATGGGAACTATCAGATGATGCATTTAAAAAAATTATAGCCCAGTTTGGTTGTCCAAATATTGATTTGTTTGCGTCCAGAATAAATAATAAATGTAAAAATTTCATATCATGGAAGAAGGATCCTGAAGCCACAGCAATAGATGCATTTACAATAAATTGGAATAAACACTTTTTCTATGCTTTTCCACCATTTTCTTTGTTATTAAAATGTGTTAGAAAAATTCAATTTGATAAGGCGACAGGTATTTTAGTATTTCCCTTGTGGCCATCTCAGCCCTGGTACCCCATCTTAAAGTCCTTATTAGTTGGCGAAATGATATATTTTGAACCTGATGAAAAATTGTTAACTTCTCCTTACAGACAGACTCATCCGTTGCATCAACAACTTACCCTGGCTGCAGGCCTGCTATCAGCGAGGCATTCATAAGGCGTGGTACACCAAACTCGGCTCTAGATGTCATGTTAAGTTCTCTTTCCCCAAATACTATGAAACAGTATGATTGTACCTTTAAATTATGGTGGAAGTATTGCATTAAGTTAGATCTAGATCCTTTTCAAGTCTCTGTCCCTTTTATTATAAATTTTTTAAATGAACGCTATGAGTCTGGTGCTTCTTATGGCACTCTAAATTCTATAAGATCCGCCATAGCTTTACTTATAGGACCAAAAGTTGGTACGGATGACAGAATCAAACGGTTTCTAAAGGGGGTATTTAGATTAAAACCGCCTGCAGCAAAATATAATTTAACTTGGGACCCAGGCTTGGTATTAGATTATTTATCAACTAACTATCCAAATGATAATTTAGACTTACAAAGGGCGACTAAGAAACTAGTCATATTATTAGCACTAACTACCGGACATAGAGTTCAGACATTATCCTTAATAAAAATATCAAATATTAAATTTATTTCATCTGGTGTTCAAATAACAATTCCTGATACTGTAAAAACATCTAGAAAAAATTCATTTCAGCCTGTATTACATTTAAAGACTTACAGTTTAAATGTAAACATATGCCCTGTTAACATGTTGAAAGTTTACATAAAGTTGACTGAAAGTATTCGGGGAAATACTGATTGCCTTATTCTTACAATTAAAAAGCCATATAGAAGTGCTTCATCTCAATCTATAAGTCGCTGGATAAAGTGTATGTTGGGTGAGGCCGGCATTGATACTTCAATTTTTTCGGCCCATAGCACTAGACATGCGGCCACATCAGCGGCCAATAGATTGGGTCTCAGCATAGATTTAATCAGGAAAACAGCTGGTTGGTCAAATAATTCGGCAGTATTTGCTAGATTTTATAATAGACCAGTAACAGAGGATCCTCTGTCTTTTTCTAATGCTATATGTAATTTAAATAATTAGCTGTGAATTGTCAGCATGTTTAATAAATAATAAGAAACCTATTTGTCTTTCACTCACAACTCTATCTTTGAACATCTACATTAGTAAACCGTGTCGGACAAGGAAGGAGTATAATTAAATGGTTAAACGAACTTACCTGTAAGTGAAGTTCTACCATAATTATACGAAGTTCCTTGTCCGACACGGTAGGTTTTTCCCTACCCAACCCAACCCTACATAGGGTGAGTTGTTCATGAAAGCTCAGGCTTTGAACGTAATGACAGGTGTCCATAGATGCGTTCGTATGTTGCTGTTTTTTCTTTTTTTTAGAGGATTGGAGACATTGTGATGGCTAATCGCTACAAAAGCGTAGACTACATTAGTAAACCGTGTCGGACAAGGAACTTCGTATAATTATGGTAGAACTTCACTTACAGGTAAGTTCGTTTAACCATTTAATTATACGTCTGTTACTTCAACACAAAATCGACTAAACACATTTTAATTAAAGTCATGCTCATGACTTTAATTTAATTTAAAAAATAGGCAGAGACCACTTCCTGAAACTTGCTATAATCTAGCTAGACATACTTCTTTCGCTTCATCCACATGAATTAATCTCATCATGTATGCGATGCATGCCCGTCTGTTAGAACACTCCTGAAATGACATTTTATCACTCTAGTATAAGTATACCTATAATAAGTAGATACCTTCTAGATTAACAAATTTTACCGTGGGAAAAAAATAATAAAGTTAGGGTTTTCCTTAGGAAAAGAAACGTTTGCTTTAGTCATTAATTATTTTATTTATTGTAAGACTAGCGACCCGCGGCTCCTTAACAGGTTTTCCCGTGGGAATGAGGTATTTTCTCGCGGTAAAAAGTGGCCTATGTGCTAATCTAGGCTGTCAGCTAACTCCATACCAAAGATTCAAATCGCTCCAGCCGCTTAGATGTGAAAACATACACACTCAACACTCATAAACTTTGGCTTTTATATATTAGTGTGAAGTGTGATTGATGAGACAATATTATTTACAAAATAAAAAATGATTTCGATAAAAGCTAGACTTATGTTACAGAAATATCTTCCAAGATATCCATCTGGCTGCAAGAACAATTCCCAACGGAGCAGTTATTGTTCAGAATCGGGCAAAGCACGTTTTGTCTGTCTGCGTAATTTCCTAAGTGATGCCTCCCTCGCCTGGGCATTCTTTATTTCGCCGTTACATTCTCAATGGCGGATAGGTACTTTAGCCTTTTGTGATAGAAGGCGCATAAAATGGCGGGTGTAAAATGGCGGCGTGATGGATGTAAAAACAGTGTAAAACAGTTTTATGTGTAGCTCATATCGTTAAATGAAAGTAGGTCCGGATTGAGGAATGACATGTTTGGGTCACAGTCTTGGGCTTGTGGACTGCATTTATGTGCAGTTTTGTTGCACCATTTGAATATCATTATGTTTTTGCAAGGTTCTCCGTCTATTATTTTATTTTTGATGCTTTACACTTTATTTTTGGTATATTTTACATGAATGTCTCAATATATACATTAATTTTATACCGGAATATTATGTAGTGAAAAATAGAACAAACATTAATTGTACATACAACAAGTGCCCTTACTGCAATGGCAATATAATTTTAGATTATAGTGTACGAGTATTCTATATCAAAAAGGTACCGAATTAATACAATCTAGCCATTGAGCTGAACTTATTAATATATTACTTATATGTATTAAGTAGTACTTGCTTTTATTTAGCTCAATCACGTCTTTAGTGTCTACTGAACCTCAAACCTACTCAATGAGTGCTTAAAAATAAACCGATATTTTAAAACGTTTAAACTGCCGAACTAAAACCAGGTAACTCGATGCATCCATCAACTAAACCTTTAAACCGGGCCACTCAGGGCTGCAAACCCACATTTTTACGGGGACGTGTCGGAACAGGTCATAATCCTCCAATCTAGTGGGCAAACAGACGGGTGTTTGCCACACTCTACAACCTGCGGCTCTACAATGGGCCTGCATTTGTCTACATTAGCATACATTGCTGGCTCGCAACGATTGAATTGAGTGCAGGTGCCACAAGAGCAATGTGTTGAACAATGATATTCGTTATTTTTTTCTGACGGCAAAAATGAGTGTGATGCAGACATTTAAACTGAACAAATAAAATGCAGACACCTAACAAAGCTAGGTTGAAAAATGAAAACATTAAACGTTTTATGCATAAATTGGTAACATTGTTTAAGAAAAATTCAACTAAAAATAATAAAAATACAATTGCACTTTCTAAAATTGTTAACTTTTCTAATCGGCAATCTGCTTTTGCTACATTTTCAGTAGAAAGAGAAGGCAAAATTAATCACATTTAGTAACATTTTTATTCCTATCATAATAAACTATACTCGCAGCAGTGTACCTCAAAAGGTAACTTCTAGCCTATAGTGTAGCAAGCTTACTATACTACGTCATAAATGTATGTACCGGATAGAGTCTGAGAGGTGATCAGTTTGTTTAATAACTTTCTTAGCGCTAGAGTTTATACGGGAGCCTTTATTATATAGTATAGTAACGCTATGTAAAGCGTTTGTGATTCATGCTCAGTCCTTGTTGCTAATATTTAATAATACTTAATAATAAGGTAAGTTAAGGTAAGTTAAGATAAGTAATAATTATAAGGTAAGTTTTCTGGTAACTGATTTAGATACTTTACACAACTTTTCTTCCTAATATTATTATGAATACCAAAGTATGATTATTAAACATTACAGATTACGATGAAATTCGATAGACAAGTACATCGTGCACTGCTAATTTGCTACTTTTTACTCCTTCAGAGAAAAGTAAAGTACATTTAAAAGCCGTAGACAGAATCCCAGTAAGTCTTATTATATTACTAGCGACCCGCCCCGGCTCCGCACGGGAAAATGGTTATTGTGGGTTATTCTTAAGTATATTATGCATGTATTATACATATAAACCTTCCTCTTGAATTACTCTATCTATTAAAAAAACTGCATCAAAATCCGTTGCGTAGTTTTAAAGATTTAAGCATACATAGGGACATAGGGACATGATGACATAGAGACATAGGAATTAGACGTTGGGTGCCGGATTGTATTATTTGTATGATTAAGCAAAAAAGTGCCTAACCAGACTCTTTTAAATTACACAAAATGTTACGTTCTAAACATAATATTATAATATCAGACAATTGTTATTATTAAACGATAAAAAACAAAAACAATAAACCACCACAAAACGTATCAAAAAACAACATGTAGGTATCTGTCATAGAAAACCAGCAACATTTTCCCCCTTGGAGCTCAGAAGAGTGGGGGGGGGGAGTAAGCGATTTGTAAGAACCGATGAAAGCCCTCCAGTCATACAACGCTAGGGTTGTCAACATTGCTAATGGAATACCGTATTTTCGTAGCCCTTAGTAGGTTACTTAAACATGACTCAATGTGTTAAGTGGTGGGCTTTTGATGGGCTATTGGTTTTCGTTGGTATGTTTTTGTTGAGTTATAGACAAGATTGTTTTTATTGGTATTTTTTTATTATTGGTATTAGTTTACTGTTCAGTTGAAGCAAAGAAGGGAGCCCTTCGCTCAGTATAGAGACAATTTTTAAGTTAAAACACAGTTTTTAAGTTAAGAAAGAGAAAAATTATTACTGTCTAATGTTTTAATCATTATAATAATATGAATTGATGGCGGGATTTAGTGGCACTAATTTTATTATAAGACCTTAATAACTAACCTATTTGCAACAAATAAAGCATAATATCTTTTTTTTTATGAGATGTATAATATTATATTGTATTTAGTGCTTATATTATATATTTCAAGATAGAATAGTCTGCCATTAAGTTTTTCGGCTTTTTAGTTTCGCTAATTACGGTTTAATAATGCATGTAACTACAATACTATTAATACATTGATATAATCCATAAACAATTGTTAAAAAAGGACACCGAAATGGAAAAATAAGAAAAAATACGAAAACACTGTCTTAAAAAAATAAACAAGCATTAAGCAGTTTGTTGAGTTCGAACGTTAATTCGATTAATCCTCGTAAATAGATCTAGGATCGACTCGGTTCGACCCTCCTTCGTTGCTATTTTTTCGTATTCAGGCGCGTGTGTATCCCTATATTCTACGGATCAAGGGATAACTGCCTCTCACGTTGTTGATTGTTTTCTGATCTTGTTAATTTCGAGTGTTTTCCAAAATTAAGCCTCATGTTTACACGTTTTCAGAGGGATTACCGTGGGTGAGTGAGGTCATTCACATTCCGTTCAGATGCAATGCTGGTAAATTATGTTGCTTTTTAGGGTTCCGTACCTCAAAAGGAAAAAACGGAACCCTTATAGGATCACTTTGTTGTCCGTCTGTCCGTCCGTCTGTCAAGACCCTTTTTCTCAGGAACGCGTGGAGGTATGAAGCTGAAATTTATATCAATTACTCAGGTTTACTGTCCCTTGAAGCTGTGAAAAAATCAAACTTCTAAGCCAACGCAATCAAAAGATACAGCCGTTTATGCCGCAAATTTTCGACACTTGCAAGGGAATCAAAACCTACAGGGTGCTTCCCGTGAACTCAGAATCTTGAAATTTGGTACGAAGCAACGTCTTATAGCATAGATAAAGGAAAAATTACGAAAACCATAAATTTTTAGTTACATCACATAATATATATTTTTTTAATAATTTTAACCTTACTACCCATTTCCTCATAAACGCGTAGAGGTATTAAATTGAAATTCATACCAAATACTCAGGTCTATAATACCTTTAAGCTGTAACAAAATCAAACTTCTATGTCAACGCAATCAAAAGAAACAGCAATTTAAGCTGCATATTTTGAAACTCGCAAGTACTCGCAAGGGAATCAAAACCTAAAGGGTACTTCCAGTCGACCTAGAATCTTGAAATTTGGCATGAAGCAACGTTTTATAGCACACATAAAGGAAAAATTCCGAAAACCTTAAATTTTTAGTTACATACCAAAATATATATTTTTTAATAAATATAAACTTATTACTTTTTTCCTCATGAACGCGTAGAGCTATCAAGTTGAAATACTTACTTAGTACTTAGTTACTTAAACGATAAAGAGATCTTTGTCTTAAATTTATGCTCCTCCATCTTTCCCCATTGTAATGTTATGAATTTCATTTTGCAATAAGATTACCATAGTTATGACTCGATTGTCGTAATGAACGAACTTTGTAAACCTTGCAGGTTTGTACGGAACCCTCGGTGCGCGAGTCCGACTCGCACTTGGCCGGTTTTTTTTATCTTTTGGTAGAAATTGGTAACTTGATTCGGTAAAAGTTTGTTATAATGTTTAAGATTATTTTTAGATGTGTGTTTGGATCGTAGCAAGTGGAAGGAAGTGATCTTTGCCTACCTCTCCGGGAAAGAGGCGTAACTTTATGTGTGTATGTATGTTTAAGATTATTATTGCGCAGGTACTTGTTTATCTTTTTTCTTGTGAGATATTTGAAAAGATACACTCTTGATAATTATCAAGGTAATAGGACTAGGTAATCTACCATTAAAGGACCTTTTGGCCATGTCAACGTCATCTTTGCATGTATGGGTCAAAATCAGAGAGGTGAGCATTTAGGTGTCGACAAACTTTTTTATATTAAAATAACATGATATTACTAAAATGATTATTTTAAAATAAAGATTCTGTGCATAATTACTAGGCAATTAGCATATTTATTTTTCTAGAATAGTATTATATTCGATTTTGAACAAAAATAGGTCCAAATAGTCATTCCGGGAACGCGTCCTTATACCATATTTCATAATTCAGACATGTCAAAAATGTTTACCATTACGACTTAAATATAACAAAAATTTAATATTAACTTTTAAAATCATCAAACTAAGAATAGACGTACAAATTAGATTAATATTAATTTAATTTCTTCACATTTTGGCTATTCAAATGTTGTCCGACGTTTACCAAATCATTCCGTGAACGCGTTGGATATCGGTCGATGGAATTAAAACAATGAACGTTAGGTGGCGTTAGCGAGCAACAGTGTAAAGTTCGCTAGTTATAGGACCGGAAAACACTAACGGAACACGGAAAAAAATAATTGATTTTGTTTCTAAGTACCTTTTAATTTCATAGTGTCAAGCGTACTTTAATTCCCTGTCACTTCGGGAACGCGTGTTACGTTATAAGTTTTTGATAATTTGCATGTATTTTTGCAAAATTCTTATAATTGTTACAGCTCACTTGTTGATAACCGCTAAAACCAATATATAACATTGCGGCGTCAAGCGTGACATGAACGTATCTGTCAAAAAGTCATATTCGGGAACGGTCATTTCGAGAACGTTCTCGTATATGAGCGTTCCCGAAATGACGATTTAGAGGCAAAATAATGCTGTAATGCTTTTAAGTGCATTAATAACCATGAAAATTTTTGGTTTTAGGTATTAATTTAGTACGAGTAACATGTAAAACAATAAAAATAGGGGAAAAAGAAATAAAAAAAAACGACTGAAAGTGGACAGTATAGCGTCTAAAAAAACATCGTAAAAAGGGTAATTCAAAAAAGCGCAGGTTTTTAAACCTGAATAAAAAGAGATGAAGAGACAAAAGTTAGGAAATATAAAAAATAAAATAAAGTTGCATAGACAGAAGAGGCATTTCATCATTTTGGGAACACTCCCGTCATTTTCGGGAACATCGCAAAAACAGCAATTATATCACTAATACGTAATGCTATAATTAAATCTTGCATATACAGCATGAAATGACCTTAAAACTTTTGTACTTATATTATTAATATAGAATGTAGTGCAAAAATGTGTTCAATAAACTGAAAATTTGGAGCAAAATTTACACCTATTGAAAATTTATGGAGAGTTATTTGAAAAATAAGTGTTTTATTGTGAAAATATACAAAATAATAACATTATACGATCTAGGAACAAGTTAAATACAATTTCTTGAACGTGAATCTTAAATGCATTTGTTATTTTATGATTAAAAAAATATTAAAAAGTGTTCCCGAAATGACTTTTTGCCCTGGCATTATTCTTATGAACAGGTAGAATTTCTAAAATATATGTTTTTGTGCGTGCTGCTTCACAGGAAAGATTAATTATTAATGACACAACAGACTCCGCTTGTTAGTTTTCTTCAAAAGTAAACTTAATTTCTCGGATATTTGAAAACCTAAAATGCTCACCTCTCTGATTTTGACCCGTATATGTATACCTGGGGCTTTTTGTACTTTTTAGTTTACGATAAAACAGTCAGTCAGGAAACGAGCAACAGCTATCTTTCCATCCACAACTGCAAACCCCAATCCGTTTAAAGCCAAAAATAAAATAAAGCGACGTGCACACTGTCAACCCTAAAGCGACGGCGACAGAAGAGCTAAGAAGCGGCCAAGTATCCACTGCGGTTGCAAAATTCCCGCGCCAGAGGTCACTCACCCCTCTCATTAGGATAGAGATAGGTGACGGAAGGGGAACATTTTGTGTGCATGCGATTGTTATCGGAAGAGGTTCATTTTCACATAAAGTAGACGAAACGACAGAAAAAGAAAATCGAGTTGGTAGGTGGTTGCATATATCAGGGATTTTTCTTTAGTATGCAAATTATTTATTAGTTCTGCTCTGATTATGAACCGACTTATCGTATGTTAATTCCGACTAAAAAAATAAAAACCTCAGCATATAGCGGGAATCTCATTTTACGCGTTAAAGCGATTATTGTTAGAAACAAAAAATATAAAGGGCGCCCTCAGAACAGAGAGAACCTTAACTTGGTCTATGCCCAAGACTTGGCGTCTATACCTATTTACTTGATTTTAGTTTGGCTAAAATCAAGTAGATATACCTAATTTGTTTAGATTTTTGATCAGACAACAGACTATCGACCGCCGCGTTCTCATTTGCTCTTCTTGAAAATATTGGCGCCATATAAATAAAGAGACAGCAGTTAGTAACAGTATAAAAATATATTAAGTATGTATTAGAAAATTTACTGCTGTTAAAAGACAAATAGGCACTTGTATTAATTTTGCACGCATCGACAAATTATCATAATATGAATTCATGATATCATCACCAATTGGATACCATCCAAATTATTTCTTAGTAACAGTGGTTGCAAAATTCCCGCGTATAAGGTCAATCACCCCTTTAGGCGACGCGCGTTGTCGCGTCGCGTGATGCAAGGTGTTACCGTGTGCCACAGAACATTTTAAAAGAGGTTAGAATGGCGATAATGCGCCGTCCGTATGAAATCCGGTGTCGCCGATTCCACCCCACCTTTCACCTCCACTACATCTGTACTTCAATAAAGATGAAGTTTACGCACATATTTGCAATTTCAAATCTAGCCAATCATAGCGCCGCTCAATCACGCGATTTCAAATGGAAACGAATCATACGCATGCACGCACACTGATGTAGATTTTTATAGCTATGTGTGAGTTAGACAGCGCGATCGTTTCTTTGCGTGAAGTATGAGCGTTTTGCTCATAGTTTTGGCGCGCCGGCCCCGCCCACATCGCCTTTCTAACCTCTTTTAAATGTTCTGTGCCGTGTGCCCTCGGCTTTATAATTAAAAGTACAGATTAATTATTTTTTAGTAAAAGACTGTGTAGTTCATGTTTTTGATAGGTACGCGATTTTCATGTAAGCTTGAATCAAATGACATGAAAATCTATACATCCTGTCGCATTTCTTATTTTTGATTAATTAAAAGTTAAAAATGTATACCGAATACTTTTGTGATGTTTTCTGTACAAAAAGCAAAAAGGCTTAACTTGTAAAAATACTAGTAGTATTATTTATTGGTAAAAGCAATACAAAAGAAAAAAACAATGTTCTTAACATTTTAATTTACACAAACATTTATAAAACTGCTTATTATTTCTAGTGTTATGTTGAATTATTATGTAACTGAAAGATGTCCCAACTAGACAGTGGTAAATTGACCTAGACTAGGGTAGACTAACTTCACCCTGTAAGAAATGTCTTTGAGCCCATCCAGATGAAACTAAATTACGAGTATATGTAGAGGACTGTGTAGTCAGACTAGGTACTTACTTAATGTTCCTAGGGTAATGTTAGAACTTAGAATAAGCACGCGTTGAGTCCTAAAAATCTTTTAACTTTTTAAAGTATTTTAGATTTTGAGTGACTGAAATTAGTATTATAATTTCGAAAAAAAAAAAAAAAACTGGCTGCTTGAAAAATGTTCCACTTTTAAACTGAAAACAAAACAATATCTATTAAAAAAGATTACATACAAGCAATATCTGTCGGCGCAGCTTTAAAATCCCATAAAGCTATAAAGTCTTAAAACCAACAAACCGACAGAGTCCAAACATGTCATGTCACAACATGCACACTATAAAAATATTTCGTCATCCTATTATTTTTGTTTACAACAACGATGTCGGGCGCAATGCGATCCATCAACGGAGGGAAAAGAAGACCGTTACTTTCATGGTAGTAATGCATCTAAATGCTCAGCGCTCTGAGAAGTGCAGCTAAGATTAAGTAAACAGAAGATAAGTACATACAACGAATTTTTGGCACAATAAATAATAATAATATTAATCTTTATTGAACTTCAAGCCAGTGTTCACAATATTTTTCACAACAGTATACAATACAATACAAATATTCTTTATTGCACATAAAATATTTTACATATAAAAACAACACGAACATAAATTTGAGGCAAATGGCGGCCTTATCGCTTTAAGTGATTTCTTCCAGGCAACCTTCTATGGCAACAGTATAAAAGGTGCAGCTGACATTTAAAAAAGGATTTTTTTCCCGATTTAAGCTGAATTGCTGCTAACTACAACCTTTTAACCGAATAGATATTTTCTACTTAGGTACTTACTGATATGTACTTAGGTACGTCGGTACTTGTTGATATGTCTTCATATTATATTAATATTGCCAATATATTTTATTAGTACCGTTGTTTATGTAAAAGTCAAGTTTCACTACTTTCAGTTTCACTACTTTTACGCTAGTAACTGCCTCATTTCACTGTGTATCGAGTCTGGCGTTCGTCCAAGGAAACTATTTTCAACTATTCCACCACGCTAATAGTTTTATAGGCTGAGTTGAGCTTAGTAATTAATGCCAGGGAAACAGGAACGATTTAGTTGTAAAAATGGCGGCAGCATCAATGAATAGGGTTAGGGACGCGACTTTACACCTCACTAGTTAATCGGTTACCCGTAAAATGTTATGTCTGATGGTTGACAAAGATTTATTGAGAGTGTCACTATGACAGAAAACGTCTTAACTCGATTTTTCCTTGGTAAAGGTGACCGACGATGTGGTGAAGATTACGGGAAGTTTTTTTTATTGACCTATGCTAATGTCGAAAAAGTAAGACCAATCAAGCTTCACCGGACTTGAGGGGAAGTGGAAGACTCTACCCCAAAAAGATTACGGGAAGTCCTGGATGCAAGTAGTGAAGATAGAAGAAACTTACCTGAGAGAGTGTCGGTGGCATAGTGACTGGGACCGTTGACTTCCATTCTGGAAGCTCGTGTTCAAGCCTCGGCACGTTTAGTAGCCAGCACATGCGGCTGGACATGTTGACCTTGGCGCCCGTATTCCGTAGCGGTAGGGGTGAATTTCGTAGTGCGGACGTCCAACCGCATGTGCTAGCTTCTGTACCAATGTGCTTTCGATTTTGGAATTCGTATGTATGTTTATTCGACGCTTTTATTGAGGGAAAACATTGTGAAGTAACCTGCTTACAGCTACAAAGCAATTAAAAGGTTTGATGGTCGACTAAGGCCTCAAATCGTTGATTCAGGAAGAGTAGGGCCTACGGTGGGGACATAAGAGTATAATATAGGCTGTCAACTAAAAGAAACTGGACACCTTTCACCAGAAAAATAACGATGATAACATCGAACTACTATTGTATTAGCGTACATAGACAGGACACCCACCAACCGCACTCATGTAGGTAATTTGAATTGGAGCTCGCGAGCTCCAATTTCTACGACGTGTGTCTTTTGTTTTTCTTCTCGCTGTGCACTCCGCTCGCCTGCCGCTGCCGCCATTTTGGCGCATATAATGTATTTGAGATGTCCTCTCTGGTACTTGTACGTAATTTCTCAAATAGATGATAGTTAAATGACAATTCCCAGCCCCCGTTACATGAAGGGCTATGACAAAAGTTTGTCGCACATTTAACTGTCCAAAAGTTGCGAGAAACACGCCATATTGAAATATCCCCCAATTGGATAAGAGAATCTCACGACAAAATTATGTCTGTCACGCGTGGACTGGCATGTTAGAGGGCCAGATAACATTTACGAAAAACTTTCTTTATCAATAAAAAACAGACTCGTTCAATGTGTACGATTCTTTTGGCGCAGTCATTGTTTCTGACTCACTGCCTAACTTTCAGCCAGGAATTCCCAACTCTAAATCCAAAATAGAAATAGATGTGACTGCATAGTCTCATTTATTTTTGCTTCATTTCGGGGCCGTGTAACGTTCAAATTATGACAGGTTTACGCTGAAATGATTTAGTAGCTCTAAAATGGTTTAAATGTTATCTTAGAAGCTTGAAAGGTTAACTGTGGACTGTGGAACTGAGTTGCCAGAGCGGAAAGTGTAAAGAACTGTTTTCTTTTTTTTAACTTTGAACAGCTGTAGCCACGTTGTGTATTTAACATCTATTAGTGCCAAAGTAACGTTCTTGGAACTGTATCAGCAATTTTTTTACGTTACTGGCTCGAAGTTAAAAAAAATAAAGGAAAAAGTATTTATAATCCATTTACCATAATCAGCCGAAAAAGTCCACTGCTGGACAAAGGCCGCCCCCAATATTCAATTATAAACATTAAAATGAAAACCAAAACAACAAAATAAGCATTAGCTGAGTAAGGAAATGGGGTACCTACTCTATAATTAGGTGCTTGCTGCAATACAGCATAGTTTGTTATTAAAATGCAAAAATATATTTTGTAGTTTTTGTATTGTATTGGATCACTTTACAAAAGCCTTATCTATGTATAGCAAAACTAAAATATTTGAAATGAGGACACCAAAACAAAACGATCCTAAGTCCAAAATCGACAAAAATTGAGATTTTAAATTATACGATCACGAAGGAATCACAAACCACGTGTATGAATATGAAGTACAATAACACAGTTTAGAGCCACTGAACTTTTGTACAGCGACGTCTAAAATTAGCCACATTCGTGTGTGTATGTATAATAGTATACAAATCGAGAGCCAACAAAAAGTTTCAATAGCCATTAGGTGATATTGGCCGCCCAATTTGACTTCTAATTATAGCTGACATAGGCTTGTGTTAGGTATTGTTGTGAAAAGAAAAAGCTAGTAGTTCTAATACTTTTATTGAAGTGAAAATGAGAAGTTGTTTAATCCGCCTCAGACAATTTATGCTATCGCTATTATGTATTTCGAATTTTTTAAAAAATATATTATGTCAACACAGTTTTAATCAAGAATATGAATGATATACTTTAAAACTAGTGGCAGGATGAAATAAAATAATCTAATTGCATTTTTAAATCATTAGATAAGTAGGTACTGTCAAACTGGGATTTAAAGATTACAAATTTTAATGTATAATAGGTTCACAGAAAAACACCGATGAGGCAAACAAAAAAAATCAACGCTATCACCCAAAAAAATCATCTTAGCGTTCTATTCAAAAATTCTCCCAAAAAGTTTATTTCAGGACAAAAAGGCACTCCGCGAAAGGGTCCTTAAAAAGTACTGAATAAAAAAAAGTTGCGGCCGGAAGTCAGCGGCGGAAGTCGGTGGCTAGCAGGAAGCCCTGAGAGCCCTCTGGGGGGCCGAAATTGTATGAAATTGTATTTAATAGCTATAGAGAGGAAAAACCTTACACAGGGTGCGGACAAAGAGATGTGGTAGATACTTCAAGATGTATCTTCGGAACTTTTGTTCTGTACAGTCGGGTTAAGAGGATATTGATAAAAATTAAAGTGGATAAAAGTCAATATAAGGACAAACTGAAATTGAAAAAAAAAGTAAAAAGACACATTCTGGTATCAGTTACGCGACAGTGCAAAAAGTACTTTAACTCCGGCTAATTTAAGATAAATTAATAAACGTTCACTATTAAAATATTGCTTTTTCCGAGATTTGTCAGAATGTTCATTCAAGCCAATATAATGTTAGCCACATTATTTTTTCAAGCTATAAAATGCAATAAAGGTTTCCTGTCATTCGCAAGAGTAAAATAAAAACCCCTAGGTATATAAAAAAAACATTAATTTTCAATCTAAAGAAACAAAGTCGCGTTATAAATTAAAATAATAAAATATGTCATACATTTGGTAATAAGTAGTTTTACTACACTCTGTATACTAAACCATATCATGTCTATGAATGAAGGGGACGTGGAGGATACTCTACTGTTTATAAATTAAAAGGCCATTGTCCATTTTACCGATGTACTCATACAGTAAGCCACACACACAAATGTGTACTAAATACTACAAAATTTACTCCCCCGGACATATTACTTGTGTATTCACGCTGTTAATAATATGAATAATAAAGGTCTGAGATAAATAATTATGCAATATATTTAAAAAAAGGTGTTGACTAACTCGCACTGGGCCAGCGTGGTCGACTAAAGCCCAGGGTAGGCTCGAGCCCCTCGGAGGGGACATTATGAGCGTTGTCAACCGAACAATAATTTATCAAGACCAATTTATTATTGCACCAAAACAATTCAAAAGTACTCTGTGTGATTGAAGAATAATAACCAATACGACGCATTTTGATCATAGATTCTTTTTTTTTTTTGCGTTCCATTCTACATAATATATCTATGTAAAATTCATCGTGAAAAACTTTTTAGTTTTCGTAGGACGATAATAGCCCTCTTTTACAAGTTAGTTTGTGATTTGAATGTGGATCTATCTTTTGTTATTATTCGAATACTTTAAATAAATAACGTTGTTTCAAAAAACAATCGTTCTGATCCTAACGTTGACTGATCAATGAGCTCGAAAAAAAAAAATCTGTTTAAAACAGTTGCTTCTCGTCTGTCGTGAATCCAACATTTACTACATCTATTCTCACGTAACAAAGATAGCATTGCTATTTCCAAACCATTCTCATCTCAGGAAATAGGTTAAAGCCGCTCTTTTTAAACTGCAAAAATAAATTTGTCAGAACACTTCATCCAACCACCATTACAAACTTCGTTTTGCTATTCTCAGGAAACGGGCAAATACAAAAATACTCTAAGTGTTACTCTTTGAACAGCAAATAAAACTTTGTCAAATCACTTATTCCACTTTAGGAAAGCTGCTATTTTGAACTTTATATCGTTGGTTTAAGAGTATATTGGTGAAGTAAATATTAGTTGTTAATGTTTAAAAGCATATGGATTTCTTGTTAACAAAACGTATGGGTGTGGGTTTGAAAAAACAGTGTTGATGGACATTAAGTGGGCCCATTTTCGTTGGTGGAAAGATATGGATGTGTCAAGATGATAGGCGAAATAGTGGAGCGGTTTCTTAGAAACCAACACAGTCTAAACTGTTACCTAACGAAAAAATAAATATACTTCTTCTACCTAGGCATATTTTTAACAAAGAAAATTATTCGACTTATTTTAGACAATCTTAGAAAATTAAATAAATTAGGCGTTTTTCTAGGTTTACGTAATAATATTTTTTGTGTTTACGTTCTGTTGTAATTTTCGGTAAGATGATAAATTTTGACTACTATTTTCTAAAACATATCTAAAGTTTATTGATTAAATTAATATATTACAATTTTTATGCTCTGAACAGGCAATTTAGAATTACATATAAATATCAAATCCAAAACATACTACGAATTAAAATATTTACCTCTCCCAAAAATGTACCTACTGTAATTAATATTAATAGATAACATCTAATTTGCTTCCCTATTTCTAAAAGAACAAGTTGGTTCCTACACTACTATTATTATAACCACAAAGCAATCCGATTCCTAATCTATAAATCCTAGGACTTTAATCTAGTCTCCTGGACATCTACTAGATTCTAGCATTTAATTAAGTGATTTAGCCTGGACGTAGTATGCTGTGAGGAATATAACTTGATTAGAATATTATAGAACAAATTATTTTATACTTACAATTGTTTTATTAAACTATCTAGCTCAAACTGGATTATCACTACATAGTATAAAACAAAGTCGCTTTCTCTGTCCCTATGTATGCTTAAATCTTTAAAACTACGCAACGGATTTCGATGCAGTTTTTTTAATAGATAGAGTGATTCAAGAGGAAGGTTTATATGTATAATACATGCAGCATAATTTACTTAAGGATAACCCACGATAACCATTTTCCCGTGCGGAGCCGGGCGGGTCGCTAGTTACTTATAAAGTTGTATTTAAATATGAAAGATGGTTTATTTTCTTATTGTTATTAAATTTGATCGAAGAATGATTAGTAAATCGGGATTATGCGTTACGTTATATTATTATAGTGAATTCATAAGAACGCAAAGACGCTAGAACATTTATTATTTTTCAAAACTTTGCCCTTAATTTTAATAAACTCCTAAAACAGCAAACGTGCCTATCTTAGAGAAAACAATCTAACAATATGCTTAGGTACTTTAAAATAATTTTAGCATAAACAAAAAAAGATTACTTTACAATTTCCAAAGAAAATCAATATTTCTACGAAAAGTAACTTTTCAGTTCAAACTCAATATAATCCCTCAAAATTAGATTCGTCTCTTGACGAAAACATTTTGTTCAAAATTAATGACAAACAATACAACGCGACCAATTTCAGAGTACACCCTCCCACCTGATTTAAATAAACAAAAACAAAATTTCAATTTGGCAGGGTTAACCCTCCTGGTGTCGGTAGGGTCCTAGAGGTGCTTCTAATAAGTCACCTGTCGTCTTTCTGCTAAGGGTTAATTATAAAAAATATTATAAAGGATTCTAAAATTTCATTCAAAGCTATAAAAGTAAAATCAGAATTTTTGTAAATAAATAAAGTGAACTAAAATGTAATATCTCATACAACGAATAAGGAAGTGTCGGCTATAAGTATTATTTTTAACTTTGTCACTACGTCTTTAACAGCGATTTAATTTGAGTTTTAAAGAAAATGGTACAGAGTTAGCTTCGCAGGTGCACGGCAGAATTAAGTATGTGAACACATATTTAGTCACAAAATGCAACATTCAAATATTAATAACAATAATAATTACTTTATAGTATTTAAAAACAAGTTACATTGAACATTAAGACCTATAAATAGCCTGTGCTAGTTGCAAAGTAACTGTGTTATAGGCTAAAGTGGGAAGACACTTAATTAAACAAGCAATTACTTATAAACTAAACCAATATTATATTGTTTATTACCATTAAGAGCATGAATATTAATTACATCCTTTTATCGAGTAAAAAGCACTAATTGTATTTTCTATCGCCACTTAAATTTTGAATCAGATTTTTGTAATTTGTCTCGTTATCACGTATTTTTTTTCACCTTCGCAGCCATGTTTCAAATCCAATCAAAACTCCAAAATCACTTAGTGGAATAGTGGCCCTGAACGGGTCTCAGCGTAAATCCCACTTTGATCGACTTGGGAAAGTCCTGGCGAAGTGAAACCCCTAGTTTCCGAGTTAAGCATTACGTATTTCTAGATACATTACCATAGTAACGGAATTGATCGACAGGGGTCGCATTTACCTTTAAAAAAAGACACAGATTAGTTAAAATGAATAAAAGAAGATATTAACATTTTATTGGAAAGAAATGTTATAAATAGTAAAAATATTCATTTATCTGTAAAGGTACTAAGGTGACCTGGATGAGAAGTATTAATGTCATCTATTTGTTACATCTTTTATTATTTATTATAATAAAATAGGGTATTTTAAGGTATAGAATATCCTCACCTAATATTTTTTGATTATTGCTACAAACTACATACAAATCAGTCTAAAAGAATAATCGAAGAATAAGGAATTCCGAGACTAGCAAACACTTTCTTCGTCGACAAACTAATCTAGACAGAGGTAGCAAACCTTTTCTCATTTTCGTTCGCACTCAATTATCTTCGAGCCGTCCAGCGCTCATTACAATCCCATTAACAAAGGCAGGGTTGCTCAACATTTTCTAAGAGTGAACCTTACTCTTTAACCCGGAGTTTTGTGGGCGGCCACTTGGCCATTGTAACGCTCCGGAGCTATTTCAAGTGTCAAATTAATGATCCGAAACAGTGAGGCGCTTGCGACCTCGTTTTGTTACCTCTTCAGATGTTCTCGAGTCAAAATGGTGGAAGTTAAAAGCTTAAGACTCTTTCTACTTCTTTTATGGCTATTTCCAAGTTGAGATAAGAGTGCAGCTGGGCACTACTATATGATGAATCGTACTTGTAACGTTATCTAACGTGACATTATATTAAATAAATAAATGATGGAATGCTTAAGATTCGAAAGATACAGTTATACAGTTACAAGAGGCAGATATACATACAGTCTAGCAAAAGAGTCGTGATATTAATATGGGCGCCACTTCCTTTACTCTTTTGCCATTTTACATCATGCTATCACGCTCTAACTTATGGCACCTTATGGATATTTTTGAGAAGCACCTAAGATTAGTTCCGTTTCACGACTTTTTTGCCAGACTATATTTGACGGCGCAACTTATCAAATCAAATCAAATATGTATATATATTTTTTTTTTTTTTTTTTTTTTTTTTTTTTTTTTTTTTTTTTGCGGGTAGGAAGTCGAAATAGTCAAACGTATTTTTTTAACACTAATTTTAATAATTTGAAATAAATATAAATAATATTATTTTTCACATAATTTATTGATATTATGATTTATTAATGTCTAATTACCTGCTGTAGCTGTTATCTTATCTCTTGGATACACTTTTACCAAATAATAACATCATCTGAAATCGATCACTGAATATCACTTAACTGAACAACTTTCACTTAATATACCAATGGATCACATCAAGAATACCATAGAATCGCTGCAGACAACCTTCAACAGGCGTATGGCTGCTTTTGAGGAGGAGTTGAGGAAGGATCCAGGTGCTGAGACCTCTGCGACTGATGCCATCTCTTCAGATTTTGTGCAGTTCCGGGCTTTTATTATTGCTTCTCTCACCACACTGCAGGCGCAGGTTGATTTGTTGGCAACTCAAATTGACAACATGGAAATGCGGAGCAGAAGGAAGATGCTCTTGCTGCATGGTGTCCCAGAGCACAAGGATGAGGATTCTGTTGCCTTGGTGGTAGAGGTGGCACTCAAGCATCTTTCCGGTGTACCCCTGAAGCCTGAGGGTATTCGTCGGGCTCACCGTTTGGGGCGCAGTGCGAGTACTGGTGACAAGCCTCGACCTCTACTTGTCAAGTTCTCAGATATTAGCCTGCGGGATGAGGTATGGGCAAATAAGACTGGTCTCAAGGGTAGTGGTGTCACTCTTTCGGAATTTCTGACGCAGAAGCGGCACAAGCTGTTTAAGTTAGCGCGACAGAAATTAGGCGTAACCAAGTGCTGGACGCAGGGAGGTCGCATCACTGCTCTTGGGATTGATGGAAAACGCTGCTTTATCGTCACTGCTAAGGACTTGGAGAAGCTGTGTTCCGTGCTTGAGCCTGATGATGTGGTAGCGGGTGAAAGTCCGCGGTCAGTAAGGAAGGAGTCTCCGGGCATGTCAGGTACTGCAGCGAAGGCTAGGGGCACAGACGTGAAAGCTTCCAGTGCCCGCGAGCTGCCAGCTATGCCTTCGAGACGAACTCGGACTACTGCTGCTGCTGCAAAGAAGTAAAGTGAGAGACATTTTTAGCATTTCTTTAGAGCTGTCTTTATGTTGTCTTGTAATTTGGGTTATCCCAACACATTTTTTATGTTTTTACCTACCTGTAAATTTATTTATTTTTATCTTTCTTTGTCTCTGCTCCTGCAGGGTAACTTATTTATTCCAAATTTGTTCGTTGCTTCGGCCTCCATTTGAATTCGTGTCTATAATTACAATTACCCTCTAATAACACTCTTTAATTTGCAAAAATGTAAAAATATTGTACTTAATTCTCGTTCCACTTTCTTTTGTGTCAAACCAAATTGTCAAAAATGTCAAGTTGTGTTTTGTTTTGTCTTTCTTGCAGTTTTCTCAGAGGGAAAGGAAAAATATTTAAGCCGTGCAACCTAATCTTTTGTAATTGTTTTTCATAGCGTCGTCAGTAATAATTATGTCTGTTTGTTTTATTTGTTGTGTACTTTTTTAGGCAGCTGGCGGGTAATTTGGACACAGTTTTGCATACCTACCTTGTAGGTATACCTAAAATTGTATTTAAATTTAGTGTATTTTTATTAATAATTATATTATATATATATATATATACATATTTATTATTTATCTATATTTTTTATGGATATCACAATATGTAACTCGTCGGATCTATTTCATTCTTGTTCCTCAACCTCTGACTCGGACGATAGTTTTCATTCCACCTCTCCTCCCTTGCGTGATAGCCTGTATAGCACCTTTTCAGACACGAATAAAAATTTCAACGTGGTTCATATCAATGCACAGAGCGTTCCTGCTCACCACATGGAAATGCTCTCTGTATTTGAAACCAAAAATATACACGCAATATTGGTCTCTGAAACATGGTTAAACCCACGCCTCCCTTCTACCTCCTTTTCTCTTCCCGGCTTTCAACTTGTGCGTAATGATCGTGGCAGTTCCACCCATGGCGGCGGAGTAGCCATTTACATCCGTTCACACATTCCGTTTTCAATAATTAGTAAATCACCTCAACCTCCCCCACCGGCTACTGCCGAACACCTTTTCCTCGAAATTTCTCTTTCGCATAATAAGATTCTTCTTGGCGTATTTTATAATCCTTCACTTCACAATGACTATTTCGATTCCTTTGAAAAGCTTCTCGAGGATTTAATTCCCTCTTACTCCCACTCCATTATTTTAGGTGATTTTAACACCTGTCTTCTAAAAAATGACTACCGATCGAAACAGCTTTACTCTTTGGTTGATTCTTGCGACATGAACATACTCCCATTAAACGCCACCCACCACTTTCCAAATTGCACCCCCTCTCTACTTGACCTTATAATGGTGTCCTCCTGCGCCCACGTAGTTAAGCATGGTCAATTTCCTGCAGACGAGTTTTCTTTCCATGACCTTGTATACTTATCGTACCGTATCCGACCACCTAAACTCAAACCTAAAACCCTTTTCTTACGGAACTTTGCGGGAATGAGTACCGACCAGCTGCTCGCGGATGCTCAAAAAATGGATTGGTCTGCAATTGATTGCCTTGACTCGGTTGATGAACAAGTGGAGCTTTTAAACTCATATCTAACTGAGCTGTACGACCGTCATGCTCCTGTGCGAGCTGTGCGTGTCAAACACCTTCCTGCGCCCTGGCTCAACGATGAGGTCCGCTGTCTGATGGACAAAAAGGCTCGTGCCAAGGCACGATTCAAAAGTGATGCTACTGATCGTAGTCGCGAGGTATATAGGGAGGTAAGGAATCGCTGCAATACAATGATAAGGGACATTCAGCGACGTTATATCCATCAATCGGTTGAAAATGGTGATCCAGCTAAAGTCTGGTCCTTCCTAAATAAAATTGGGGTGGGCAAGTCACGTAACCACTCATCTCCTAATAACATTAATATCGAAACACTTAACGCCTTCTTCTCATCTTCTTCCACTATTGACAGTAATACTAAAGCCAGTACTTTAAAAAACCTTTCATTGCTTCCCACCCCTCAGCCATCATCACAGTTTGTCTTTCGTCAGTTCACTGCTAGTGATGTCAAGAAGAACGTACTCGCTATCTCGTCGAATGCCGTTGGAGTTGATGGCGTTAGTCGTAAAATGATCGTTCCTCTCATTGATCTCCTGGCCCCAGTCATAACCAACATCCTTAATAAATCCATTTCCTCCGGCGTTTTTCCTACTGCATGGAAAGAGGCACACATTATTCCTTTACCTAAAAAGCCTAATCCTAGTTCCCCGTCCGACTATCGCCCTATATCAATTCTACCATTCCTTTCTAAGGTTCTCGAGAGGTTGGTTCAACAGCAACTGAATTCATTTCTCGTACAGAACAACCTTTTAAATCCCTATCAATCCGGTTTCCGCCCCGGTCATAGCACGTCAACGGCTTTAGTCAAGATTTCTGACGACATTCGGCGGGGTATGGAGGGTCGAATGGTGACGGTGTTGACCTTACTGGACTTCAGTAACGCTTTCAACACCGTTGATTTCGATATTCTTCTGGCGATATTGCGTTCTCTTGGCATATCTCCTTCCGTGGCTGACTGGTTTCATAATTACCTGTATGGGCGCCGACAGCGCATACGTATTGAAGAAATCTTCTCTGCGTGGTGTGATACATCTGCCGGCGTACCGCAGGGTGGCGTCCTGTCCCCTCTACTTTTTACTCTTTTTATAAATTCTATTACACTTTCTCTCTCAACTTCTTATCATTTGTATGCAGACGATCTCCAGATTTACTCCCAGGCAACAATCTCAGATCTCCCTGTTGCAATTGCTGCTACTAATAGAGACCTCGACAGCATCTCTAGTTGGAGTTTTTCTTTTGGCCTTAGAGTGAATCCTGCAAAGTCTCAAACTATTATTATTGGCAGCCGCTGGTATATCACTCGTATTGACTTTAATTCGTTACCGCCTGTAATTTTCAACGGGGTCAAGATTCCTTTTAGTGATAAGGTCAAGAATCTCGGCATTACTTTAGATAACAGTTTCTCTTGGAAACCGCAGATTTCGGAACTTAGCAGAAGAGTGTTCGCCGCGTACAGCTCGCTCAAACGCTTTAAAAATCTACTACCGACCAAGACTAAAGTCTCTCTAGTCCAAACACTTCTTTTGCCTATCTTGGACTATGCGGACGTCAGCTATCCTGACTTAACAGTTGAGCTCGTGAACAAGCTGGAACGTCTACAAAATTTATTTATCCGATTTGTTTTTGGTCTGCGGAAATATGACCATGTCTCTAACTACCGTCAAAAGCTTCAATGGCTGCCTATCCGCCTACGGAGGGACTGCCACATCCTTTCCCTTCTTTACTCTGTCCTATTCAATCCCAATGCCCCTCCCTATCTCAAAGACCTATTTGTATTCCGTTCCGATACCCTTAACCGAAATCTTCGTTCAAGTGTAAACCTTTCCCTTACATCTCCTTCTCCTTCCACAAAATTCTTTTCCAATTCCTTTACTGTCCAGGCTATTCGCCTGTGGAACAGCCTTCCTGAATCGGTCAGACGCGCGCCGTCGATCGATTCATTTAAGGCCCGTGTCAAAGCCCATTACCTTACCACCCTATCCACTTCCTAATTAATATTTTCCTTTCTACTTTGTGATATGTATGTATTAGTATTAGTCTATTTTAAGTATATAGTATTTTATCTAGTTTTAGTTATTTACTTATTTTGTGTAGTACTTCATGTATTCTAAGTATGTTCTATTTATACTTAGTTTATTATAAATATATAAACAATGATATCTTGCCACCGACCCGCATATATTTTGTTTTTTTTTTTTAACTCTCCTTACCCTAAGGTTGCCTGGAAGAGATTGCTACCTTAGCAATAAGGCCGCCTGTTGACTTCTGTATCTGAATTTAATGTATTTATTTCCTTTGTTATTCCTTGGGTGTCAATAAAGCATATTTGTATTGTATTGTATTGTATATTTATTTCAGACAAGATCTATAGGCCACTCCGCTGCTATACTTATGCGGCTTTGTCAATCGATTTTTTCAGTTCATCATTATCACTGGCTTGCTGGTCAAAGGTATCAAAATTATTTTACGTTCTTCAATTAAAATAAGTTTTTTGTTGTTATTAGGATCTCAGGGTACCCAGGGGATACACGGAGCCTTCAAGAGATTTTTCCAGTCACCGTTCTTCTGACCTGTAATTTACTCCGGCCGCTCTCCATGGATCTACGTCACGTAGCAGCAGATTTGCCTGGTCTTCTTCCGTCGCTAGGTCTTTACTTGAACGCAGCTATGTATTGCATATACGTGAAAAAAAAATTTGGGTGGTACTTAGTCGCTCGTTCTCTCGTCTTGGTCCGCCCACGTCAAGATTACGCGTGCTCCGTTTTGTCATTGCGCAACAAGATGGCACACGGATAATCTCATCTACAATAATCTCTACAACCATCTTGAACTTTGCATGGAGGTCACCCATTCTTATAATCCCTACCAAATGTTTTGTAGCTCTGCACAATGCCTAGTGCTGAGTTGTAGTTACTTAACATGACTTTTTTAAATCGTTTAATTTCGCAACACCTGCTTTTGTAGTACAACAATGGCAATATGAGCATCGCCGTTAGGCTATATTCTATCTTTTATATTCAAGCGTTTTTTATTTTTGAACTAGCGACCCGCCCTGGCTCCGCACGGGAAAATGGTTATTGTGCGTTATACTTAAGTATATTATGCATGTATTATACATTTAAACCTTCCTTTTGAATCACTCTATCTATTAAAAAAAACCGCATCAAAATTCGTTGCGTAGTTTTAAAGATTTAAGCATACATAGGGACATAGGGACAGAGAAAGCGACTTTGTTTTGTGAAGATATTGCTGGCAAGACGA
Organism: Teleiodes luculella; assembly: GCA_948473455.1. Taxonomy (NCBI): domain Eukaryota; kingdom Metazoa; phylum Arthropoda; class Insecta; order Lepidoptera; family Gelechiidae; genus Teleiodes; species Teleiodes luculella. Next base: position 5,066,954 of record OX419605.1, read on the forward strand.
ACACGACGCTACAGTCGTGTACTGCTACAATTACTCCACTACTTTGTTAACCCCTTGGGTGTAAGGGCAGTAACAACTAGGCCTCCCATTTTAGGGTTGAACGTGGGTTGTACGTTGACTTTAGATAAATAAATATCTTCAGCTTTTCAGAGTTTATCTAATTAACTGTAATGAAAATGAAGAAAAGAGTCAACATATTATATTATTAAAATTTGGTGAGATAATACTGAGTTTGATATTCTGAACAACGTCTGTGGTGTAATAGCTGGGCCCCTATCACTAAGTCGTTGGTTCAATCTCCACCGTGGACCAGCTTATTTTTAACCCAAGATAAAGATATTATAAGAGTAAGGTCAAGTTCCGCGGACGTACTTAACAATCAGGATCAGCTTTCCTTATTATACAAAGAATGGCGTAATAACTTTTATATACCTAATACCTAAGGCCTCAGCGAAAATATTGAATTCTTCTAACACGAGACGCATTTTGAATCAAATATTCTACACCCTCAAGACAAAACCCAACAACTGCATTTATATAAGTTTACAGATAATGACCATATTGCATCAATATAATATGTTGATGGAAAGAGGTGAATCTGTAACCTCTTTCCATCAACATACCAATTTCCCTACGATTGGCTTTTGGTTATCTAATTGATTCGTAGAAGTAATCTCGTCCGCCGAGGCGTGTCCAGGTTTAGAAATTAGGTCAACCGTGGTCGAACGTGCCTTTTCGACCAATCGCTATTTCAAGACGAAATGAATTCTATCGGACATTGATAGTTATTTTATTGTTACGGAGGTTGATTGATAAAATGGAAGGAAATTGTATAATCATTAAATTAGTCGATCTTTGTGTGGTTTTGATGCATAAGTTATTAGTTTTTTTTACTAAAAAAAAGTTGTATTGTAGGTTAAAGTAAGTAAGTTTATAAAAATAAAATGGTTGATGTGTGGTATGGTATTTCTTTTAAGATAAAAAGCTGTCTGTGCCTGCGGTGCGGACCACTGGAGATTATTTTTAATTTTTGCTTTGGGAAAAACTTACTCGTAAACCTTGTAAACAGTATTGCAAAATCATTCCGAATATCTTCTTTTTTTTTTAATCTGTAGTTCGATGTCTATAATTGTAATTTACCCAACAGTGGGTATCTTTTAGGTACTGTTGATCGTTATCAAGAAGTTTAAGTTACTCTATTTCAAGAATTTAAACAGCTTTACTAAGTAAAATAACTCATCATTCAAGAAATCATTCAAACTACATACGCAAACTATTAAACATTTCTGTCGACAACATAAACGTTACAAAATCACAGAACACCACTCCTGAGTTTAACCTCTATAATTAATTAATACATTGAAGTTCTCTTGTACCTTAAACAGCTACAAAGGAACTAAATGATGCTAATTCTGCCAATTTTGTTGTAAACCCATCAATCAACGTCAAACATGGCCGCTTCTTTTTTGTTTTGTAACCCATACGAGAATATGCAAGATTCTTTTTGTGTTCTTTTTTCAAACCAGATTTTTTCTTAATTAACTGCATTTGTCCTTAGTTTTAACCGGCCAGTACGATGTAATTAATACTGGGGTGTTCATTATCAGATTGTTTTGGAAAAAACATGGCTGGTGTCTGGCGATTTGCTTGTAAAAAGAGCTAATTATTATTTCGGTTACTGTAATCTGAACCTGTTGCTTACTGCCGTTTTTCTGTAGTCCATTGAACGATTTCACTTGTTTCTTCACTTATTCAACCAGACAGAAGCAGTAGGAAAAAAGTTGTTTCGCCTTTTTATAGACACTTTTGTTTGCCAAAGCAATGACATTCAATATACCGTGGTCCGTGATTGAATTGCAATAGCAACATTTTGTAAGTTCGTGGTTAATTCAATAATCTTACTATAGAATAGAATGTATATTTTATTGTACCCAAGGACATGAATATAATATAAAATATGGTGTACAAGTACGGTAACCTTATTACTTAAGACAGAAATTTCTACCAGGCAACTTTGATAAATTTTACAAAATGTGACATTGGTCGATTTGTTCTTGGAATTAATTTGTTTAAATTTTGATGGTTTTTGCTATAAAATTACATATAAATGACTGTTTATACAGCGAGCTTTAGGAGGCGCTCTTATTGCTAAAGTATTCAGAGCAGCTAACTTTTAAAGGCAAACCTACAGTAAACAATTGGGCAAAAAGAAAAAAAAAGAGAAAATGTATAGGTTGTTGATCAATGTCTACATTCGAAAACTATAAAACTAATGCCGTTTTATACATTTCAAATTTCGAATTGAAAATGATCGTTTGTGTCAACATTCCACGTTACCGACGTATCAATTCTGTCTAAAGTTACGTTTATTTAAATTGGCGACGATAATTTAAAGAAACACCGTCGTTTCAAGGTTTTACGACACGTTCTTCCGATACCGTATATACAAGTACGTACGCGTACGTACCGTGAACGTTCACGGTTTTACGGTACGAACACGATCTCCATACTTTTACGGTCGTAACGTTATTCGATATCGCTGCGTTATCGATATAGATACGTATTAAGTTTAACAACCGATGTCCTGATTTCTGCTGTTTCCTTTAATGTTTTTACCAATATTTTATGACGCATGATGTAATTAACTAGCGTCGCATATTTATGTTTGTTCTAAAGGTATAGTCACAGAATAGAGTATAGGTAAGAACTATTTATTTCACATTCTGCTAACCGAATTGATCCAAATCTAGACAGCACTTATGCTATGGATGGATGGATATCAACCAATAATAATAATATCAATTTAGTATAACAATTAATTATTATGATTTGTATTTTCTTCCTATAAGTTCATAAAAACATTAAGATTAGTTCAGCTCTAGTTGTTTTTTAAAGTTTACCACGAGTACAAACGTACACTTGAGACTATTCATAATCGATTTACTTCGGTGAAATCGATAACAGTCATTTGCAAAAAATATCACCGTATTTTATAAATATGCACAGTATTTCTAAATATTTAGGTACGTACGTAGTAAAACAGTGCAGTTTCATTAACAAAAAGGATGATAAGAATGTAGGCGGTCATATTGCTGAGTAGGAATATCTGCCAGGCAACGCCATACATTATTCAAATCAAATAAAAATATGAGGAGCATGAAATCGAGATCAGACACGGTGATTAGCCGCTGCCGAAGGATCCCAAGAAAGACTTCAAACACATTCTTTAGATATTGCATATCAGACAACACGGTCATCAGATCGGTGCATCAATGCATTTTCGCACACCATGAAGCTATTGTCAGACAAAATGGCCGCCACACACATGCCGACCATTATGGGGAACTCGGAAATCAACAATGGGCGCCATATAAGTCGCTCCCGAGAAGATAGATATGACACTGCGCAGGTAAGGATTTACGGTGGATTGTAAAAGTTACGTCATAATTATTTTATTTTGGAAGCGATAAAGTTGAATAAATATTAGACATTTTGGTTAGTGCAATGTTGTTATTGAGTGGATTTTTTATTTTTTTAATGTTGGTAAAATTGATTATAACCGTCAATAAAATTAGATTAGTCCAGGATATTAATTTTATTTCTGGACTTACTTTGAATATGTTGTCATAATTTCTAAAATTGGTAGATGGGTTGATATTGTTTTACAGCCAATTTGTAATGGAAAATAATATAATATCAAATATTCTATGATTATCTTCTAAGTATAAAAAGAATTTCACTTGCTCTGTTCACATAAGTAGCAATTTCTCAACAACCCTACATTTGAAACATAGGTAGGTACCATCATTTAAAGCCAATCTATTATCAAGACAAAACCGAAACCTTCTTTTTAGCAACCATTCTTCCTATAGCGACAGCACTTATTAGACCCTATAATTCGCTACCCAACGCCGCGTAACTACAAACAATCTTTTAAAAAATAAAACTTAAAACGCAATGGACTTTAAACGATTCTGTCGCCCTTACATTTCTTGATACAACGTCGTCGGCTCATCTTTGTACTCAGACGCAGGTCGACGCGAATCGACTACAAAAGATTTACGGCATTCAAGATGTGTAAATGACTATACCCATCTCCTTTACTCGCATTAATGCTGGAGGGTGGAAACGAGATGGAAAGTTTTAATGCTACTTAGTCGCCCCGTGTAGAATGTTTGAATCTGATGTCTGTCTGGATGGAATTCTGTGTAAAGGAAGGCAGAGAAATTTGATTTGAGAGATTTACTTAGCTTATAAATCAAGAATGAATACAAATATGGTGAATTCATTGATAATTTTGAACTAACAGTACCTATTCATGAACCAGGTGATACAAATGTTACTGTAAAATAAAATCACTTGATAAAATCAAATAGCCCAGTTTTCGTATGAACATCAACAATAGTTTGTACCGAAATAATGAGCACTATTACCACAATAATAGGGAAAATAGTGAAATCACCAACAATTTCTTTGTCCCAACAATTTTACAAAGTAAACTAACTATAATGTGTCACATTTACTGACTCACATATTATTACCCAATCATACATTGTTGTCATGAATTCGATTGTCATGCAAATTCTACAAACAATTGATTTTGTAACACATGTATCAGTGGATAAAGTTAACATTGAGCTCATACAAATATTGCGACAGATATATGAATAAAAGGATAAACGTAAAAAAGAAGGTATTTCTTATAAAGCAAAATGAATAAAAGAAAATAAAGGTGTATTGAATGTTGAAAGAACCGTTTAAGTTCTAGAGTAACCTCAGGATAGATAGGTTAGTGACCAACTACTTAATAAAGTAATCAAATATTCAATTTCACTCAAAGGAGTAGGTACCTTAAGAAGGGATTCAGCCCAGTATATCTTATAAGATTCCTCGAAATGATTTGGATTAAAAACGGATAATTCTGAAAACTCTTCCAAAGCCCAATTTTCAGTAAAGACGCAAAGTAAACTAGGACTGGCATATCTTATCTATCATAAAATACGCATCTTAAAAAATTATATTCAGAAATTTCACGAAGCTGTCTTAATTTGACGTGCGAGCAAATTATATTGAATTGATTAGAATCTTTGCAGGGTTTATTTTCTCAGCCCCCACCCACACGTCTCCGTGCGTCGCGAATACAAAATATAGGCAGCAAGGCGAGTGAAACAAAAGACTTACGCATGAACGCACGACGTCGACGCTCGAAAGACGCTAGTGTGGGGGTCTCTTAAAGTCCCAACTTTGTACTAAATCCATTTAAATATGCTTATAGGTTGTGAATTTGAATTACGTCAGAATGGATCTAGACTTGAGATAACGTGTTCACCCCAGGACCTTTATATTGTACAGAATGACTGGGAATTTGTGTCACTCAAGACGTTTAGAGATACAAGCATTATGAGAATCATTGCTTATGTATGGGCTGGTGAAACTCAGAACTGATCGAATCGTTAACAGCTCGTATATGTCCCCACCGAAGGGCTTGAGCCTAAATTATATTATTATATCAACCTGGAAAATAAAACCTATTATCCTTGTTATCGTGTAGGTTTATCCGTTAATTAAATCCAAGCTAAGAAACAGATTTTAATCAAATCACAAGAACCTATACTTTTCTGTTTTTCTTCGTAAAACTGAAATACTTTATTTTGTTTGCGCGTTACCCTGTTTTTGTTATGTCTTCAGTGAATCTAAGATTTAAAGAACTGTGTTTTTTGCTTAGTATTAGCATTTATTTTGCACATTAAGCATTGATTTACCAAGAATTTAGTTCACTCAGGTCACCTCTGCTATAAAGAAGCCATGTACTTTTTGAAAGGCTCAAATGTGAAAATGCCTGCATATAAACTACGTAATTAAATGTAAGCTGTCATATAAATTACATTATATGTATTATACTTAATATAACCAACAAATAAATTTCTATAAGTAAGTACCTACGTTAGTCAAGTCTACGTTAGTCAAATAATAAAAATATAACAAAATACATAAAGTGAAATCACTGAATTTGATCACAGAATAAAGTAAGTATAAAGAATATTTCTTTCAAAACCCCATTTTTGGTTATCATCTATTTAAGCTACCCTTGACCCAGTTTTGGGGTAGGCAACACGCTCGCTACCATACTACCGCGAACCGCTGACTGCGCGTCATAAAATCCGCCTGCCTTTTCGGTTCAAAATGGCTGACACGACGATTCCCATGGAAAGGAGACGGAAGATTGCTATTTTTATTGTCATGGAAGACATTGTAACTGTTCCATTTTTAAATGTCAATACTATTGTACTGGAAGAGTAACAATATGATCCTGGCACGCAGTTTTTTCATATTTTTGCCAGTATTCAGCGTTACAAATGCTGATGATGAAATTATGTTGTATGAAACGATGAAAGGAATTACTATTCTATGAAAGTGAGAAATAATGAGTGGTTAGCTGTTTCTGGTTGTTTGATACCCCGCGATAAACTCCGATGTCATTGGAATGTAAGGACCACCCTTGCATTTCAATGATCTCGTGACAAGACAAGACTACTGAAAACGTAGGATACAAGATATGACGACTAAAGACGACAAAATGAAACTGAATATATCCTATTATTATCACAGACTAGGCTGTATGGGCTTTGAACCCTTTGCCTTTCCCATAAGAGATAAATAAACTAAAAAAAAAAACATTATTCAAGAATTTTACATGTGCTAAATTTTTGTAAAAATAATTTATCAGTGTTACTAACACACATCTATTCCATACCGGTAAGTAAGTTTTTTTCACTGTTCTTTATTGGTTTTTGTAGAAATATAGTTATAATATGAGCCTCCAAACACGACTGGTTCTTAATTACTTGTAGTGTCGGCACCAGAATTTTGAAGTTATACATTCTTAGGTTTTATTATCAGGTTGGTTATGTTTCGTTATCTACTATATAAAAATAAGTCGGGTTTTCCTTCCTGACGCTATAACTCCAGAACGCACGAACCGATTTCCACGGTTTTGCATTTAGTGAAGATTACTTTTAGATATTTAACGCCTCCATTTCAACAGAGACGCCATCCATAGTCTAACAGAAAACTGTCGAATATGTACATATTTGGCTTATGCAGTAGCTATAGTAAGCACAATACATAATAGTCACAAAAATGATTTTGTTGTAACTGTTCGCTGCTGATTTGCTGATTCCTACTGTTCCCAGATAAAAAATAAACTATTCGTATTCGTTTGTTTTTTTTAGTGATGGCACTAGTTATACTTTGTGTTTGTATTTGTTTGTGTTGTGACTAGAGAGGTTGGATGGAAAGCCTCGCTCAGTTTCGTTATTCTGAGGTTGTGACTCATCCTAATAAAAATATAAAAAATAATTCTCTCCAGCCAGTGTTCGCATGGCAAACGATTTCACGGCGATTTTATAAAAGCAACGGTAACGCCTCGATTACGTCATGAGGCCCAAACCATAGAATTAAAGAAAGATTAAAACCTTGCTTCGAAACATACACAATGTCTTCACACGGGGGAATAGGCGATCCATAGATAACGAGATTTTAGTGTTCTAAATTCAAATTAAGCAATTCGAAAATGTTATAATCTTGGGTGGGCTTTGGAAAAGTTTCGTGAAACTGACTAGGTAGGTAGGTAGGTACATACTTAGTTCTTCTAGGTACATAACAATATTAAGTGACGTGAACAGAGTTGCAACTAGTTATGAATATTGTAGTACTTCTCGTCGGAAACTTAATTTCATAAGAGGACTCTTTAGAGGACTTAACAAATTTTGGTCTTAAGTTTTCACTATAGGTAGTAAGGGACAGAAGAACCATATCAACAGTTTTTTATATAGGTATGTATTGTAAGTTAAATAAAGTTATTTTTTAATTTGAACATGATACCTTGAAAACAGTTTTTATTTTAATTTTTAGAATTAGCTTTCCGCCGCTTCTCGGTACGTTTAAACAGTTTTTCCCGTGGGAATGAGGCATTTTCCCGCGGTAAAAGGTAGCCTATGTTACTCAGGGCACAGAATACCAAATAGTAGTCCTCAGGGTAAATCGCTAATGGTGAAAGAATTTTTGAAATCGGCACAGTAATTTTTGAATTTATTCATTACAAACATACATACAAAAATACAAATCTATCCTCTTTAAGTATAGTATTAGTATAAAGTATGAATATTATTATTATTAGTATAGAAGTATACACGTTACATCACAGCGCACACGGTGAATGCATAAAGTAAAACGTAGTGTACTTGCTTCCTAGATTCGTTCAGCTTTCCCGAAGCTTTCCCTATTTTCCCGACGTCAGCAACCCTCCGTAAAAGCTTAGTTAGAACAAAAATACCGTACAAACACTTCTCTTTAACTCTAGACGACGACATCGCATCGCAAGGTAACGCTGAATCAGCTGTTCGACGGCAGCCATTTTAGATCTTTATTTTTTAAAACGCGCTGACTAAACACAAACGCATTTAGCCAATACAGAGATTCAGTTTTATCGAAAAGGTTAAAGATTGAGTTTTGTTTAATTAAATAGAAAATAATTAATGCCTGTTAAAAAAAATGAAAAACCCGCGCTGCGCTGCCACATGTAAGTATTTTTTATTTTTCTTGTATTAAATATTTGAGAATGTATGTAATGGATACTTAATATTTAATAAAATAAATCCTGACCAAAGAAATAAAAAAGAACCTCTCCTTAATGCGGAATTTCAATGGAACTAATTTTATAATGGAAATTGTTGCCATAAACATAAAAATATACACATGGCGCCCCCAGAGCATGTTTTTTATTTCTTTGGTCAAGCTTTACATTTGGATTGACCTATAAGAAGTTATAATTACAAAATATCAAACAAACAAACAAGTAAGTTACAAACTTTGATTAGTTTTTAAACAACTTTTGTTCAAATTAAATTCAATTTTGTACTAATAATGTTTTAATAAGTTCTTGTGACATCGTTCCTTGCCGGTGGGTGGTGTACCTATTAATTTCCAATTTCGATATTTAACTTCTTAACAAATAATAAAACGAAGACGAAAAGTTTGGCGAGAATTATTAATTAATTCATTTCAAACCTTTTTTATTATTTACTCGAATTAAACAAGTTATATTTTATTAAGATAAACGCATTATTATTGTTCAGACGATTTCATTACCCGAATTATATTACATACATACATACATAAACTCACGCCTCTTTCCCGGAGGGGTAGGCAGAGACCACTTCCTTCCACTTGCTACGATCCAAACATACTTCTTTCGCTTCATCCACACTCATTAATCTCCTCATACATGCTCGTCGGTTTAGAGTACTCTTGACCCGACCTTTTGTCAGAACGTCCCCGATTTGGTTTTGGAACGTTCGTCTTGGTCTTCCCCTTCCAACATTTCCTTCCACTCTTATTTTTATTTATTCACTCTTATTCTTATTTTTATTTTTATTTATATAACAATTATATTTGTTACATAAAATATATGAAAAACTATGGCAATACGGAAAGTCTTGACAGTGGTAACGGCTGAAAGGACTTGCATTCAAACCGGAAAAAAGAACAATATAGAAAAAAGTATAACAGTGCTAGACTCGTCTTGAGTCCAAAGGGCACAGGGTACGGACGGACCCTGAGTACTGGGTACGGCGGCGGAACCAGAGCCATTAAACTGTTATTTTTTTTAATACAGTGTACCTTACCGTAAACTCCGTAAATTTAAAAATACTAGCATACAAATTTTTAAGACTTTTATTGTTACTTTTTTTAGTGAAAAGTAATAAGTAACACAAGTAATAAGGAGTACCTAACAATATAGAAACAGTAGCTACAAAATGAACAACATTTTGCAGTTATGTTATATTATTTTTTATTTTGGAGGAAGGTGTGTAGTATATTATCAATGGGACAGCTAAATAAAATCCTTAACAAAAACATTGTGAACGAACAGCCCCTCTTCATAATAACCGCGGCTCGCTATAAATCGCCTGCACTGCCAAAAACTTTTTTAATAACGCGAAATCGTTTCAATCTCGATTCACATCAAACCCTAACAAAATCGCTCCAAAGAAAAACGTATAAACACCAAGGGCCCACTTCAGGTAAGTACGTACTTTTTTATTGAACACCTATGTATGAAAGGGACAGACACTGGTTTCTTACGAAAACAATATAAGTGGGAATGGGACAGCAAGCTTTTGTCCCTTTTTGGGTTGCACTTCTCTCATGGAGGTAGGGAAGTATATGAGAGCGCCGCCGTTGTGTGAGAAATGAAATTACTGAATTGAAAGAGATGTCAAATATTAGTGACGAGCGATGAGTATTTGCAAACGAAGGGTAAAATCAGTTTTGTTGATAAATGGGATTAGTGAACATAATGACGCATGTTTTGACATTACATGTACCCTTGCCGAATACTTTGTTATCTAAAATAGATTCTTTGAGAACAGGAATGAATTTAAAAGTCTAGTGTTCGCCCCGTGGTTCCACTTGCGAATTTTATCTTGAAATGATATAAAATTGTAAGTAATTATGTAGTATTTTTTTTAGCAAGGAACATAATAAAATAATCCGCAGGTAGTCAGTCAGTCAGTACAAAGGATATTAGGTATTATATTTATGGATAAACATTATTTATTTTATTAACCTTCGTTATACGCAATCCATTTATTTGAGAAAATCCAACGTTTTCGTCTCGAAGGACAAAGAATAAGTAGTAGTAGAGACGTGCCGCTCGTACAGATGGTTGATAAAACTTAATTCCATGATAGGCAAAGAACAGGTACGCAGCTATAGGGTCATTAGGCGCGAGTCATGAGAACATTGGAGGAAATTGTCCTGGCATACGATTCCATGCACCAAATTAGTAGATAAGGGCAGAACTTAAAAAAAGTTCCAAAAATTGATATTTTTACTCTAAGGGCAGAAGGATAGTGAGGGAGGATACAAGTATAGGACGATTATGATTCTTAAAAAAAGGAAACAATATTAATGAAAAATAAAACATCAATATACCGCGACAGCTGTTAGTGCAGGCAGATTAAAGATGTAATTTTAATAAGTACAGGAGGTCAATATCATTCCATCTAAGTTATTTAACTTCAGAATAAAATCAATAAAAATATAAAAAATATATATTTTACTATTTGCTCCATTTAAACATTGACAACGGATAACTTGCTTAACAGCTGAATTCATAATATCTATCTTTCTTTCTTTATCTGCGGTAAATTGAACGCGCATGGGACAGTTCCCACGATCCAAGAATATTTAGACTACTTGATCTGACTTCTTGTGAAATAAATACTGAACCTTTGACTTGAAAATAGAACCCGGTTTTGCCTACTTTGGCAATCGTTCGACGTTCAACGCGAAACGGCTTTGCGAAGTGAAATGTCTCAATTCAAATTTCGAACTCGCGCAAAAGTAGAGGAACGTTTTGGTTTTAATTTTAGAACGCGGACACGTTCGTTCTGAATGAATCCTGTTGCTTTGTTTAGATTTATATGTTTTATTAATGTCCGCAGCAACTTTATTGTCACTTTCAACTTTTATAGATACAATGCGCGCAGCCAAAGATGAGACCTGTCAGATGCTAAAGAGGGGACTTTGCGCTGGTATATACAGTCGCGCGTGCTCAAAATAGTTAAACTAAAATATGAGATCGGATTAATAAGATATTTATTGAATTTCAAAATCGCTTTTATCGCTGTATCTACTGCGCAGATATAACCGTGGTCCGTCACGTGATCAACCACGTGATCCGTCAAGTCTCATCTTTGGTTGCGCGCATTATACTAGTGTTAGTTAATTTGTAGGCATTTTAAAATGTACCCTCTATATTTTGGCAAAGATTAGAGCTATTAGTGGTTATTTCCCACCCACCCTCCTAAATCTTCCTTCCCTCTAATGAACCAACATTCCAAATTCAAAAATTCGATTCAAAAAAATGCAATGGCGCAATCACGCCAACCGTGCCTAATTCCGTCATTAGTCACTAACGTGGATGCTTCGACACATCTGTTTGATTGTTCTATCCTTGTCCAACTTGTAAGGTTAGAGTAAGACGGAAGATCCCCTCAATGGCAAGGGTCCTTTTACCTGCGTTGACAGTGGACTTACAAGGGTAGTGACAGTCCTTCAATATGATTACGCTTTGATGGTTAATAATAAGATTTTGCTAAATTCCTCTTGAGAATTTGCTTCGAATCAATGTTTCAGACTATTGCTTTGATTTTGCTCGTTTTATGTTTTTTATAGTCCATAGCCATATTTATTAACAAAATATTCTAATAGGTAAGTTTGCACATAAAACTACATGTTTGAAATGTAAATGCTGAAACTAAACAAAGAGCTGAAACCAATTTTATATCCCACATTTGATGACGCAAAACTTCCCGAAATGAGTTCCTTGGAACAATCTCCCTTCCACATACGAAATCGTAACGTAAACCTCCCCCGAGCCCATCGCCTTAACGACGTATCTGTCTTCCATTGCCGTTTTCCAACGCAAATTCTGTGCTATTTGTCGAACCAAGTGGGCGATCGATCACGAATTTTTGCCGGAATAAAACTGTCGGATTGCTGTGAAGTGCGTCGGTAGTAAAATGGTGTTAAGGTTCTTTAGTTAAAGATTGAGCAGCGCGCGATTGATGATGCTGTTGTATTTTGCGTTCATTGCGTGCTACGATAAAGGCCTATGAAGATGGATTCTTGGAAGCCAGCAATGTAATAATGATGTCCTACCCTAGAAGCATTTGAGTTGGTTCGCTCGTTTATTCAGCTGATTGCTAGATTGAAAGGTCTTTGCTTTGTAATCTTCCGAATGAATTACGTAGAATTTATGCGAGTTTGATTATTACTTCGTTTACAGTCGTATGTGGAGGTTCAGTATTCTTATCGCGTTTATTACGATCGTTTCGACTCGAGTTGAATTTAAATTATGGCTTCAACATTGTTATAAAAAACCTAAAACTGACATCATTCTTTTTTTCATTTCTCTTTATAGTTTCTTTCGTCTATGACATCTGATTCGAAAGGGTTTTGAATTTGAACGACATTCGGAATTTGAATCATGTATTTTTATTTATTCGTTTTTTTAACGCTGCTATTTTTGTAATTTGTGTAGGTAGGCTGTGGGTGGAATTGAATAAAAAATTAATTTATAATTATTTAGTAGATAGATTGACAGGAGCAGAAATAATACAGAGGTAAACTACGGAAATAATAGCATACACTTGGGAAAAGTAAAACAGATATGCGAATTTAGCCAGGAGTGAAAAGGTGCTTCCTACCGAAAGGAGTTTTTTTTACTAAACATAATCTTCATAAACCAAAGCAACGTTCGACCTTTCTCCAAAATAAGTATCTAAACTGTAAGCTAATACAAGGCGCAGTCAGCCCGCCTTTCTGGTGCTATAAAGAAGATTCTTTACTACTAACAAACCAACTTAACTTGACCCCTCTCGCCTAAGAAGCGTTATACGAAGAAGGTATCTAGTTGTATTGGCACGAATACTGCTCCCGGGCAAACCCTGTTGTACAGTTAAAAGCAGGTCACGCTGGCCAAAAGTCTCGCGATTTCGTTTCTTATTTAACTGGGTTTAAGAGCGGTGAAAGTGTTCAGCTTGGCGTGCTCTTGACTGTACATTGGACCAACACAATATCGGGTCGTAAAACAATAAAAACTGCGAACAACGCAATACGGTACGTTCAGAACAACGGAATATGGGGAGTGAAAGGAAATATGCCATAAAGTTATAGTAGCTTAGAAAAAATTAAGAGCAGAAACATAAAAATATGTTTGGGACTGGGATATTTTGCTTTCAATGGAAGTAAACGTCATCTGTGACATTTTAGATGGAAAAATATATGGTCAATACAGTGTTAATTATTAAACGGTAAGATTGAATGACGATTATTAAAATGAAAGAATGAAGAAAACTGACTATCCGTAACTTGGTATTTTTATGATAAACTTAATCTATATTAATGTTTTACAAAAAAAAAAGACTTAAAACACTCCTTGAGCGCGTATCTAAAATTCTTCTATGAAATTTTTATACAAGCCTTTTTAGACAACCGCAAGATTTTTGACAAATAAATGTTACATAGGTAGTCGCTCGTCACAGTGCTTCATGCTAGGTACAGTACGGTAATTCTCCAGCCGGACTCTACACACAGTTACCCCTATCTCGGCATTTTCTCTAATTATCTACCGTTTTCTTCACACCAGGAAGACTAAGCCGATTTAACTGCAGATGCGCGATAGTACCAGCTAATCGCTTGTGCTACTGTCAGTACTGGTAATGTGCTAACTAAACGGTTTAAAATGTTATTACATATGACTCTGCACGGCGACACGCTATCCATTGCTTGGTCTCAAGTTTCTTAATCGCCTTCGTTCGTGTTTTGAAATAGATTCGAAATCAGTCGAATGCAAATCAAATAAGTTGCACCCTCCCTAGACTTTTAATTCTGCGCCTGATTGCGCCTTTTTTTATGGTAATTATGGGTGTTTTCTTTCATTCATATAGAATTATTATAGAAGTAGCTTATGTATTTCCCAATAGTTGAAAAGTTCTGTACTGCAGAAAGAGTTTAAACTGCAACTGAAATCTTATCTAATAGTATTACTAATAGGTACTATTATTTTATTCTGTGTCTATACTAGTATTATAAATGTTAAAGTGTGTTTGTCCCCTTTTCACACTGAATTTAAGCAACAAATTGTCTAGATTTTTTACACAGAGATAGACCTTAAGACTGGAGAATGACATAGGCTACTTTTTACATAGAAAATATCATTCCTATAGGAAAAATCGTAGTAGAACAAACTCGGGCGTAGTCGCAGTCGGACAGATTGTTTGGAACAAAATAGTCGGAAAAATCTATAATTTAAATAACAAATCCACGTTAAGTTTGATTAAGGTCAGTTTCATCGCCAAGCTTTTCAGGACTTGAAGCATTAAACACCTTACGCAGCGAGAAATGTAAGACATATACCGCGAGTATTTCGTCTTAATAGTAGCGAGTAGCGTGTTTACAATAACGGTATAAGCATAGCGGTGACAAGTTGACGAGTGTCTCAGGATCGAGAGATTAGACAATGACATTCGTGGTGTTCATAAGTGGGATAGTGGGCTTAATTAGCGTTTTACACTGTCTGTCTGTACAAGATCTTCATGTCAACAGTTTAACGGTAAATACTCATACATATGCTCATACTTCCTGTTGCTCAGAAGATCGCGGTTTCGAAACTATGACATTGTTATGATTTTTTCAGAAGTCACAGTAAAACATTAATAAATAAAAACAAAGACAAATGTCAATCGAATAACCCGCCCCGAACCGTTACTGGTTCTTCTAAATAATATTGCTAGCCAGATTGAATTACAAACCTTATCTCAACGGTATAAAGCGACTCCATAGATTGTATAGTACTTATTAAATCTATGAGCGACTATTCTTACTTTTGTTTTATCTCAAAGAAATAACGCCGCAATCGTCTTTCAGAGTTATGAAATTCACACATAAAACAGAGTGCAAAGTCCAAACACATCACAACATACTCCACACAACATCAAAAGGAGGAGCTCTTTACAAAAATATTTCAAGAATTCGCCGCAACGAGGACATCGTAAAATTTTTCTGTGGCGTTTTAAAAATGCTTTAAAGATGTTTTAAAAACTCTATAGCGGACTCGGCCGGTACTAAAAACTAAAAGGCTTTTTGCTTTTAACACCTCGACTTACTCCGAGGCGACAGTTTTTAGTAAGTGATTTGGGGCGATATATTCTTGACGTTCGATGAGAACCTAATGGGTTTCGTCTAGAATTTCAATGGACTTGTGGTACTATGAATTACTAGCCTTCCGCCCCGCGACTCCGCCCGAGTTTACAGCTTTTCCCGTGGGAATGAGGGATTTTCCCGCGGTAAAAGGTAGCTTATGTGTTATTGTGATGTTTAAGCTATATCAATGTAGAATTTCATTAAAATCCATTCGGTAGGTATTGCGTGAAAGAGTAACAAACATCCATCCATACGTCTATCCTCATAAACTTTTGCAAGGGAAACACAATTCTTTATTATTTGATGTTTTTCCTGGGCGCGGATTCAAACTCACAAAGCTGTGTTTCGAAGGTCTACAATTAGACACAGAGCCGTCACTTATTTATTGTTTATTGTCAATCATTGAGATATTATATACTGTTATGTGTTAATTATATGATAATGATAAGGAGGTGTCAACGTACGCGTCTGTTTTTTATTTTTATCGCGGTGTCTCAGTACCTATTATACAAATTTATAAAATGAATAAGCAACCTTGTCCATCTGTCTACGTCTTGATGTTGATGTAAAAAAAAACATCACGCACACATACCTACACAGTGCCTCACAAAAAAACTTTCATTGATGTAAATAAATATGAATATACCTAATCCGATTTAAGTATCTATGTCTGCGATTATTCTAAACAGCTTATAGATTATGCCGTTTTAAAGTTACGCCTACCATTGAAAACTAGGCTTTATTGCAAGCGGTCTTAAGATTGCATCAACCTGGAACCTGATAGCCTCAACTACGCCTAGCAGGCATTATTCAAATTTTATAGCCTAGAATTTATCCGCGAAACTAACACGTACTTTAAACCACACCCTTGTACCACAATAGGTACACATTCAAAACACATCTAAAATAACTTAAATTCTTTAGATATCCACCGCTTTTATAGTCAGTACCACTCACTTCTATACATTAGTATACCTTTCACAAACTTACATTTGCCACTAAAAATAATGTGTCGCTAAGAAATTTTACAGACAAATCTTTTTTAAAAGTGAAGTTTTAAGTTTGTTTCAGACAAGTACTTCCAAGAAGAAAATGCGTCCGTCTTGGACTAAAAAGTTTTTGTTCGACAATAGTCGGTAGATGTCACTGTGCCTAATGTATATGGCAATTGAGAAAGTTCGTCAAAGTGGCTTTAGCTTTTGCTACTTTCTAAATTGAGTCATTATCTTTTAAAAGATTTTTAAAGTTACATCGGGCCACTGGTTACGGTTAAAAAGATAATTAATTATGTATGTTAATTATGTATGGACTCTTCTGTGACTTGTGTTTCGTCAACTTGTAAGCTCATATTTTATCAAGGAGAGAATATTCAATGTTTCAATTTCAATCTAATGTCATAAATGTGAAAGTAATGAAAATGAAAAATGAAATGAAAATATTCTTTAATATTGCACACAAACAGAAACACAAATAAAATACATTAAAATGTACAATTAAAGTATAGACATTTACATTTTTTTTTCAATCCCTAATGTATTTTAATATTCTCTCTCCTTTTCATCAATCCGTTTCCATTCATGGGAAAACTAACAACTGCTATTTTTAAATAAAACGCTACCGAAAACGTATTATTACTAAAATTTATAATCCGTTAACACGTTTAGCGGACAGTCGCCACCGCATTGCGTATTGATCTCATTAATTATTGATACGAACGTGTGTATAACTGTACTAGTGAACCTTTCATCACTATCACAATACCTTGTCAAAGCTAATTAATTTGTCAGTGATTTAATGATCACTAACATGTGAGTGTGCTGTGTAC
This sequence comes from Teleiodes luculella, assembly GCA_948473455.1. Taxonomy (NCBI): domain Eukaryota; kingdom Metazoa; phylum Arthropoda; class Insecta; order Lepidoptera; family Gelechiidae; genus Teleiodes; species Teleiodes luculella. The sequence continues at coordinate 5,084,553 of OX419605.1, forward strand.
TGTACAGTCCAGTGCTGACGGCAGATAATTATAATTTCTGGCTTGTGCATCTTGGTTACGTCCGAAATTAATCATTTCTGAACACCATACAATTTGGTTAATCAAAACTTACCCCTTTCTTATTTCATGAAATTGCATACTTTTTTTCAACAGTAACTAAAACATTTAAGTACGAGTAACTAAAATGACTAGAAATATTAGTCACAGTTAAAACAAAGATTCTTACGTTTAAATTGAGATAAGCACAACGAAATTCATACATAATTAGCTAGCAACTTCTTTGAAATAAAATTATGTAATATTTTTTTTTTAAATATGTACTGGGCACACACAAAAAGAATGTTTGTTATGTAACCAAAGTTTACTTCTAAAAGTAACAAAACGAGTTCAGCTTAATTTATTTAGTGCAACAACGACCAACTACCACCGTACCAGTACCACCACCTAACGGTACGCCCGCGCCGTTCACCGGCCGTCCACCATTATTAAACTAATACTGTTAAACGTCGATCCGTCGGATGGATTATTCACAGGGTACCAAAGTACCCAAGTCGACAATAGGCTCAATCGGCTTTGCTTAAAATGACTTGAATTTTTTACCAGTTTCCCGGCTCAAACAAGGCGCATTGTACAAAATGGCGACGGTCAAGTATTAAAGGCAAAATCGAGTTCTTGATTAACTTTGCGAAGTTTAAGCACTTAAGTATAAGTAACGGGTCATAAAACAAACCAAAAATTAAAATAACACATCAGCTAACTATTTATAATGTTTTTTTTATATTTACCTATAACCTAAGGTCATAGACTTATAGTAAGTAAATTGTAATAACGCTCATAGTTTCGTGTAGTAAAGAAGTAAATAGACTATAGTTTTTACTTTTTACAGATACCATTTGTTAGAGTATATTTACTATTTATAGCCAAGCGGATAGCCAAAATGATGCGTCAATCATCATCAATGATTATTTTGCTTCAATTTATAAATAGGAAATTCTATGTTATGTACTAAGTCTGGACGTGTATGTAACAATAATACCTCTTTTTAGTTATGTACGAGATATACTAAACTTATTAATTAGAATATTTTTCCACGAGTTCTAGAACGTTTCCAGATATACTAAACCAGTGATAGTGTGTGATAGTAGGATAGTACCCACTGATAACTTGACTTGACCTGACCTGACCGTTTGGTGACGTCGCATAATTTATAGCTGTTTTCGATCTAGTTATAGTTACCTACCTAGATACAATAATTGCATATTTAATAAATATATTTTAAACAACCATTTTTACTGTTGCCAATTTTAATAAAATCATTTCTCATTTTAATATTTTGTACAAAATTAAACTATACGAAATACTTTGTGCGTGACCGTTTTTTATTACCTACTTAGACAAAGCGGTAAAAAGGTTAACTTTATTTTAAGGGTCAAATGTCTCGCTATTTTTAGGTCGTGATCGCATATCCATTACGAATCAAAATAATATTATAGACAGTGATTAAGCATAATCATACATCTTCATAATGCATTTATAACAGTGGCGTGGCGATATTTATTTTTAAAGTTATTAAGAACTAGCTTTCCGACTCGCAACTCCGCCCGTGTTAACAGTTTTTACCGTGGGAATGAGGATTTATTCTTATGTCATTCCCCAAGGTCTATTCTATCACCATTCCAAGTTTCATTAAAATAAGTTCAGTAGTTTCGGTGCTTATTCAATGCAAGCAAACAATAAGACACTGATTTTCTTTTTTCATTTTAAGTAGTTATTTTGAAGTTCTTGCAGGTTTTAGTCCGAGTGAATACAATAAAATTTGGTAACTTTTATTTTGAACTTACTGTCCGCCCTACAGCTTCGACCGAATTATTATTTTAACTATTGTAACGAGACGATTTCCCGCTACAAATAGTTCATACAAATCTTGTCCTGACAATAATGTACAAAACAACAATTTTTTAAAAGCTAAATTTGTGCACACAATTCGAAATAAGATTCCCTTTGGGAGCATATGTTCGTATCCTACCGTTTGCACCATGTCAAATATTAAGGAGCGCGGCAATGAAACACCACGTCCCAGCCAAAACTAGTTTATTTTATCATACACTATTGTAATCGTCGGTCCTTGAAATTATTTAATTTCAAACTACCTGACAGTCTCTGTTATAAAGTGATGCGCTTTTTATTTAAGAGAAGTTAAAAAGATAATCGGAATTTCAGAATTATTGAGCCGCATAAAGTCTCAGACTTGACTCATACTGCTCATACTGCATTCATTCCGAGAACCACAGAATCATCTGATTTTTCCTGTAGTAAAATTTCTGATGATGCAGTTCAAGTATGCAGTCATTGTGACCCGATGTCTATATAAGATAATATTATGACACAATAAACAAGCGGTTTTCCTAAGCGGTCTGACGAATTGACAATCTCCACACATTATTTTTTCGATCGAGTTTCCTTCCCCATAAAAAAAAGAAAAAAAAAGTTATATAAATAACACGTTAATACTTCATCAATTTAATTTTATCATGGCGAAAAACAAAATACCCGACTGATTATAAAACCTCAAAATTAAAACTAAACATAGGTACTTTCTTGCACAAAACAAGAAAAAAGAACTGAAATTGATTATGGCAACTCCTCCCTCTGAAAACGGTTTTTCCCACAGTAGGTAGGTTAAATCCAGCCTAACAATCAATGATTGTAGGTTAAACGGCTACAATCATTGATGACTTCATTTGACTATGTACTTTCTTAGTATAATTAAGCACTTACGTTCCTACATGTAGTGAGTAAGGGCTTGAATTGTACATAGGGTATAAACCAAACAACCTACAATTACGCAATCAGGTAGGTATATAACCAATATTTGAATTAACCTATTATTAAGTTAAACCTTATCGACATACTTGAATCACTAAGAATATAAATGCGAAAGGAACTTTGTCCGACCTTTTCATACAATCCGTTCGAAGGAACAATTTGCAGATAGATGACAACACTGAAAAGAAGATAGGCTAATTTTGTACCACGGGAAAAAACGATATGTCCGGAGTCGCGACGGAGCTAGTAAAAAAAAAAACTATAGTTTTTTCTATTCCTAGTCATGACATAAAATCTTGACCGCAACTCATGGCGTAACCGCGGGGGGGCCTTTGCCCTACAGTGGGACACAAAATAGGCTAAATTTTAAATAATAAACTAAAAAGTGCCTAGTAGATACACTCTTCTCACACTTATTAGAAGAAAAAGGACAGGAAATTGTCAAGTTTTGTTTTAGAGACGTCAAATATCGATTTAAAACGTCAGTCGCACTAGTTTATTATACACGCGAAAACATTCGAATTAAAATTTTGTTTTATTTAATAGCAATATTAGCAATCATCTCTCGTCCTTTACGGTTACCATATGAACGAAAAAGACAGCGACTTTTTAAAGTCTTACTCAGAAGAAGTCTTTTCCATACATATTTAATCGTATGAAAGTGGTAGGTATCTAATCCAGCAGACTGTTTTTGTTAAACAGTAATGAGTTCATATCTGATATCTGATACGCTCCCGTCAGACGCCGGAGATGATATTTGACATGCAAATAACTTATAATCACCATGCATAATTATTATTCTCTCAGATTTATAAAACAAATGTAAAACTATGATAGTACGTACCTACCTAAAGTGGTTTAAACAAAGTTCTAGACTATTTTAGATAGGATGTTGGTTACTGAATTATCTCATAAGGACTACCTACCATGCCTGTTGGTATGTATGGTACAATCTATTTTCGGTAAGAATATTCAATGTATTTCATTACATTCCATTTTAAGTAAATAATTAGGTAATACATCGCCCTGTACTAGTTACCTATTAAAAAGGCATAATATACTTATTAGCTTAGCTTAGCCCAAGTTGAAATTTTTTGTTATATTCCCCTTTGGCATTGGCAGTATTTGGCAGGCGGACTTCGGGATTGCAGTAAAAAGTAGTTTTTTTTATTGAAGAGAAAACTGAAATTTGCGGGTGTTATTAGCTTTTTTCTCTCTGGCTGGTAGCGTTCTAAATTTAAAATTAAAAAAGAAATGTATTTCTACACTGGCAAACAGTTTACTAGTGCCATAAGAGAAAAAAAAACACATCTTGCTACACACATTCTGCGTCCAGCAGTCGAGCTGTGCATCTACACTGCTCGGCTCTGCATCTGCAGACAGTTACTTGGATGCTGAAGGGGTTAGGTCCTCAGGACTCAGTCCTTACTTTTTTTAAACTATATTTACGTTTCGTAGGAAAATGTAAAGCGTTCCTGTGAATATAAAATTTATTTAAATTTACAGCGTTCTTTAATACACACACAGGAGGCAATTTCCCAATTTCTAGGTTATGTTACCAATCGCCTCTCACGTTGTTGTTCCATTAAACAATATAAAACTGAATACGAGTAACACATCAATGCAACATTTCTGTTCTCATTAAATCATAATTCTTATACTTATTAAAATTATTAAGTGACTTTTTTATGTTCACGAAAATTTGTAAACTTTCTTTATTTACTATCAGGTTAACAGAAGCCGGTGATAACCGTTAGCCAAATTATTTTTAATTAATTCGTTCATCAATCGAACGATCGAATTTCTTTTTAATTTGTTTCAAATTTAGAACACAAACAGCCATCACAAATCAAAATTCGAACGCTGCTCGTCGTTCATTTAAAACGTTTATCACAGCGCAGCGGTACCGTAGAAAATAGATCGAGAACGTCGTAACTCACTTTTCTCTAGTAATTTAGTTCGGCATGGCATGCCACGACACATGTCGACATCTGTTCGACAACCACCGATGGGACACATTTCCGGACGATTTCGAATTTTTTCACCCAAAATTAACGCTTGGGGTCATGTTCGGAAACCAAAAACACGTGTGGTTGTCGCAGATGCATGTAGATAATTCAAATTACGGGGAAAAGTGTTTTAGTTTTTTTGCCGGGAACATGTTGCTAAAAAACGAAAGTTGTGTCACTTGAGTTTTTTAAGAATTCTCCTATGTAAGTTATACAATAAATATAACTCTTGGAAGATTTTTAGATCCGAAATATCTGAAAATATAATGTTTAAAAGAAAGTAAAGTACTTTTTGCCAACGCATAATAATTTAATCATCCATTATTCTATTGCGCCAGCTTAGTTTTTATTCTAATTCAATTAAACACTTCAATCAATCTTATTTCTTGGTCCGAACTCTTATTTTATTAACATGAGAAGATTTGAAAAATCAGAAATAAGTTATTGCTTGAGGTAAAGCTCAAGGCGAGCCGAAAGAGTAGGCAGGGGTTAAATTTACCTTTTTAGAGGATTTTGATCATATTTCAAAAAAAGAATGCTTATTGTTTTTGAAAACTATAGGGTTACTTAAAAAAAAAATCAACTCAAATTTTCCTTTCAAATTAGCTTTACTGTACGATTTACAGGTACTTTCGAAATTACAGACTGTTAAAAGTTGATAGAGGAATATAAGAGAACAATATAAAACACAATAATTTATTTAAAATATTTATAAGTATAATTTATCGTCTTTCAAATCATTATGTCCACCTTTTCTTTCTATTACATTTATTTTTCTTACCCGCAATTTAATTTTTAACTGACTGCCGATATTTGACTATACTATTACATGTTAGAAAAACAAATATTGAATTAAATGGGATGCTTGATTCGCAGCTCCTTGTTATTATTCAAAATTCACAACTTTATCTCACACACGACCGCCATCAATACGAGTTTACGACTATCTTTACGATTAAATCAACGGTTTCATCTTGTCTTGTATAAATGTAACCCTTAACTTCTCCATAAAATTATGCGATCCAATAATATTCAAAGTAACGTAATAAAACAAGCCGAAAATCTTTTTGTTTTCGTCGAAAAACCTCAGCGCGAATGTTTTACATGCCGGTGCCTCTTACTACCATATAAATATTTTTTTCAATAATAAATTAAGCAATAAAACGCTTTGTCGAAATCGCTTTGAGTAATTTATTCGTAATAAAACGACATTCTTAATTAAATTCTTGTATATTGTCGCTTGTTATTGGCGTAGTCATAAAAGTTATGAAAAATATTCGCTATCCGATTTTATAGTTCTTATGTTATTAACATAGTCGTTTGACCAGTCTATGAATGAATCCTGTCTTTATAATGAGCGCATTTCCGAACGCAATTTTATTTTCATGGCAAGACGTGGCTGTACAACACAAGTGTCATTGCCCGTGTGCATAATCTACAATTTTAAAAAAAGGTTCTTCCTGCTTTTTCACGCGTCATTAGTGTAGGTTAGTTTTCTGTGACGATAATGATTGCGTTTTTTACATTGCGTTAATCGAATATTGAAAATTATTTGCAAGGGCTATTTACCTTTTCTTTTCACAAAACAGGTGAATAGAAATAAGTGAAAACACAAACAGTGCGTGTGGGAATGTCTAAAGCTGACAAAGCGTAGTTTGTTGTTGTGAGTCCAAATTACTGGCAGTTAACAAAACTGTGTTTAGGAAATCAGGTTAACAAACCTATCTATTATGTGGCTCGTATAATTAGCGACGATTCGCCCTGAATCGTGGCTCGGTAATAGAGAAGTAGAGAAAGCTTTCATTATTGTTTTGTGACGCATCGCGCCATCTAGTGGAAAGCTCGTGCGGTAAAGTAAGTTCCGGAGTGTTTTCTTGCAAAATAGTAATGTTTTCAATGTTACTGAATGAATGTTTGCCTTGAATTGACTGAGTTTGTGTTAGTGATTTACATTGGTGATGTCAAAGTTGTAGATGTTAAGTTTATATTGATGATTTTGTGAGTGAACCGTGAAGTTAGGATTAGAAAAATTAATGGAAGCCTTAAAGGAAACACTAAAACAACTAAAACATCGTGGTCCGACTGTTCCTAATATACGGGCAAGCACAAAGACGCGTTATTAACTAAATTATAATCGAACCGTCGAAAGTTCAACAACAAAAGTTATCAAAAGATCGTTAAGTGGCTTCGAGTCTACAAGTACCGTTACAGTGGTCTGCCTAATTAATACTCGCCCACTAGCACCTCGGCGCGCCCGAACCCGTTTTGAGGCTGCAATGTGCAAGTAAACAGTGCACGCCGCATCTACAATGCAAATCCAGAAACACCATCCACAATCTGCGATTCAATACCGACGCGTTACACCGTACCTCCTTACCCGCACACGAAACCGAATCGAGACTATCGATTTAACTCTACACGAGGGTCGTAGAAAGAATTCCTTACAACAATGAGCCGGTGTAACAATAAATACCTTAATGATATCCCGAGATCGGAGAGAAAAGGCGTCCGGCGGCAGGCGGAACCCGTCCCACACTTTTCAACAGAAATCCACTAAAGCATCATTTGACACGCAACATCACATAGAATGGCACAATCTCACACGAACACTTTGCGATAATCCACGGCACTGGTTTGGTTTTGGTACAAAAGATGTTTTTCGTAACACAACGCGGCGAAGAACTCCCCTCCGCAGACAACCGACGCTCACGGCAGCCGGGCACGGACTGAACTGGTTTTGCTGGCGAGGGAGGGGAGAGGGACGCAGGGAGGGTGGACGGGTGCGTTTGGTTCGGTTTTATGAAAATATTTCGTGAGTAATGCACGTGTTATGTTGGAGTGCGTCGGCCTAGAACGGCCTCGGCTCTTTGATTGAAGCGCAGGGTTTGCCGTAGATAAAGATAATGAAACCGCCGTCTTAGTGGTCACACCGTCACCGGTCTCCAGAGACAAGCTGTGGGGTCTTTGTCTCTTGCCCACGCTTTCCATTCGATAGAGCAGAGCTTACCCGGGCTTAAAGCTCGTTGCATTTCTATCTACAATCAAATTTACAACGTATTGGCTACTCGTTTGATGTCAGATTGGATATTGTGCCGTCATTGTATTTATATGGAAATCGCGTCGGATTCCAAACCAAACAATAAGCTGCAGTTTTCGTGTCACAAGTTGTAAATGGGTACATAAATAATATCTTATCTTGAAAAGACATGCGATAAAGAAGACACAAATAAAATACAAGTGGAAATAACAATTAAAGAAAGCGAAACTAAGATAAAAGAAAAAGGAGTGTTAACAAGATGAGATCTCTTAAGCTTTTTCGTAAGAAATAGTCTTTACTGTGAAAAAAGTAATTGAGAATAAAAACCTTAATAAGATCAGAGAGCACAAGGTCAACAGAGATTTTTGATTCAGAGAAAAGTAAGAAGCAATAAAGCTTTTGGGTTTAGTGAATTAAAATGTCAATAAGAATCAGATTTAATAATGAATACAGAATCGGAACTAGAAAACTGTAATTAATAAAGCAAAAAAGAAGTCCTAGAGCAACTTCTTACAAAATAAGTCGTTATATTTTAAGCCTGAAGAGATTAAGAATTAATTTCATCATTATCACAAAAATTCTAGAGGACTGTTAATCAGATTTCATTTTTAAACTTAACTTATTCATCTAGGATTTTAGGACTAGCGATCATGTTAGTTATATATTTTAAGAAAAAATTAAGAAGAGAAGCTTTTATGTGGATGTTATAGAAACAGCAAACGGTAAGAAACTTTCAGAGATACGATCTTCAAAACTGATGAAAACGACCAAGAAGAACAAATAATGAAGTTTATTTTCATTCGAGAACAATCAAACAACTTATTTACATATTGCAATAGATCCAAACGATTGAATACAAGATTTTTAAAATAAATATATTATTTTTATTGTTATGATGCTAAACTGTAGGTAGACACAAAATAAAAAGCGCCACCGCTATACGTAATTGGTGCTGTAGACGAATCTTGCGGGGACCATTTTTACGTGGGTGAGCTAGTACGGCGGAGGGCATTATATGCTAGTACACCTATTGATTTATTCAACCTCTTTGCAAGCGCTGAAAGCAATTTACCGAGCAGACATCAATATAAGTGTATGAAAGATTTAACGTTATTTAAAACCTTTTACCGAACATTAACAGGATACACAAAAGCTATACAGGTTTAATGTAACAATATGCTTACTTGGAAATTTATTTAGGACCTACGCTAGTGTAATGTAGTTAAAATTCCTGATTCCTGAACTATTTAGTTGCTTTTATTAATTGAGAAGATTCGTAGAACAGATTTAAGCTACTATCACAAATTGTCTAGGTTAATATCTCATTCTTCTTCTTCTGGTTCCTCTCCACTACTGGACGTTGGCAGTCAGCTCTGCAAACATCCCTCTATCTCTCGCCAAACGGAATAGTTCTTCCACCGTCGCGATTCCTGTCCAGCTTTTACTGTTCTGGAGCCATTACATTTTAAGTATCTCATAGTGCTGTTTGAACATGCACCTCTAGTTGTTTTTTTTTTAAGTTGACATTATCAAAAATATTTAAATATTTTGAGAATAAAAAATCATCCACGTAAGAACATGAACCGAAATAGCTTTTTCTGACAAGAGCCTAACCATCAAAGTTGAAATAGAGCTTAACGTAGCGTTAGCTGAGAAGCTCGTGAGACTTTTTGGTTTGGTTGTATTGCATTGCATATGCTTATCAGTGATGTGCTACTACCTACCTACCTATCTATGTCTCCTATATCTGTATTATTTTCGTTTTCACTTGCTCACATTACCGAGATAAATGAATGTGAACTGAAAATCTATTTCCTGAAATACATGTCTGTTACACGATACATAATCAGAAAGCCTTTTGGGTAATCAAAGACAACGCAATTCGACAAATTTCAGAACGATTTCCATCTCCGAATTTCTTCGCAACCGAAGACAGGGTTCCCTCATACGCATGAAGGCTTATCCCCAAATTCCAAGAAATGACCTACCTCCTTCCTAAACAAGATAGCGATTCGGCTTAGCCCTTTGCCAACCGCAATTTGCTGACGAAATGTTCTGCGACAAATTCGGTATTTCTATAAAAACGCATTTTCTGGATTGCTGAGGCCCTTTGAAGTTAATCCCAGGATTTCGGTTTAGGCTCCTCAAGAGATTTTTCAGCATGTGTTTGTATGAAAATGTTAGATTGAAGCAATTTTCGCAGCGACATCCGGCGATAGCCTTTGCAGGTGGTTATTTTGTTAAAATATATAATAATAAAAAAAAAAAACAAAGGATTTATTAAGTCGGTAAAGGCACCTGAGTCTTGTGTCTATAAAATATAAATACCTATAAGTAGGACCGATTAAAAAAATGTCTAAAAGATTCATATAAATAGTGTGTGTTTATTACATGAAGGAAAAAAAATCCGCGTAAGTTTTTTTTTTCCCCATGGTTTATTATGTACCTATTTATGGGAGAAAATATCATTCTGCCAATTTTGACTTTTGAGTGTTCGTCCCGAAAAAGTTTTTGATCGGTACAGTAAACGGTCAGTTGGTAACAATTTTGTTTATGTAAAATGTTCTTTTTATTGTTTCATCCTGTACTATTGCAATTGTACATTTTTTTTTTTTAATAGGCGTAGCTACTCGTACAACGAGTTTAGATTCTTTCCTTACCCCGCTGAAGTTATGTTTTTCAAACAAAATCAATTTAATAAATGTCTCTTTCTTTCTTTCAAATTATATTTACTATATTTTACAATTACAAACTCGTTTGCGATGCATTCGCATCCTGCTAAGCTAAATCGGATAGGGTAGAGTGGGGTAACGCGGCACACAACAGCTTGCGTCACTAGCGCCGCCTCGCGGAGAGGTGTGCAATTACAATTGGAGTGTCATTCCGCTCCGTGAAGTGGACCGTCAAAAACCCGAAATCGAATCGACTCGGCTGCGAATCGTTTTGTTGGTTTCGCCGCGGAGATTGTACCGTCAGCATTGACGTTGATATGCCGCGTCGCCGTGTCGCGCACTGTGATGTGACATACGCGCAGGTAAATCTGTTAGTTAGGGCGACTGGATTACGCAGTCATCGATGCAGGGCTGATTAGTGATTTCATTCAGAATTCAATATTAGGGGTACCTAGTCATAGTAACTAAGTAAAACGTTTACTGCATTACATAAAACACACTTAGACATGTCACATAATTACCATTCTAAACAAACAAAGAAATTACACATAAGAAACATAATAATATAGATAGACATGCACGTGTGTGCGCTGCAGCTTGTATAGTGTGGAGATTGCATTGCAATGCAGAAGGGTCAAGCGATATACTAGATTTTATATTATTATTCAACATTTTTCTAGACTAGAAAGTTTCATATAATTTTAGATCTTCCTGTGGAAACGATGGTATTTTCTAAGTAGGAGTACCTATTCCGCTTCCAACTTACGCTCAACCCAAACAAGGTCGTGATAAACGTTCATAGTAGGCGCCCTGAACCTTCCGACACTTTTTAAGTTTTTTTAATTTATCTATCTAATGACTTGATCTTGAATCTTATACTAATATTAACAAGCAAGATCACTTTATTTTAGAATGAGGTTGAGCCCCGGAGGGACATATTAAAACAATTAAAGAATACTGACCCGTCTTGAATGCCTTCTTAGATTCTAAAAAGATAATTCCTATAATATTATAATTTCTTGAAAGAGACAGGTAGAAATATATTAAATATAATTTCGTCAGATTGCCTCAGATGCCCGATAGAATTATAATGCTGAATCACTTTTATACGAATTTAATTTCAAAGGTGAGTACTTGAGTAGGCGGTCGTTTTATCAAAAATTATATTTAGAAACGTAGTACCTACTCGTAGCTTGCCTCCGAGCTACGAATAATTAAAACAAACATACAGGTACCTGAAATTTGTAATACCTACTTATATGTTGTTTTTTTCTTTCGTACCCAAGTTTTTCTCTGTATTAAAAGTGATTATGTGGATTCTTTTTGTACGTCTTCCACAATGAAATATAAATATTTTATTTTAAAAAGTGCTAGCTATTAACCCTGATTACAGAGTAGGATCGAGCCCCTCGGTGGCGACATAATATGAGCTGTTAACATACAGACAGTGCTAGCTAGATTTACTACAGTTTGATGCACGTCATGCAACTTGCACTTTTACTGGTTACCTGGGAGAAATTGCTACCAAAGCAATAAAGAAAATGTTTGCAATGAAGAATATTTTAATCATTCGTTAATCGAACTAAGCAACCTAGTTGTTTAAAGCTTATTCACCCTAATTTAGGGCAGTCTAGAACCATAAAATGCCCTGAAACAATAGTACGCAATACTAAATTTTAGTTTAAATTTAGTTTCATGGTTATTTGCTAATTTTCCTCGAGAAGCTTGATTCCAGAACCTACACTATAGACAAAAACACTACAACAAGAATTAAAAACTAATAAACACGCTTTTATCAATAACGCACTGACAAGTTGAAAAAAATTACAAATGGCAAACAGCTTGTAAAAGCGTGTTAAAAAGAACCAAACCACCATTGTTAATAACAATTGAATCAAGAGATATTTTTATAAGGTAAAATGAATTTAAAAAATAATTGTATTTATGTCTTACGTAAAAAAAAAGCAAAATTACCATTTGCTAAGATTAAAAAAAAAATTACTAAAATAGTTTCACTCAAAACACGCGTATCGTAAGTTAGTTAAAATTTTACACTTCTGCGTGCTTTCATACTTCCAAGGGAAAATATTCTCCAACGGAATCGCGTCTCAAAATGAGAAAATTTGATTTACCCACGCCGATAGCCGAGGAATCGTTCGTTCCGTCAACATATTTTATTAAAGCCTCCAATTTGCCCGTGCTACCCCAGGAATATTTTAAAAAAGACCACTTAATGCTATTTTTAGGGTTCCGTACCTCAAAAGGAAAAAACGGAACCCTTATAGGATCACTTTGTTGTCCGTCTGTCCGTCTGTCAAGACCCTTTTTCTCAGGAACGCGTGGAGGTATGAAGCTGAAATTTATATCAATTACTCAGGTCTACTGTCCCTTGAAGCTGTGAAAAAATCAAACTTCTAAGCCAACGCAATCAAAAGATACAGCCGTTTATGCCGCAAATTTTCGACACTTGCAAGGGAATCAAAACCTACAGGGTGCTTCCCGTGAACTCAGAATCTTGAAATTTGGTACGAAGCAACGTCTTATAGCATAGATAAAGGAAAAATTACGAAATCCATAAATTTTTAGTTACATCACATAATATATATATTTTTAATAATTTTAACATTACTACCCATTTCCTCATAAACGCGTAGAGGTATTAAATTGAAATTCATACCAAATACTCAGGTCTATAATACCTTTAAGCTGTAACAAAATCAAACTTCTATGTCAACGCAATCAAAAGAAACAGCAATTTAAGCTGCATATTTTGAAACTCGCAAGTACTCGCAAGGGAATCAAAACCTAAAGGGTACTTCAAGTCGACCTAGAATCTTGAAATTTGGCATGAAGCAACGTTTTATAGCACACATAAAGGAAAAATTCCGAAAACCTTAAATTTTTAGTTACATTACAAAATATATATTTTTTAATAAATATAAACTTATTACTTTTTTCCTCATGAACGCGTAGAGCTATCAAGTTGAAATACTTACTTAGTACTTAGTTACTTAAACGATAAAGAGATCTTTGTCTTAAATTTATGCTCCTCCATCTTTCCCCATTGTAATGTTATGAATTTCATTTTGCAATAAGATTACCATAGTTATGACTCGATTGTCGTAATGAAAGAACTTTGTAAACCTTGCAGGTTTGTACGGAACCCTCGGTGCGCGAGTCCGACTCGCACTTGGCCGGTTTTTTTTTTTACTTAATTTGTCTTAACAACGTTTTTACTACAGTTTAAATAGAATTGCGCCTGTGTCGTAAAAACATCTACTGTTTACTTTTCTTATAAGAATGTAGGTACGTACAGTGATTCCTAGTAGATTTAAAAATTACCTTTATACAGGGTTATTTTTTAATCAGTGCACATATTTTAGGTAGGCATAGATTAAAGAAAATAAAAAATCCCGTATATTTTTATTTTATCACGTTTCATACAAAAATATCGAAATATCGCTATTTTATGCATTAAATTGTTATCAAATTTTGTATGGGAAGAAATTTAATACGCGCCAACTTTCTTGATACTTCGTATAAACACTCATTGGCATAATTAATTGGACACGTATTCAGGCGTTTTTTTAAATTTGTTCCCTAAACGGGTTAAAAATAGTATCATAAATTGGAAAAAAATATTTTTTTTTCGTCTTATGTGATCTAGCAACTACTGACTGTGTACACAAAATATGTGCACTGATTAAAAAGTAACTCTGTATTTTAATAATGGGATTTCGCACATAATATTTAGATGTTAATATTCATAATATTATATGTAGTTATTTTAACATAATATTGGTTTATGAAGCTACTTATTTTTTATTTTATCTTATTAGGTACTTAACTTCAATTTACATAATATAAACTGTACTTAGTGTAGAACTACAGTTAATGTTCTCATTATTATATAGGCTTATTGAAGTTTTTATGAAGTTTTAATCTATCTATCTTATTTTCGCTTGTGAGCTACTCTAGAAGACTTTGCTGTCTTAACTTTAGGTATATGGATATTCGCCCTAATCACTCCTCACCGACCTAAGATTTGACCTACGACCTGGGCTAGAATAACCTTAACACAATATGATAACATAGAACAAAGGTCTAGACCGCCTAGTTTGCCTATTACTTAAACGTGTAGGTCTATAATTATTAGAAACAGACATGTTACCCATACGTGCCAAAAAATATAGACTAAAACTTGAATAATCTAACGTATAAATATAACGAAAATTTGTTTTTATTATTGAATGAAATATGCAGGTTCCATGTCTTTCTTTTGTTTATTGGTTCTAAAAGAATTTACCTTAAGTTTTTTAATTTGTTTGAGTATAAAACAATAAAATAATTCATTCACTTACAAATAATATTGAAAATAGGATAATCTTCATTTCATCATCATCATTATCATCATCTCAGCCGAAAGACGTCCACTGCTGGATAAAGGCCTCCCCCAATGATCTCCACAATGATCGGTCCTGCGCTGCCCGCATCCAGCGGCTTCCCGCGACCCTCACCAGATCGTCGATCCACCTCGTGGGGGCCCACACTACGTCTTCCGGCGCGCGGCCGCCATTCAAGAACCTTTCTGCCCCAAAGGCCGTCGGTTCGACGCTTAGATCTTCACTTACATCAGTAAAAATAATACCTATATATTAGTTTTTTTAGTGAGTATTGTGTTTTAAATAAATACGTCTTACCCATTATTAATTAAGTTCCTCTCCAAAGATTACGAAGCTTATTAAGCAAAAATGGTGGAGCGATCTGATGAAAGTTGCGAGAAGCCGCTGAAATTTCTGCAGCTTATTTTTTTATTTCACATATGAACATCTGTAAATTTCAGCTTATCTAATATACTTGTGTCACATCACATCGCGTATTAAATATATAAAAAATTGTGTTCCTTTTTCGTTGTAACGTAACACATCTTTAGTAAATTATGCACATTGTAGGTAATAATCTCATAGTTTCTGATTCTTAGCGCTTTGTGCTTAGGTGATTAATTGCTTGTAGGCTACAGGGGTTAATTTAATTAAGAATTAAGTCCTGAACACATTTAACTTGAATTTTGCAGTGATTGACATTGCAAAAGCTTTTGAGGTTACTTAGACATGTTAGACATTTTAATTATTTCAAGTTTCTTCTATTTAGTTTGTTTTTGATTTATGTAGGTGTGCAATAATTAAATGTGCTTTCCAAACTTTTACGTGTAATAATCAAAATTATTAGTCAAGTTGTAACAGTAGCATTGGATCGAGTGGATTTATTTACCCCTTTTTAAACCTAGGTCTCAGCTAAACAGCCTCTGCTTTAAGATGCCTTCGAACAGGCAGTGCAGAAAGCTCGACTTTACTAAAAAAATAATACAAGGTGCACTTGTATTTTTTGTACACAGCACAGTACAAAAACATGCTTAAAATATGACAATCCGTAGATATGTTCTGCTCGAGGAATAGTTTTTTTTGTTCGGTTTATAGCCCACACCGCACAGTTCTGCCCGCGCTAACAGTTTTTTCCCGTGGGAAAGAGGAATTTTCCCGAGGTAAAAGGTAGCCTATCTGTTTTTCTGATGTATAAACTATATTATTGTAAAGTTTCATTAAAATCCGTAGTACAATACAACATTTTCTTGATACTCCACACAAGCCAGACTCGTTATAAAGAGGAAACATCTTCGTCGAGTCCACATTTACTTCAACAAATAGGTGTGACTGGTGTTTCATGCAACTGGCGCAGTATAAAGATGAGTAACGTTTTTATAATGCTCGCTTTATCCTTTGATTTTCAAAATCCTGCTTATATCCTATCTTATCCTACTAATATTATAAACGCTAAACTTTCTGATGATGTATGGATGTTTGTTACTCTATCACGCAAAACTTACTGAATAGATTTTATTTAAACTTTACAATAATATATTCACTTATACATCAGAATGACACATAGACTTCCTTTTACCGTTAGGGCGGGCCGAGCCGCGGGGCGGAAAGCTAGTGTGGTAATAATCTTGATTAAATTTTTCTACGATTATTTGAAAGGCAGATGAGTCAGACACTGAAAAAGAAAGACGCCATGTTCTCTACAAAGACTATTCTTTGTTTCAATTTAATTTAAACAAAGTTTAATTTAACTATTACAACCATTTTAAAGTTGTACTAATTGGAAACATAATTATTACATGCACAGTAAACAAAAGATAGCTTTTCTAGAAAGTATGCTAAAAATGGTTTAATGCAGAAACATAATCCTCCTTTTTGTCTTCGCGCAGTTTGGTATAATGTACCCGCTTTTGCGGAAAACACGTATTGCATGCAAAAAAGGTTGGCGAACGATTTTAGAAGATCGTAACAAAGTAATTAAAAGACTTGAGGAAGGCTTAGTGCAACAGTGGACGTCATTCGGATAGTAATAGGGTACACTATATTACTGGCCACTATCAGTAACTGGCCACTTTGTAGTTTAAAGCTCAATAATAAGATTATAATTAATGTTAGATTAGGTTAGGTTAGGTTTTATAACGATACATTTCACCTATTTATAACGTTATAATCTATTTACAGAAGAACATAAATAAGTCTTTAACGTTTTTATTTTCTTTCGGAGTATTTAAATACAATGTGGCCAGTTACTGATAGTGGCCGTGCCCAGTAATACCTTAGTTTACCCTTCTCGAAACCAATACGATTATCAAGCAACCGTACTTAGTACAAATCTCTTTTCTGTGTTTCAACACTCAGCGTTGCGTGTCTGAGGGCATCTGGATGTCTTCCAGCTATGGAACAGAAAGCATTCACTAGAACCAAAGTGAATACGTCTTTAATAACCAAGGACAATTCAATTTTGCTTATAAATCATACCTAGGTTGTACAGGAGCCAGCACATGCGGTTGAAAATTCGCACTACGAAATTCACCTCTACCGCTACAGAATACGGGCGCTCAAGGTCAACATGTCCAGCCGCGTGTGCTGGCTACTGTATATTCTATCATCATTATCATCTTCATTGTAAAGTGACGGCACATCAGGCTCTGTTTAATAACGGACTGTTATAACTTTATTTATAGATATAACTACCGACACCTTCATAACGTGCTTTCCGAAACACCAGCCTTTTTTTCAGACAATCAGATATTGAAAAGTATGAATTTCGAAGTGATTTTGGAAATCGAAACAGAAACCGGTCAAAACTAAAGCCAAATTTGTCCATGAAATTGAACCATTTAATGGTTCTATTCTATCCCTTAGAACTGTAAGAATTCCTAGCTAGACGTCACACAGAATTCAGGATTCCAATTAGTAATAGTCATATCTAGTTCTAAAAGATAACGAGCTTTGTCTTCTGTGCTTCATTCAGCTAGTTGCACTTGAATTAATCAATTGTTTTAATCCTCTCGCCGAGGCAGCTGCGGACTGAACGTTTGTTTCATAAGGGTGGTATCTGTTGGTGCGCGGAAGCGGTAGCGATAGCGATTAAGAAATTTAAAACTAACTAAAAAAATACCTTGAATCTACACACTGTTGAATTAGATGTTATCACATATCATGCAGTGAATTTTACGTGAGAAAACTAAGCAAATTGTTTGTGTCCACGAATTATAACCGGCAATGATAAATTATTCAATGAATCTGAATCTGTATATATCTGGTTTTTATTTATCGCTTACAATTTTTTTTAAAAGGCAAAAAATACCATATTAATCATGGTCCTGTAGAAATTTGATAGTTAATTCATGGTATTTGGTATTACAATAAAATACAGATTTAAAAAGAACGCAGTACTTCACTGTTCTGACGACGATCTGTTGAGGGTCGTGGGAAGCCGCTAGGTGCGGGCAGCGCAGGACCTATCGTCGCGCGTCGTGAAGATCTTTTGGGGGCGGCCATTGTCCAGCAGTGGACGTCCGTCGGCTGAAATTATGATGATGACTTTACTTATAAGTTGCAAGTAATAATTATATGATATGACAAGTAGGTTTAATGATCTAAACACTTGCATTTTACAATAACAGTCATCTTTTAACCGGGCTTAAGTTTAGCGAGTGCTTCCAATCATTACCCGCTCCGCTCATGACCGTGTCACCTCCTCACACGTGTCGTCGAGATCTATTATTGCCGGCTCTAACACGTGTCACGCGGGTTGACATAAATCGCATTCCCAATGCCTCGATACTTATCATAGTCAAAACTATCCATTCTATTTTGTTAACAACTGTTTGACTTTTGGTTTGTTTTAGTTTTGTTCGCTATTAAGAGAATTTATTATTAAGTTGTTATTGTTGCATCTATTGTAGTCATACTACAATTTATTTATTATATTTACTTACTACATTATTTTTATATGATATTCATGATAGATAAAAATTTCCACAAGATTAAGGAAGCGCAAAAAAACTTAGCATGGTCAATGGTTACTAACTAGCATGCTTTGGAGAGTACCTGAGGTTAGGTTGTATGGTTCTGTGGTAAGGGTTGTGCAAAATTTTAGGTACCTAGGGCACATCCTCACCGAACATTTAAAGGATGACATGGACATAGAACGCGAAAGGCGCGCGCTTAGTGTGCGGTGTAATATGCTAGCACGACGTTTTGGCAAGTGTAGCAAGGAGGTGAAACTGACATTATTTAACGCCTATTGTCAAGGCCTTTACACTTGCCAACTGTGGGTCAATTACTTGCAGAAATCGTACAGTACCATGAGGGTGCAATACAATGATGCTTTTCGCACCCTCATGAAACTACCCCCATACTGCAGTGCGTCGAGCATGTTTGCCGAGGCGCGAGTGCCAGACTTCTTCGCGATTATCAGGGACCGAATCGCCTCCTTTTGGGAGAGGGTACGAAGTTTCGATAATGCCATCCTGAGGATGGTCGGTGAGGGTTGCACTGGGACCATTTTTAAACATTGGCTATCACTATCAGTCCACATGGAGGCAAATCGCAAGTAGGTTGTCAATAGAAGTGTTTTTATTTTATTTTATTACATATTCTACATATTAGTGTATTTTATTATTACTTTTAATTATTTTCTATTTGGTATGTATGTTTATTTTATATGGGTTTTTTATGCCTTTAATAAAGATTATTATTATTATTATTATTATTTGGTAGTAGCCTTAATAATCTGACACTAGGGTTTTTGGGGTCGGTCGAAAAAAAGATAACTGTGTAATTGTCAAAACTAGACGTGATATTTTACTTGATTCGATATGTATTACTTATTTTTATTCACCTACAAAAAAGTACGACCAATCAAGCTTCATCGGACTTGACTTGATTACTTGAACAAATTCTGAAAATCAAAATGTATTTATTCAAAATAAAAGTACATCAATCACTTTTCGACGTCAAATTCTGATGAAGTTACTTATTGTATTTATACATCTATTGAAATTAACTGAAGTGTCAATTCCCGATCCAACATTACCAATATAATTATATTTGTTTGAATCTCCGGCCATTAGAAAAATATTTATCTACCCACTAGAAAGGCGATGTGGGCGGGGCCGGCGCGCCAAAACTATGAGCAAAACGCTCATACTTCACGCAAAGAAACGATCGCGCTGTCTAACTCACACATAGCTATAAAAATCTACATCAGTGTGCGTGCATGCGTATGATTCGTTTCCATTTGAAATCGCGTGATTGAGCGGCGCTATGATTGGCTAGATTTGAAATTGCAAATATGTGCGTAAACTTCATCTTTATTGAAGTACAGATGTAGTGGAGGTGAAAGGTGGGGTGGAATCGGCGACACCGGATTTCATACGGACGGCGCATTATCGCCATTCTAACCTCTTTTAAATGTTCTGTGGATCTACCAATATTTTAAAAGATTTGAAATCTTTTGTACAAAAAATCTGACTCGGTATGTCTGGCTACATTCATTTTGAGGACCAACCGACCATTTTTGACCTAATATCTGTTATCAGTACAAATAACAAACATCACGCACTCAGCCGTGGGAGACTCAAAGTGGGCATTGTTATCAGTGTCTAGATTTCGGCGTATTTGATGTATCGATAAGTGTAAGAAAGACTGATTGATTTGTTACAATTTTCAGAATTTAGCTATTTGTACTTACTTATCCAACAAAAGTTGTCTGTTTTATCACAAACTAGCGACCCGCCCCAGCTCCGCACGGGAAAATGGTTATTGCGGGTTATTCTTAAGTATATTATGCATGTTTTATACATAAAAACCTTCCACTTGAATCACTCTATCTAGTAAAAAAAAACGCATCAAAATCCGTTGCGTAGTTTTAAAGATTTTAGCATACATAGGGATATAGGGACATTGGGACAGAGAAAGCGACTTTGTTTTATACTATGTAGTGATGATATATTTTAAACGATGGTTCAGCTGTTCGCGTTTGGTAAATAAAATCAATCTATACAGATACTCTCAGTTAACGATACAGATAAATTCAACCTGGTTTCCCGAGATACAAAAATCATTATTGCCTATTTGAGGACACTTAGCTCTTAACCTATATTATACAATATTTGAGATTTTATTTATTCCGATACAGATAATGTAGTGTGACAAACATGAACAGAAATTCCTGTTTTTTACACTGGTATGAGAAATTCGTGTGTAAAAGAAGAATATCAGCTGATACGAGGATGTCATTAGATCGGTCAACCAAATATTTTTTAATAACGTTCACTAAACCCATAGTAAATGATATAGCCGTAAGTAACAAAAATGTTGTTTTGTTGATTGGTTTGTATTATAATATCGATTTTAGTTCCGAAAGCCATACAAACCCAAATTTAAAACCACTGAGTCATCTCATTCGCAAGTTCGCAACTCACCGCCTCTACTTAATATCAAACTTTTTGCGAACACAACATGCCATAGATTATCTACTGAAACAGACACGACACCCCTTCATAGAATAATTTGAAATCTTGTCTAGCAATTTTAGTTATTATTTTACTTTTAAACTAAGGAAGTAGGTACCTATTCCAAATATACATTTTTTTTAATTTTGTTAGTTTATTAAAAGTTAAAGAAAAAAAAGGGGGGAGAAAGCCTAACTGTACTTATCTGATGTTTTGTAAATTTCCCGTTTCAGCGTATGTTGTCTCTCAGCCGTTGGCATAGAAATAATAAAATATCTTATTTAAAAATTATGTTTTAATCATGATTTTTTTATTCCTTTTACTTCGTTTTAACTAAAATATAAGAATAATTTTTTTATAATTTAAATGTGACAGACAAACAGATGGACAGACACAGGATTGATCTGAGAGAGAAATTATGAGTGATCATAAAGTGCTCTGTTTTGTCGTTTTGAAGAACTCTAAAAACTCTCCGAACAAACTCAATAAATTACCAAAACTAAATGCTTTTTTAATTATTTATTACTTTAACTAGGGACTACTATTTAGTATTCTGTGCTTTAACTATCTTTTTTTTCTTTTTTTTGTATTTGTATTGTTTTTTTTTTGTTAATGTTATGCACCTTCCCTCTTCTAATGTTTCTTCTTTTTAATATAACAAGGTTGTTGTGGAATAAAGTATTTTGTATTGTACTGTATTGTATCTGGACACAGTGGAAATAGGCAGAATTCATAACCAAAACCACTGTCTAATCTTGGACTATTCGGCGACTAAGTTTTTTGTTATCACATGGGTCAGTGTAGCTACGTCATTGGGTATATTGTACTCGCTTTAATTATATGATACTGAGACGTGATATCCATCTAGCATTTATCCTCTAATAGCCGATATGGTTAATTTAATAATAATAAGCTGCTAAGTATTAAGATTTAAACGGGATATTTACCGGGGATTTTCTTTGTGTGAGTGCCCGAACAACCGTGATAGTTTTAAAAAGTATAATAAGCTGCTAATTTTGATGTTACTAAAAAGGTATGGCGTTGTATATCATGTAAAGTTGCTGGTTATGTCTATGGTTATTCATTTAATAGCGTTCCTACAATTAATCGATACTCAATACTAATATTATAAAGTGGAAATATTTGATTGTTTTTTTGTTTGCATTGAATAGGCTCCGAAACTACTGAACCGATTATAATGAAATTTGGTAGAAAGAAATAATAAATAGGCCTTGGGGAGTCACATAGGCTGCCTTTTACTGCGAGAAAATTTCTCATTCCCACAGGAAAAACTGTTAACGGGCGGAGCCGCGAGGCGGAAAACTAGTCATAGTAATAAAACTAGTCATAGTAATAAAACTAGTCATAGTAATAAAACTAGTCATAGTAATAAAACTAGTCATAGTAATAAAACTAGTCATAGTAATAAAACTAGTCATAGTAATAAAACTAGTCATAGTAATAAAACGTAGGTAATGTAAGGAAATATGACATAACATGAAATTAAAAATTTAAGTAACCCTTGCCACAAAACCGTTACTTGATCCTTTAAACAACTATAAATGAGCTGATAATCTTCAAATGGCTGAAGATATTTTCTTGTTCCGTAGTTAAGAAAGAACACTCTCGATTGTGAACCTTGCGAACAAAAAAAAACTAGATCAAAATCGGACTCCATCCATTTAGGAGCTACGAATGCTACGATGCCATGCCACAGATAGACAGACAAACACACACGTCAAACTTATAACACCCCTCTTTTTCGTCGGGAGTTAAAATGTAGGCACGATTAAAATAAATTCTTCTGTTTGGGAAATACCTATAAGCATTGATACAGAGTAACTATAGTAACTCTATAGTCAAAACTCAATTGATGATTCTATATCATTATATGAGGTAATTCGTTTCCGCTCAAACTATCTGTGATATTTCTAATTAAAAGGTTTTTAACAAAATTTTAGAAATTAAGTTAAAAATATTTTTACTTACAGTGAAATTGTGTGAAAATAAATTGGTAAAAAAACCTTATAACGTTTCTTTATAAATAAAATAGCATCTCAGGGTAAAAGCGAAGTTATTTCAGTAATAAAAAAGAGCGAACCTCATCACATCACAAACTAGATTGAACAAAAGCAAGCGTCTGAAGACGAGCTAGATTTTATCTAGGAATCTAGGTCACAGGGAGAGCTAAGTACACATGATTCGCTTCGTATGCATTTAGCAATTCAGAATTGTGGGGTAGAACAATATTTTTATAGGGAATAAAGGACGAGGTTAAATACAAGAGTCAAAAAGATGTTTTCCTCTTCTGTATATATTTAAATAAAATATACAGATGGAAATACGTGTATCAAATTTCAACTCAATAGGTCCAGCCAGTTTGGACGAAATAGTCGATGACAGACAGACAGACACACTGGTGATCCTATAAGGGCACCTATTTTTGATTTTGAGGTACCTACAGAAGCCATGGACATTCGCTCTATGAAATTCACCCCTACGGCTACGGAATACGGGCGCTCTCAAGATCTACATTTCCAGCCGCATGCGCTGGCTACTGTACAAAATCCTAAAGAAAAAGAGACGTAACCGTATTTTATAATTTAAATTTAATTTGGGAATATCCTGAAATAAATTATTATTATTATTATTAATGTACTAAATATCTTTCTTTTTTAAGGGTTAGTATTTTTTGAGTTAGTAGGTATTTTTTAAAGGGTGGCGGCGCCACCTAGCACGTGTAGGCCCCTTAAAAATAAGATTTTTATAATTATAGATTTTAAAAAGAAAAAACATTAGAATATGAACAATAATAATCATTTATTCCAGGATATTCCCATATTAATTAAATTTTTCATAATAAATTAAAATTAAAATTGCGAATAGCGAAAAGTGGCCGTTTTCCGCAATTGTTTCATCTTTATCTACTAGCGAGATATAATAAATAAATTTTATGGCTTCTGTATAAATCCTACAGAACACCGTCTAGTTCCTCGCCGTTTTAGATTTTTGAAATATTGATTATTTTTCGAGTTATTATTTTTTAAAGGGTGGGGGCGCCACTTAGCACCTATAGGCCCCTTAAAGTAATAAAATACGTTAACAGTCGTCATTTGTTCAAAAATGACTATAAATCTACCTACAGTAGCTTTACTCGCGGAGGAATTTGATAAAGTTTGGTAGGCTTAATAACTAACTAATCCAAGTTAATCAGTTAATCAGCTTGTAGGAAGGGATTACGAGGCTTGTTTCACTACTAAGTATTCGATATCATTTGTTTAGGCGCGGCTATTATCGCTGTACATGACAAACTTAGCGTCGGCTTAGAGACCCCCACACTAGCGTCTTTTGAGCGTGTCGTGCGTCGCGCATACAATGAGGGATTTTCAAGATGGTATTTAAGAAAAAAAAAGGTTCTAATTCTATTGACTCAAATAGATGGCGTGCATGTCGAATAAAATGTCAAAAGCGAGCTTGTCAAACCAATCAGGGTAGATAAAAAACTGGCAACACTGTTTGTTTTTGTCACGTCAATCGTCACGCGCTTTATTGTGTGTTAATTTCGTTTCGTGGTTTTGCGTGCTGAGTTGCGTTTAAATTTTTTATTCGTTTTACCAGTGACCTTTTTGCGACTAAATTTTGTGACTTCTTTTCCTACCTTCAAGCACGTTTATTTTATTTGACGTAAGAGTTAGTGCAGCGCCATCTCTTATGACCATAATGAAACCTTTTTTTGTTTTTAGAACGCGTCCGTCTTTTGTTTCACTCGCTTTGCTGCTTATGATTTTATGTGCGACGTTCTAAAGACGTTCAAAAGACGCTAGCGTCTATATTCTAAAGAAACAATGAAAACATCAAATGCGAAGGGTTGCCTGGCAGAAATTGCTACCTTAAGTGTTCCTTATAAAGTGTTCAGTTTGACTCCTTACATACAAGATACATATCTACTTTTAATCCCAATTTTCAGCGAACTAAAACAATTTAAGCATAATGAGCAGACCGAGTGCGCGTGACGTGTCGACTTTATTATAACGGTAATAAGGTTCAAAACACACGTAAAGCGAAGATTTTATCCTTCATACCTGATACTGTGGGTTAATATTTTTAGCATTAATTAAAAAGTAAAAAAAACTAAGGTAAATCCACACGCTGCCCAGTGTGGGTTGGTCAACTTCACATACAACCTTTGAATTTCTTCGTATGAGTATGCAGGTTTCTTCGTGATATTTTCCTTTACCTCAAAGTTCAAAGTATTTATTTTTAAGTTTAGGATATTTACATCACTTAGTTAAGTCAGTTACATATATTCTTTTGTGGCGAGTTCAGAAATTTGGTGTCTTCTGTGGAGAAGAAAACTCCGCAGGCGTTGCATCTTTTCAAAATATTTTTACAAAATTATAAATTATTATTTTATACAATTTTATTAATATAACAAAGAGTGCAAACGAAACATACAATTAGAGGAAGGCAACCAGTCCAAGTAGAAAAACAAAACTACACGTATGTATAACCAATCAATCTATCTATCACAAGCACAACTGGCAATCGAGTAGAGCCTAGAGACTAGAGACCAGTCCTCCCAAGCAGCACCCGTTCACAAGTTTTACCTCAAATCACAGAATAAATAATATTACTAGGTACAGAAGACGCACTCTCTGATAGCAAACGTGCGAATTTAATTCTAGCTACCACGCCAATAACGTTCAAATTACTTTGAATGCGTCGAACCCGAGCTAAAATAGCCTACCGTTTGTCGCTGCGCTCGTATTAAAACAAAATGCACCTTAAAACCGCGCCGCGAGTGTCCGTATTACCACAGGATAAATAATAGCGTCGTCGTCACTCGCGCGTGCCTGTTTCCTACTAAACTAGCCTCACATGAGGCCGCCCGGCGCGGCGTAGGTATATTCTGGAGCTCTGGCGCGGAGTTTGCCGGGCCTTCTTGAACGTCCAAGCTGATGGAGGAACCTTGTAACGAGGTGCACTGCGTGCTACCTCGTTGCCACGTTTTTCTACTTCATTTCTCACCTCATTTACATTTCTCATCTAAATTCAAATATATTTAATTTTGGAATTCATTCAAAATCATCCGTCATTCATCCATTTTTTATTATTCATTCCATCTACAACTTTTATCCTAGTCGCATCTGTGTTTTTTACCATATTAAAATGTGTTTGTATTCGTGCTAATTCTTATCCCAATATACCTTTTAAAGTTCAAAAGTCTTTGTTAATAACTCTGTGGTGTGGACGTGGTAAACTCAGTTCGTGTGTGTGTGTGTTTATCACACTTCCACCTGTTGAACATCTTAAACGTAGTTACCCCGCAGGCTCGTTCAGGAACTAGACGAGCCGCGGGTGTAACAACCTTACCGTGTATTATAGCATCGCTTGCGCTGCGCACACGTCTTGCAGGCCGCGCGGGCACACGTGGCCGCCGTATTTACTCCCGGACGCGCGCCGCATATTCCGCCCTTTATTCCATAATTACCCTCCGCCATAAATCCTACCTCACACATTCTGCTGTTAGTTAGCATGTTCCTCAGTAGGGTCCAAGATTAGTGAATAATTCGATTCCTTATTAAGTCTTTCGATATTTTACTTTTGCACATTTTTACGTCTGATCTTGGTAAAAATTGCTGATGATTGATGAACTTTGGATAGGTATTGATTTGCAAACCTAACAAATTATGGGTATTGATTGTCAATATTAATTTGCCAATGCCATTGCCAATCGGGTCGCCTTATATCACGTCTCTAATACTATTTGTACTTCAGGGTAAAAATATACCAAAAAATATAATTTAAATTAGTTTATAAATACAACAAGTTTACTAGAGAGCGCCCATAGCGACTATAGAAGAAACTTGCGACGAATCTGTAGATAACTCTAAACCCAATAGATTTTCAGGAGATAGTCAATTTGTTACCTTGTGTTTTTTTGGTGTCAATAAAGTATTTTGTATTGTATTCTATTGTATTTTTAAGACCGCTGTCTTTTTCAATAAATTTAAATATAATATGTCAGGCCAGTGGACAAGTCTGACTAAACAAAAAATATATATTTCAGCCGCTAAAAGCATTTGAATAAACTAAACTAAACACATCTATAAACTGACCATAATTAACCCCAAAGCCTCGAGTTGAAAGACTGAGTCTATTTTGCATTAACTTTATGAGAAGTTTATGAGCATTTTATACGCAATCTCGCTGTATAGGCGCTTTAATTGTTAATTACTTGCATTTGTATCGATTTTTCATTGCCTAGCATAAACACGCGGCTGTTTTACGATTTGAAGGGGAAGATTGGTAAAAGACAATTTTCAAACTCCATTACATTACAGTAATTTGAACAATGAAATTTATTCTAAAAAATTCACATCACTCAAAATGAGTCACCGAAATTATGGAGGTATACGTGTCTAATTTTTACTCTTTGTCAACTAATTTTTACTTTTTGACATACATATTCTTTTATGCGGCTCCCATCTCTCTGTTTTATTATTTCCTTGACAATTCTTTAGTATATTTTTTATTTTTATACATACTTGTATTGACGATCATACTACGGATGTCCTTTTCTAAACCATTGTAAAAACGTGTGCAATCTTGTGGTATGTGATAAATAAATCTACTGAACTAATTGGGTATGCTTAGTAAAAAGAACGTATTTCTTTTTCTATTTTTATCTGAAAGTAAACGTAATTTTAAGAAACTAATTTCATTATTTTAGAATAGAATAGAATAGAATTTACTTCAATAAAAAAAGTTAATTAATTAATTATTTTTTAATTTTTAGTTCACTGGTTATTTTTATTTTAGCACTTTAAAAATTTGCCCTCGGACGTCACTGGGTCACATACTGTTCGTTTTAAACGATAAGCACTTTCTAGGTTCACGAAATGAAGGTCTGGCTCATAGTATAGGCAAACAAAACAATTCTATAAGAAGAATAGGGGATTTCTCAAAGAATAATAAAATATTTAGATATTAGGTATTCTTAAATCTTCTAAAAGCTAACTTCAACGTGTTGCTCATAGCGATTAATGAAACGAATGATCGATGTAACGAGAGGCCATAGTGCACGACCTAAGCAACTGTATGCAGACTCATTTGTATTTTACTATATTGTATCTGTCGTTTGTGTCATGAGCAGTAAAAATCATTATCTCATTATAATCTTCATCAGTTTTTTTTGTTTGCTGTTTATTTGTCTCTTTGTACGGGTTTATCTCGAACACTGCTGGACCTATTTGAATAAAATTTTGTATGGTGGTACTTTATATCCCCAGTCAACATCATAGATAGTTTTTACAGCGGGAAAATATCTCATTCCTACGGGAAACTGCACGGAGGAGTCAAAAAACACTTTTTTTTCTCTTTCTGATCTTTTTTTCCATCACTTCGATTGAACGGGTTCCATTGAGAACTCTACTCCTTAAGTCTGGAAATTAACAGCCGACCCAGTGATTCATATTAAATACTGCGATAAAACCGTTCTAATTCGTATTCCATACAGCAACTTTGCTTTGGAAATGTGCTATCTAAAGAGTAGTCAGAATGATATAAAATAGCCAGTTGATGGAGTTTTGTCATCGTATTAAGGTCGTTGCTGGGCCGTATTTTTTCCATACAAATATATTCTCCTATTCACTACCTGAATACTGCGTCTAGAGCCATAGTTTTTTTTTCTGAATTGTAGTTTTACTATAGCTATGCCCTTATTATTTCTTTCTTTGCATAAAACTATTTCGAAAAAAAGTATGACTTTCCAAATTTCTAAAAAAATATTCGTCTTTCCACCAAATTCATACAACCACAAAATGAATTTGGAAAGTAGTACCAAATCCTTTAAATTTTGATACCAAAATAATTATTAAATCGGTTCAGTTCGTTCTTTTTGTGAATTTACTGATTCTATTGTTTCTAGTGTGCAATAAAGTATATTCTATTCTATTCAGTTTTGAAGGAAAAAACAGGAGTTTGCGAAACCACGTTTAGATCAACGTTATTACAAATAAATCGGCATAATTGCAGTTGTCCCTATCGAACGCTGCGGAGAGAGATCTGACTGAATAGTTCGTTCATCATCATCCTCATCTCATCCGAAAGACGTCCACTGCTGGACAAAGGCCTCCCCCAAGGATCTGCACAATGATCATTCCTGCGCTGCCCGCATCCAGCGGCTTCCCGCGACCCTCACCAGATCGTCGGTCCACCTCGTGGGGAGCCTGCCCACACTGGCGCGCGGCCGCCATTCAAGAACCTTTTTGCCCCAACGGCCGTCAGTTCTACTCGCAATGTGCCCAGCTCATTGCCACTTAAGTTTAGCGATTCTTCGGGCTATGTCGGTGACTCTGGTTTGCCTGCGGATCTAATCATTCCTGATTCGATCACGCAAGGAAACTCCAAGAATAGCTCTCCATCGCTCTTTGGGTGACTTTGAGCCTTCTTATTAGGCCCATCGTAAGCGACCACGGAATAATTCGTTACAAATACCTAATTCTCAGATTGTTTGCAGACCAGCTTCGCTCTTAATATTGCTACTATGTAAGAGCGTCCATCTGGTCCAGCAGATTAAGACGAGGACGGCAAGAAACGAGTGTTACGTGTTCGAATCCCGCTCGGTGATTTAGCAAAGCTCGGTGGCCCTACTAGTAAATAATTATATTATATATTGTATATATGTTTATATATTGTCCACAGAGTACCAGCTAACCCCAGTCACCATACTGTCCGACATTCCAACAGTGCTTGTGGTGACGCCGGACTGCATACCAAGTGACTATCCCGACCGCAAACACGTAACATTATAGATAACCACCACATCTATGACTAATTAATACTCAGGATGAACCGATACCACACACGTCAACAAAGGGTACCTAATTAATATGCGAATTTAAACAGTTTTCTGAAACAAATGAATAAATGAATAAACATTCAAATCAATCATGCTCGCCCAATTTTTTTGTTTTCCTTCATGAAATCAATCATGTTAAAAAAAATTCATTAGTAAAGGTACGCTGGTGTGCTCAAGTTTCCTTACGAAATTTTCACCGTAAGAGCGTGAAATAAACGTACAGTAGCCAGCACAAGCGGCTGGACATATTGACCTTTAGAGCGCTCGTATGGGGTGAATTTCGTAGTGCAAATGTTCCATATTTGGCGCGCCTGTGGCCTACCAGGACCTTGGCGAGCCGAGTGGCTGAAGATTTAAGGTTTCTATAGGCACTAGTAGAAAAATACACTGACTGGTTCTCTCTCTAAGGTCGGTCCCTCATGTCTGAGGATCGTGGTCAGCATCAGGGTTGGTTGAGCGGATGATTTGCCTCCACCGGTTCCTGTCCAGCGCGTCTCTTACGACCGTGTACAACTTGGAAGAAAACGAGTGTTTCACTTGATCGGCCTATCTGGTTGGTGAACGACCGCGTGATCGTTTACCTTCGTTGTTCCCAACTGCGATCAGTTTTTCCAGACACTGACTGATTAATTAATGTTTATTTATACGAAACAGGTGTTAACTCGGCAATATAATATAAAACAGCTAAATACTTTACAAAATTACACACACATTAAGAAATACGGCCGTCTAGGCCGGAAGTCAAGGGAAAAACTGAAGAAAAATGGACGATGATGATTATAAATGACGAAGGAATTCCAAAATTGAATGTTTGACTTTAGACGAGAAAGAAATGGAAAATGAGGTGGAAATGAGGTTGCAAACTAAATTAAAAAAAAAAATTTTCATTAACACAGCTATTCCATGAATGAAAAATTCAGTTATAGCAATAATCATAACATGGAACAATGTTATTTAAGACCAGTGCCTGATAGGTAATAAAAACTATTTTTATATTTAATCATTTTAGCGGGCTTACATTTCTTAAAACCTTAGAAGGTATAAAAGTTTTAAAATATACTCGTTCATTCGGTTTTATTTAATTACAAACCTGTAACACATCTCTTTTTCGATTAACTACTTAATCAAAGTTCTCGAGACTTTAGCTTGAACTTTTCAAGACGCAAGTATATGAATAATTCGATGTGTCTGAAAAGTCTGGCTTCCTAACTATTGTATCTTTGCTTTAATTGTTTCGGCTGGAAGAACTCTAACGTTTTATTTTCGTTATTGTAAGTGTTCAATTTTTTACAATTCCTAGAAATATACTTTATTAAACCAGAGTTCCATCAATTTGAATTTTAGCACAGTTACAAAATGGCGGACATATTGCTTTAAAATACCAACATCGTTCGATTAACTTTCAACCCTTGTGTTTCTATCCCGATAAAATGACGATGAACAATTTTAAAAATAAAATTCCATCATCATCATTATTAACAGCTCATATATGTCCCCACCAAGGGGAAATTCCATAATAAGTATTATTTTTTTATATCAATCAATAAAATTTAATAAATAAAATATATAAGACAAGTACCTACCTATATTTTTAAAGTTTTATATCTCTTTGCAGGGGATTAAAACTGTGGTATTCATGAGGCTGATAAAACTGAAGAACTTGTACTACAAACCCCGAGAAACGTTAAATTCAGGTAAATAATGAAACCTTAACGCGTCAGCAGCCCCAAGTAATGAGCGCTGCTAAGCCCAATTATCCCGATAATTGAATGAATAAAATTGCTTTTTCTACCTACAAACATCTTAATGTTCAACCGATAACACGATAACGAAGATATAGTTTTTTTATATTCTCTGGTGCGTTCATTTATAATAGTCAAAAAATAGTGACGTCACAAAAGTGTAAGTTTCTGCTCAAACTTGAGCTAATAGGTAGCCGCTCACATTGGCAAAAGAGACAATATGTGATACAAAGCTTCTAAGCCCTGATCACAGAATACCAAATATTAGTCCCCCCTAATCCATACTAGAACCAATATTTTTCACTTTTTCACCTACTACTTCTTCAAGACATCTTTTTAGTCTAGAACGCCATTATTCTAATGTCAATTTTCTAAATTATACCTTATCGTCAAATACGGCAGCATTCGGCTACGAGCTACTACGGCGGCGGCGGCGTAGCAGTATCGTAGACATTTTCGCTACGACAATCAATCAGTAGACTACTAACATAAAATATGAAACAAAATAATTACAGGTTACCTTGTAATATAAGAATAAAAAGCTAACATAGTGTAGTACTGAAGTACAGTAGTACTATAAACATTTTTTCATACACTTTTTTATTTTTGGCAAATAAAATAGGGTTTTATTCCTTAATGATAGAATCTCTATTTCTTTGTGCTACTCGTATCTTCCAACCTGTGCACTACAAACTATCAGGCCCGGGTGTGTCTGTCACAGGCTTTATTGAGCACTTTTTCTCCATACGCCCGGTAATGTGCGTACGTGCGCGACCTATGTTGCCAGCTATTACTGTTTTCTGCCCAGTTTTATATGTGATTTTTCAAACTAGAATAACTTTATTAAATTCAAATGAGAAGAAAGACATGCATTACTATTTATTTAACAAGAAGAAAGTTGACATACACAAAAAAGTACAAAGTTTAACAACGCCAAAATACTATTGCAAAAAAGCCAACATAATCGACTGGATACTCGCCGAAATTCACCCTTATTACCATGGAATAACGGCGCTCTCAATGTGCAAGTGCCCGTCGCAAGTGATGGCTATTAAATACCATACACACACATATATATAAATACACACACAATATCAAAAATCATAACACATAGTATTGTTATTCTTACGCTTTACTACTCACTTAAAATTTATAATGATTATCCTAAATACCATTGACATATTATTGTTAAGCATAATTTTCAAAATACTAAATTGTTTGTTAAAACAGAAAAAAAAATTTTTCGTGTAAGCCAACCTACTAATTCTTCGTAACAAGTAATTAGTGGCAATTGGTAAGGAAGTGACCACTACATACCCTTCCGGGAAAGAGGCGTGACTGTATATTATTATACGTATTGCAGTTACTAATTGAAGAAAAGAAAAAAAAAGAAGTTAAAGAATATTGTATTCAATTGTATTGTAATTATGCAAAGTTTTTCCTATAGTAGCAGGCAACACTGAGCTCGCGTGTGATTTCCGTGTGTTCTGGCGCAGTATTTTTTATCAGTAGTCGCTCCGCGCTGCGTAGTGCACAGCTGCGCCGAGCCAAGGCTCACAACATCAATAAGCCATTCTTACAACGACCGTAAACACCCGTGCTCACTGCCGAACTCAACTCTAAAGCATAGGTTTTAGCTTAGAATTGGTGCAGATTTTTTTAAATCAACTTTGCTGGAAGTTTACTCCTCATATATGCCCCCACAGAAGGTTTCGATTTTGGGGTAAATTAACAGTATCAGGGAATTTAATTTTTAATCTTCCACCGATTAATTTATCATTGCTCTTTCAAACAGTTTTTTTTTTCCTATTATAAAATACTAGCGACCCGCCCCGGCTCCGCACGGGACAATGGTTATTGTGGGTTATCCTTAAGTATATTATGCATGTATAATACATATAAACCTTTCTCTTGAATCCCTCTATCTATTAAAAAAAACCGCATCAAAATCCGTTGCGTAGTTTTAAAGATTTAAGCATACATAGGGAAGGGACATAGGGACAGAGAAAGCGACTTTGTTTTATACCATGTAGTGATATAATAATGAATGACGTGCAAGACAGAGCTAGTGGTTATCATACTCGCGTATTTTATGTCTTTTCCTAAATTTAACCAGCAGCGTTAAAAGTGGTGGTCTTTTTAGCTTTTCTTCAAGACGTTTCTACTTTAAGCTAACTTACAGAAACCCAAACCCCAAAATTTGTTGTCTGATCTTTTCGCTACCGTATTCCCTATTAATTTTATTTAAGATCTTCAAAATCAATAAAAATATACATCCTAGAGCTAACATTTTTATCAAGTAAGTATACACGCTCCCTTAGCAGCCAACAGCGTATTTATTTATAGGGCATTACACAAGACAAATTCGCCGTTTTCTCTTAAGCTGAAAAGAGAAAGTCTAAGAAAGTCTATCCTGTATTTAACGAATGCCTGAAATAAATTACTTAAACACAATTTTTTATGTACCTATTTGATATTTTTATAATTAAGTAAGATTAAGTTCTTTAATAGCCACTTCAAAATGAAATAGCAAAAAAATAAACAACAAAAAGAACGTATTTTTTTCTGAAAAAACAAAAATATATAAAAATATATTGTTTTTCTATGAATTCGCTGTTTTAATATCTTCATCAAATTCTACGAACTCCAAGATTTTCAAGGACCTAGCTAGCTCGATTCAAGGAATTTCTTAAGACCTATCGTGTATATTTTTACCTGCGAGAAATATATTTTCATATTTTCCAGTAGATTTCCAGCGGGGAAGAGTCAAAGGAGCGGATACAGCAAAAACGTGTCAATTATTATTCGAGCACTCCGCCGCCAAGTCATTAATTCAAGCACTATTGGAGCTGGGGGGGGGGGGGAGAAGGGAGGAAAAGAGAGGGGAAGGGAAATTCATAGGTACTGAAAAAATAGCATGACGTAGGTTTCTAAAAACAGCTGATGTAGTCAAGAGTTGACGGCCCCGTAGCCTTGTTAGTAGTACGTCTGTCTTCGAAGCACTGGGTCGCGGGTTTGAATCCCGCCCAGGGCAGACATTTGTGTGTTGAGCATTTGTGTTTGCCTTATTTCTATATGCTATTTATTTATTCCCCCGACACAGGCGATAAGCCTACTGGGTGGCACCAGCTATACTATTCCGATGTAACTTATTTTGAAATAAAAAATATATATTTGATTTGATTTAAATATGTATGTATATCAACTCGCTGACTCCCATAATACTGGCTTTAGTCAGTTGGCCGCGTGTGAGATGTCCCCAAATGCAAAAAAATGTGAGCAAACAAAAAAACATCGAAAATAATATTAGTTTGTGGTTGCTTCCAGTGGTTTTACAGGTATCTGCTAGATGGCGTATTACAAGATTTATCATACGAATATACACTTTAATGGAATGTATTTAGAGAACTGTTTTCTTTAGTAAATATAGCGTGGCGAGCAGGCGTCGTCGCTTGCCACGGTCGCCACTTCAATAATCAGTTTTTCCCTCGCCTATTAGATGTTCCACACAAAAAATAATCTACTCTATCTTAGTAACTTCTGTCGATCATAAAATCAAGATTAAGGAGATCTCGTCGTGACCTATCATATATCTAATATGTCAAATATGAAATATCACGTTTTAAGTCTCCTTCGACACATTTTTCACACATTTTCTCCTGAATTCTAGCAAAAACGCTAGACTGAATTTGTAGCAGCTCTTAACAAAATTACTATGGAATAAAGTGCTGGCTTAAGGGCAGACACATCTGCTGCTCGACAACGTATGACATCAATAAAGAGGTGGGCCCTTAACTACAGTCAGTGACAAAATCACTTGCAGTTTTTTTTTTAATATTTTCCTATATTGGTGAAACAATGCTATGTTATTCAAATTCGACTTTAAAGATCAAATCTTTTGCTCTTTTTTATCGCTGTTGACGTAGAGTTGTGAGAGTGTGAGTGAGTTGTGTCACGTGACTAAGAAAAACATTTTATTTTGTTAGATTAGACCATGGAACAAACTAGTTAGAGTGCGGTTACTGCAGCGCTGGGATGGGTATTAAATATACTAATATTATTATTATAAAGAGGAAAGGTTTGTATGTGTGTTTGTGTGTGTGTGTACTCAAAAACTACTGAACCGATTTCAAATAATCTTTCACCACTAGAAAGCTACATTCACCCTGAGTAACATAGGCTACCATTTAACGCGGAAAAATGCCTCATTCCCACGGGAAAAACTGTTAACGGCGCCGGAAATGTACTTATTAATATAATGAAATTCTAGTGTACACGTACAAACCCAATATTGAACACCACCATAAAAAGCATAGATAACACCTATAGAAATAAAGAAAGCTAAGATACTTAATAATGCACAGCAGTACTTTTTTATGCTGTACGGAATTTAATTCTGTTCAAATTTTTTTTTTTTTGGTTTTGTGATTCATTTATATTCTTATTTAAAAATCGTGATACTGGCTAAAAATATTTTCTTATCGCAGTAACTGTACCTTCCCAAAACAGTCGCAAACGTGAGGTAGTTCTTTCTCTGTCTGTTAGATCTTCCCTCTCCCTTTAAGGACAAGTGATTCCTTTCCAAGTCGTTACACAAACCCTTGCAAGTAGGCAAAATAAGTGGGAAATACATCTACCAACAGATGAAACTATCCATTTTGATTTGTATGTAAACAATGGTTTAAAGGCCTGGAAGAAATCGATGTCAAAAAGGTTGTCTATCCGTATTATTTATTTTTATTTCAGGAAAGTTAACTGTTAATACATTCGTTAACAGCTCATAAATAAATGCGACCGAGAATAGTTAGAATAAATTAATAGATATAAATAGAAAGCGCGCTAAATACTCAGGCCTAGAAAACATCTATGATTTTGTACCTTTTGCCGTCGAAACTGCTGGGCCATGGTGTGCGGAGGCCAAGGATCTAGTGTTGGAGATTGGACGTCGGCTGAGAGAGAGGGGTAAGGATCCCCGTTCTGGGTTTTTCTTAATGCAGCAGATCTCCATCGCGATCCAGAGGGGTAACGCTGCAGGTATCATGGGCACGTTTGGTCAGGGAGTGGTTCGGGGCGGCCTATTTGACTGAATTTTCTTTGTTTGGACATTTGTTTTATTTATTTTAACAATTCGATGTATATTTTGTATTCTTTATGACTATTTATAGTTTACGAGTTTTGTAGTGTATACTTTTTGGCTTCGCCGTAGTCGGGTTATAATTTATAATGAAATCCTGAAATAAAGGCTATAGTGAAATTTAATTGGTTGTTTATCTGCAAACTAAGGGTAGTACTCATGAAACTGAGCAACTTTCCCTAAGGAACACACTCTGAAATCTTAAAATTCATCTTTTCCGGCCAGACACGTGACTGAAGTTTATAATTATGAAAAGTTGAAAACTAATTTTTACACGCTTTATATTAGCTTCACTTGTAAGTAACTATGTAGGTATGTAAGAAAATCTTGGAATCTTAATTTGACCCACTTCCCGGTCTTCGATTAGGATGAAATTTTGCACACGCTCTGAGTTCTGATGACAATACATGACTAGCTAAGAAACGTCATTACGAATCCAATATGGCGGCCTCCCCATTATAAGTATGAAAAAAATCTTGGAATCTTAATTTGACCCACTTCCCGGTCTTCGATTAGGATGAAATTTTGCACACGCTTTGAGTTTTTAGATTTCAACCTTTGTTCCTGGAAAGCTTCATGTGTACTAACTACCACTATGTTGCGGATAAACAATAAACAATCAGTTAAGTTTATAATAATAATAATAATAAATTTCACGGTGTATAATGAAATATATACATTTTTATTCTGTTTCTGTACCACCAACTAGCATGACTAGTCGTGCGTAACAGACAATTTGTCGTGCGTATTATCCTGTTGAAGGATATTTCAATATGGCGGATTTCTTGCAGCTATTTAACAGTTACTGTTAGATAAACTTTGGAAAACTTCGTGCTACGGGGGCTGGAAGTTATCGCTACTTTAGCATTAAGGCCGTTCAAGAGTCCTTCGTTTATTTTCTGTATATTTTAGTTGAAAAAGAAGGGATAAATTAATTTGCTGTCTGCAACTAAAATTAAAAATATAAAATTGGCTCCCCTTTTAGTAATAGTTTTTTTCTTCAATATCAAAATCTTTGCTTACTGCGTTTTTAAATCATACTATGGACTAAGCCCTCTTCCTTGGAAGGGAGGTATTACATAACCCCATGGTTGGCGGGTGGGTTGGGGATCGCAGTTGTTCTAGATAGATAAATAAGGGAAACTCTGCAGCCCATTTCCTGGGAATATTCCTTCAGTCCCCTCGTTCCACAACCACAGGAAGAGTTGGGGTGGTTTCTAATATAGAACCACACGGTACAATAATAACGCTTTAAACTTTAAAGCTTAGATAAAGAAATAAATACTACCTCTCGCTCTAAATGCAGCCATCCCTTTCACACCAACAGCGCTCTCTGTCGGATTATGTGTAGATGTCTAAATCATCCGTACGCGGTGCATGTTGCGAATAATTGGATGCATCCATCCAGCTTAATTATCAGCTCAAGCCTTCGCCACCGACCGTGCCATTTCACAAATAACCATGTGCGAGGCTTTTCGAGCTTACGGAAGTATCTTGGTGTTAATGTAATATTTTGCTTAGATTTTCTGTTGAATGGTGATGGAAAAACAAAATTAAATAATGGACCATAAATTATTTATAATCCAGTTTACTTTAAATATATATTTTAAACTAGCTGTCCGCCCGCGACTACGCCCGCGTTGTGTTTTGACTTTTCCTGCAGTTTCCCGTAGGATTAAGATATTTTCCTGCAATAAAAACTTTATATGATGCTGACCGAAGGTACCATCATGCAAAATTTCATTCAAATCAGTCCAACAGTTTCGGAGATTAGCCCGTACAAACAAACAAACAAAAAATTTGAAAAATCTGTCCTAAGTATATCGCTTTTTACCTGACTCTATTTTTAATATCTTTTTTCTATGTACAGATTTCCGAATTCTAAAGTTTTATTATATAGATTAGGTCTTTGAATTCTATCAATTGAAACAGTAAGTAACTATTGAAATGTTTTCTCTTCTCTCCTTCTTCTTCTCTCCTTTAATATCAATCATCATCATACGAGCCAGGTACTTTGAAAGACATCTTTTAGCTGCCTTCGATGAAACAATTCATTTTCAGTTTAATAGCGAGCAGCAGATTAGCCAGATCTCATACGATCCAATATGTAACATCTGAATTTCCTTTTTTGCTTATGTAAATATTGAAACATTTTATGTGTAGATAATCATTTCATTTCGATCTACCTTAACAAATGCCTCGAATCAATAAAAATATTTATAATCAATAAACAGTATTTATATGTTATTATTTTTTGTTTATGTTATAGCTCCACGCCTGAATTAAATTATATTTATTACTATTAATATGCTATTAATAAATGAGATTATTTTTAACTTAGCTGACACTGTTAGACTTTTGGAGCCACTTGTGAAAGTCGGTTTCTTTCCTACAAAGTGTAATACCTAAAATATATTTTTAATTAAATGCAGGACATGTGACATATGCCTCGTCCTCCAAGACAAGAGCATTTCAAAACTCTACCTCATTTCTCTAGCTCTACAAATTTGAATTTAGAACTTCCGGGCTCCAAACTCGAACTGAAATCGTTTTAGCGAGCGCGGATTGGTCAGCTGAGCTATGACGTCATCAATAAGCGTCCGCCCGCCAACCACAGACCGCCGCCGGCGGACAAACAGTGAACTTATTAGTTTGTGATAGTGTTTGGCGGTTTCATACTCTATACTGTAGTTAGTAAAGTACAGCTTGCTACATAATTATAGTTTTTAGACGTAGGTGGCTTGGAATAAATTTCTTTCTCAGCAATATGGCCGTATCTGTACTCTTGTCTACACTGTACTATGTCAACTCAATAAGTCTTTTTTAATCCAAAGAATAGGGGGCTTACTATTTAAGGTTTTATTGCATCTCAACTAGCAACGTCAACATTATGATAGTTTTTTGTAAGTACCTAAACACACTTTGCCAAATTTACGCGACCAAAGTTCGGCTTACTTACGCCCCAATGCTATTTGAATTAGGTACTGACGACACTCAGTGCCGAAATTACGTTGCGTAATAGGGTACAGCCGCACTTCGGTCGGGCGGACTCAGGCGTAAGTTCGGCGACAACTTATTCTATAGGCGTAAGTTCGGTTCGGCGCTTATGGTGTGACACATCAGACTTCGGTTGCGTAATTTCGGCGGCATAGTGTGTTTAGCTTTTTACCTTTTTGACCGATCCTCATGGTACTTACTTAATGGTGTTGAAAGAAAGATGTAACTGCAGGCGAGAAGTGCTATCAAGTTGGAATTTTAAAAATCGGTTATAAAATACATTTTACTTAAATGATTGTTTATCGAATTCTTATTATTCAACTTGTATTTTGTTGTTTGGTTGTACTTATATTCATTTTCATTGCTGCGATTCATGCGGGGACTGCGAAATTTGTGATTTCTTATTGACAAAGTGCACCTCAATCATAGTTTCTAGTTCGCCAATTAATTTAGTTGCAAATGCTGCGCCTGCGATAACTTCAGTTGTGATGACGTCATCACTCTCTCCGCCAATCAGCGCTAATTCTGACGAATCGCTGCCCGATGCAACGACGTACTCCGTTTTAGGTTTGAATTGAAATACTTTTGAAATATATGTTATATAGTAATAACATTTAGAAGGCGTTCGTTAGTAAAAAAAAGTTAAAAGTGTCTATGCAAACTTTGCATGACAGTTCATTGCAAAAAATTAAAATCCTAAGCAAAAAAAATAAATCAAAATGTTCTTATTCCAAAGTAAGATTTTACAAATAATTTTTGGCCGTCAAATAAATTTTCATAAAATTTTCTCAAACCAAGACTAGCTCTCGTCGCACACTAATAAAGAATAAACTTTAGGTCTCGTAAATTTGAATGGTAGGATTTGCCATGATCCCCATGCTTGGCAGACGTGTTGGGATAGCAGTTGTTGTTGATAATACAGTTGACACCCATAGGAAGGTTTGGGTATAGATTTATTCTTATGACGAATAATTATTTATAAATCTTTAAATTTGCACTTAATTACTTAATTAAGATTAAAGATTAACTATGTAAGGTTGTACTTACATAGTAACAGTACTGAGATTCGCTACGCTGGTTTTGCTTTTACAGGAGCTAAAAAGTCAGCAAAAGTTTCCATGGGCTTCAATGCTATGAATACTCTCTTTTTCGTTTAAACACATAATTCATATGCTAAGGAACAATAGAAATATGTAATCAGAGAATGACACGCTGGTTTTGCTTTTACAGGAGCTAAAAAGTCAGCAAAAGTTTTCATGGGCTTTAATGCTATGAATACTCTTTTTCGTTTAAACACATAATTCATAATAATATGCTAAGGAACAATAGAAATATGTAATCAGAGAATGACTTAAAAAGTTCCTCAGATAAATAACTGTCTCAGACAGGCTTTTCATACAAAAAGAACCAACCATAAAGCAACCATACATCTATGCTACCATCCTCGTTTCAACCATTCATAAAAAAGCGAAATTAAAATTAATTACAACACGCCGCACGCCTACCTCCACGCCTGCAGTCAAGTGCATTTGTTAGCAGTCTAGTGCATTTGTTGGCAGTCTAGTCTAGACACAATTACTGCGATTCGTCCGTCGCGGGTTCCATTCCCGAATGAGCTCAGCGCCACATAAAATTGTTTAACAAGCTTAACTCACAAATGTACTGCGTTAAAAAACTATGACCCTTACCATTGTTTTATCAAAATCAGCACGCACTTTTTGCATCAAGAAAAAAGCTGCGATGAAATAAGTGTCCTCTTCAAGGTTTTTTATGAATGAGATTAACATTTAAACAAGGAAATTTGTGCATCTAGAAAAAAGCAAAAAGTACCTTCGAATCTAGAGTGACGGAATTAATGAGCTTGATTTTCAGTGATTTTACTGATTAGTGTACGGTTAAAAAAAAACTTTCGACCTTCACCCAGGTGGCCTCGCGAAGGCAGTTATGCGTTAGAATGAGATACAAATCACCGCGCTCACTCTAACGCATTACTGCGTCTCGCTCTGTTTGGCAAACACAACAACAAGCGTTTAAACCCGGCATTACAATGTCCGCACAACCCACATTAAAAGAAAAAGAAGATCGCCTTCTAAAAAAAAATCAATCAAATCTCATTAAAAACCCTCAAAATACCTTCGAGAACCGTCAGTAGCTGACAGCCAGTCACCCTGGCTCGCAGCCAGATCCTATTAATCACCTTTATCAAGTTAACACCCCCATTGAACGCTGTATACGCAAAAAACTTCAACTAATGTTTAAAACAGCAGTAATGGATTACTTACGCTTTCAGCCGAATGAAATGTTTTATTTTTAATCATTTCAATTCTCTCGAATGGGACGTTAAAAGGTCTCTCCCGAAATGATGAGATAAAATAAAGGCTTTAATGTTTTCAGCCACAATGGTTAGTGCTTACTTGAGTAACAAAGAAACTGCATTAATTTCAGTAAAAAATATATCTATTAGAAATCTCTTAGCCTCTGTTCTGTTTTGATAGATAATTAATCTGTAATCTGTTAGAAATTCTGTGATTTTATTACTCGGGAATGCTTTTGTAGCATTATAATATGAGAAATACAAATCTGAAATAAATAAAGACAGCTTGCTTAACTTAAGCTGAGACTTGCGGGTTCGAACCCCGCCCAGGGCAAAAATATACCATATCTTTTTAATCGAAACAAAAAATGAAAATAATTGAGCTTGCTTGGTAGATATATGTAGTAGATATACGCTAACAGACAACATCTGTTGAAAAATCAATAAAAATATGCTATTTTATTGACGTATTTCGACGATCATGAGATATCTGAATCCACTACGACATTTTAAAATCAAAACAAATTGAACACTGGAGATTTGATATCAAGTTTTCGACCTAAGAAGTTGTGTTCATCTATTAAGCGATATTTTTACCCGTGTGATCACCCGTGATCTAACATTATTTAAACGTACTAAAACGCGAATGTATATATTCCCCCCTCGCGTCCCTATAAATTTGACCCCCCTGGTCCTCTTAAATCGGCTCCCTAATGGGGTTGCCAAATTACCCATCTATTTAATTTCCCGAATGGGTAAATGAATTAGGCTGGCAACTTTGAAATGAATTAAATTTTGGACGGTTGACTCATTGTGTTACACAGGGTGACCGCGTATGTGTGTGTGTGTGATGTTTTTTGTTTATTTAATAAAGATTTTATAGAATTACCTTTGCTAAAAATGATGAATGAATGGGGTAAGTGTTAAACTCGGGAGTACGAATATTTCAATTTGAATTTTCATTAAATTATAGGATTAATTTAGAAGATTGCGTTTGGCTTTAAACCTAATTTACCTTTCCTCTTTGTTCTTTCGAGAAAGAAGAAGTGAACGATTGATATTATTATTTGTTTATCTCCTTAAAACTTTGACCTTAAACTCTTGTTTCGACTACGAGTATTTATGTCATTTATCTATCATATCAAATTGAATAAATTTACGCGTTTTTATCCATCAGTGATCTTTACTGAGGACTGTAGAATGCTGGTAAAAATTAGAAGCAAATTTACTAACAAAAGACAACAGAAAATAACATAAAGACTTTAAAGGGTATGTACAGTACAGTAGCCAGCACATGCGGCTGGACATGTTGACCTTGAGATAGCCCGTATTCCGTAGCGCTAGGGGTGAATTTCGTAGTGCGAATGTCCAACCGCATGTGCTGGTTTTAACATAAAAAACTTAAACAAAAAGGATATTACATAAAAATTAAGGGATCACAAATATTAGAGGGAATAGTCATCTACAAAGATTAAAAATATATTAAAAACAAATCCGGTGAGATATTGGTATGAAGTGATTTGACTGTTTTCGCCCTTCATGTGCAGATGGTTAGGGTTGCTAACGCTAAAAGATTATTTTGGTATTGTAATTTAAAACA
Source organism: Teleiodes luculella (assembly GCA_948473455.1). NCBI lineage: Eukaryota > Metazoa > Arthropoda > Insecta > Lepidoptera > Gelechiidae > Teleiodes > Teleiodes luculella. The sequence continues at coordinate 5,128,590 of OX419605.1, forward strand.
AAACACGTGACGTTAGTTATAATGACGTCAACAATGACTTAAATAAATAATCTGCTGTAAATAACACATTTTTGTATTATTACTTTATGTATTAAATGAGTAGTCCTACTCGAATCCCGTTTAAAACTACACCCATCAGGTCCATTAGCAATTACTATAAAGCTATACAATAAACTTCCTAAATATGTAAAGACCAAAAGGATTGTTTAAAGTAATGTTACTATACCGTGGATGAATTTATGAATAACACGATAGAAAAATATATAATCACCCTTTCTTATATTGCTGTGCCTAAGACTAGGTCCATAGTAGAACAGTAAAAACTATTGTTTTTAAGTTATTGTATTATTAATAACAATACCTAAACTTATTGAATATTGAGTGTAAATTTTAAAGGTATTCCACTCAATTTTATTAATATACCCCTGATATAAAATAAATAAATATGTCTTCTTTCTTTCATGTAAAAAAGTGGAAATTGGCTAAGCGAGCTTTTTTTTAATTGACCTATGCTTGTATCGAAAAAGTAGGACGAAGCAAGCTTCACAGAATTTACGGGGGAGCGGAAGGCTCTACCCCAGAATAGTCATGTACCAACGCGTCTAGGGGCGGGTCGAGGGAGCCTCGAACAGGATAAGCAAGTAATAAAAAAATATAACACTAGTAGTCAACCCTGCAGACCGGCGGCGTATGCACAGCGTTAGCTGCAGAAACAATTCAATTTTCGCGCTGACAGCTCAAAATTTTTCAACAGCAATTTTCAATCATGTCCGCTAAACTTTCCGTAAATATTTTATCGAATAACACTTCGTTTGTGAGCTTCTGAAACATCGAGTAAGCATTTAAGCATTTGGATTTGTTTAGATAGTAACTTCGTAAAGTAAATACCACGTAAATACTCAATCAGCGAAGTATCTCGTTCTTAACCTACGTATATACTTCTTATTCTAACCTACTTATATATATATATATACTCGTAATATACTATTACTATAATACTAGAAAGAGGAAAGATTAGATTGTTTGTTTGTTTGCATTGAATAGGCTCCGAAACTATCCCCGGGTAACATACTCTATATCCTATAATATCTATATCCTATATAATATCCTTTTTTATAAGGATTCATACTAACACCCCAATACTGTAACCCAAGGTGTAAAAAATTATCTAAAATATGCCTAATAATTGAATAGGTTCCAAAAATACTGAACTGATTTTGATGAAACTTGGTAAAAAGATAGAATAGAACTTAGGAAAGAACATATAAGCTACCTTTAACCGCGGGAAAATGCCTCATTTCCACAGGAAAAATTGTCAACGCGGGCGGAGCCGCGGCGGAAAGCTAGTTCTTCCCAGAAAATTTTCTATTTATACTCTAAGGCTAGTTCTTAATCAATTTTACAATTGTCTAAAAAGTGTCGTATGAAAAGTCTTAAGGGAGATTTTTTAAACACGTGCTGAACGTGAGCTTTTCTTTTCTGAGTAATACCTGTAGGTAAGTTTTTATTTTATTTTTTTAGGATATTGGATGAAACTGAATTTATCGCTAGATACATTCACTTTATTTATTAGTATTACCTTGAGAACGTCTCATTTCCCACAGGAAAAACAAACTACCCTCTCCCTAAAAAAAACATGTTACTTACATATCAGAAAAATATATTCCACTTTTTTAATACCAGGGCTGTCACAAATCAAAACGCCCATAAATCACAGAAAAAATTAAGGGCATCAAGTGTTCTTATTCAAAGTGGGTCTTACTAATACTAGGCACTTGTTCATTTTACTTACCATAGCCTTTTTATTACAAAAGACTTGCCGAAGTAGGGTTCAAGATGACCCTTATAATGCTGCCACGTAAGATATGATCGTGTAAGTGCTTTACTAGCAATAAAAAAGTGACATTTTAAAATATTAAGGTCATACTTCAGAAGGGTTTGGTATAAAAACGTTATTGAGGTTGTTGGAACTTTTTTAGGCTTGTTCTTAAGATTTTATTGGATCGCAAAAGTTAAAGGGAAATTTATAATAAGGTATTTTTAAGTTAACATATTCGAGTAATGTAAAGCGTATTAAAATAACAGGGTTGCCTAGTAGAAATTGCTACCATAGCCATTTGGCTACCATATGCCAATATTGTACACTTTGACTGTCGTGAATTGTTAGTTTTATCTTAAGCTGTATTTCTATGTGCAATAAAGTTTACTATTCTATTCTAACTTGTATTTTAAATTTCATGCTACTGACGCATGACGCACTGTAACCGAAGACTGTAACAAGATATTATTTGACACTAGCTGTCTGCCCGCAATACGCCCGCGTTGTATCATCCATCACATCATCGCCAAGTTTCATCATCATCATCAACTTTCATCATTGCATCATTTATTTCATTTTTCTTTCGTATCATCGACTTTTCTGTAGTAATTTTTATGTATCCCACGGGAACTCTTTAATTTTCCGCAATTAAAAGTATCCAGGATGTTGAACCGGGGATATAAGGTACCATTATCCCAAATGCCATTCAAATCGGTCCAACAGTTTTGGAGATAAGCTCGTACAATATGCTGAGTCGTATGAGTTACTATATTTTTTTAACCACCCCACGGAATTTTTCAATTTTCCGGGATTAAAATTATTTAGGATGTTGACCGGGGATATAAGGTACCATCATAAAACATTTCATTTAAATTTGCACCGCGGTTTCGGAGATTAGCACGTACAAACAGATAAACAAAAAAAAAGAAAAATAATCTGGATATGTTCTAATAATATCGCTTCTTACAACTTACTGAATTGGTTTATAGCATTTATTTTAAAAACAGATTTTGTCCTCTACAATTTAATTATATAAATTTAATCGTCAAAATACTGTATGAAACCCGCCATATTGGGATTTCTTCAAATAGGATAAAAATTCTGTGACAAAACTATGTCTTGTCTTGTCACCCGTGAAACCTCATACTACCTGCGGCTGGACTGGTTAGGCGGTGTTTCCAAAATCCCTTCAAGCGTTTGGGGATCGCTGTTGTCGTCGATAGCTCAGGTGAATGCTGGCCATCAAACCTTGCGTAACCTTTAGCCGCCGCCTCACAGTTTTATAGCAGATAAAAATAATGCCAACCACACATGAAAAATTCGAAATGATGTAAAAGCAAAGTGGTTTAAATTAATCCGCGTTATCCTCAAAATGCGAAATAATTATTTAAATAACCCGCGCTAGAGACAATCGCCCGGCGCGCAATTAACGGGCACCAGATAAAAACCGGCCCGACCTTTTAGCCTAAATTACTTTTTAGGTTTTTAATTACAACAGCTCAAAGATAAAGTGTAGAATGATGCGGGTTTTACAAGTTCTTTATCTTGCCTAGCTAAACTGTAAAAATCTTTAGGGTTAAAAGTTTTGAAATTCCTAAAGAATTCTTGCACATTCCTTTAAAAATGCTACTGGGACTGTGCTAGAGTGGAAATATAAGACATATTAACCATAATTGAAGGAAGGCTCGAGAAATTATTAACAAAAAGATAAACTGATTGAAAACTGAATAAATATTACTTGGCTTTCCGCACCGCAGCTCCGCTCACGGTAAAAAACTTTTCTTACTGGACTCTTTCTTCTACTCGTAGTCTATCGAGAAACCAACATGACATAACCGCGTCATTACAATAATAAACTTTTTTTATATAGCACTAGCTTTTAGCTTTATAATAAAAATAGATTGTGTAAATTGACCAATAATTGTTTGTATAATAAACATTGCAAAGTGAATAATAATATAGAAGATATCATATCGTGATATATTTTGGTCAATTTACACAATATATTTATAAAACCCATATGTTATTCTGATGTATATAAGCTATATTTTAGTATAGTTTCATTAAAATCCATTCGGTAGTATTGCGTGAAAGAGTAACAAATATGATATTTACATCCATACATCCATCCTCACAAACTTTCGCGTCTATATAATATTAGTAAACGATTTTTATCTCAATCAAATAATTCTTACCTAACAGCATTACCTAAAATGTATCCCATACAAGATAATTTCTTTCTTAAACTAAGTAAAACTGACCTTAAATGTTATAATGAAAACCGTTCTTTCGATATCGTCAGTTCGAATTAAACAATCCTACCGCTTGCGCCAATTTTATCTTCATCCAACGAATATATTTACCTGTCTGAGATCATCACAACGCGCCAAATGATGCGTAAAAAGATGGCGTCGTTGGACCGGAAAATAAAATAATTTTCCACCGCAAGAGGATTAACGGGAATTACGCCGATAATTGTGCAATCTACCCTGAAAATTGGGTCGGTCTCATTAGAGCTTTTTTAAGCGACGGATCCCGAATACCGCATAATTTCGGGGTAATTATTTTATGGGGAAAAACTCGGGAGAAGTGGTTTTTGAGGAAGTAGGTAAACGTTAATGGACGGGATTTTTGAGATTTAAAGCTAAAGGACAATGGGCGAAAGTACGGAGCCTTATTATTCTACTCTCGGGTAATGACACCTTTAAACAACGGACTAGTATTAAAAGCTAAATATTCTTAAAAAAAAATTACCTAAAACAGGTCCATTGTGCCAACACCGCCCGATTTAACTATTTTTCCCGTGGGAATGAGAAATTTTCCCGCAGTAAATCGTCGCCTATGTTCTTTCCCAAGGTCTATTCTATCTTTGTACCAAATTTCACCAAAATCGGTTCAGTAGTTCCGGAGTCTATTCAATTCTTAGGAACACTAGCTATCCGCCCACGGCTACGCCCGCGTTGTTTTTTTCATTGTTTATTTATTTCCCGTGGTAAAAAGTATCTAAGATGTTGACCGGGGATATAAGGTATCACCATGGAAGATTTCATTTAAATCGATCCAACGGTTCCAGAGATTAGCGTGTACAAACAGACAGACATACAGACAGACAGCCGGCTTTCTTTTCAAAACTTTTATTTTTGTATATAGTTGTAGCTCACTACACTCCTTTTGTAACCTACAATCAGTTTTTTGAAAAATAAATCAATGTACAGACACGCCGATTCTTCAGTTTTATTATAGTACTAGCGACCCGCCCCGGCTCCGCACGGGAAAATGGTTATTGTGGGTTATCCTTCAGTATATTATGCATGTATTATACATATAAACCTTCCTCTTGAATCACTCTATCTATTAAAAAAAACCGCATCAAAATCCGTTGCGTAGTTTTAAAGATTTAAGCGTACAAAGGGAGGGACATAGGGACATAGGGACATAGGGACAGAGAAAGCGACTTTATTTTATACTATGTAGTGATATATTTTAGGTATTTTTCTAACACCTTGGGTTTACATTATTGAAGTTTTAGTAAGGATTCCCAATTTTTTTTTAATAAAATATAGTCTTTGTTACTCAGGGATCATGTAGCTTCCCAACAGTGAAAGAAATTTTTGAAATCGGTTCAGTAGTTTCGGAGCATAATCGATGCAAACAGACAAAATATAATCAAACCTTTTCTCTTTATACTCGTAGATAGACGATTGATGATACGTTACGCGGGTTACGTCACAGATTAGAAAATGGTAGTTACACTATGGCTTGGGTCGTTGTCATCCAATCAGAAGTTCGCTGGTTCAAGTCTCGGCACGTACCAATGTGTTTTCGATGTTGGAATTTATACGTTACTAGCGACCCGCCCCGGCTCCGCACGGGAAAATGGTTATTGTGGGTTATCCTACAGTATATTATGCATGTATTATACATATAAACCTTCCTCTTGAATCACTCTATCTATTTAAAAAAACCGCATCAAAATCCGTTGCGTAGTTTTAAAGATTTAAGCGTACAAAGGGAGGCACATAGGGAGGGACATAGGGACAGAGAAAGCGACTTTATTTTATACTAGCGACCCGCCCCGGCTCCGCACGGGAAAATGGTTATTGTGGGTTATCCTTCAGTATATTATGCATGTATTATACATATAAACCTTCCTCTTGAATCACTCTATCTATTAAAAAAAACCGCATCAAAATCCGTTGCGTAGTTTTAAAGATTTAAGCGTACAAAGGGACATAGGGACATAGGGACGGAGAAAGCGACTTTATTTTATACTATGTAGTGATATGTAGTGATTCTTACGTTTATTCGACGCTCTTACGGTGAAGTAAAACATCGTGGTGAAATTGACTACCCGCACTGGGCAGCGTGTACGACTAAGGCCTATTCACCCTGATTTTAGGGTAGGCTTGAGCCCTTTGGTGGAGACATATATGAGCTGTTAATGACAACTGACAACATTACTACTGATCCGAAATGGGTCATCATATGTTTGCAGACCAAAAAGTTTATAACGGCAATAAAACTAAGGTATAAACACCGGTAGTTTACCTTTATGAGCATGGTTTATAGGTTCCATAAGTATTTATGACTATTTGACAGTTTTTGAGGTTCTGCGGTGCACCAAGATTATGCTATGGTTTATTTTGTTTAGTAGAAATTAATTAGAGACAAACGAATTTGTATGTATTTGCATATTGGTGTGTGGGTGTAGTGATAAAATCTTTCAACTTAGAAAAAAACATTTCTTTAATGTCTTAATAAATTCACACCCGTTTGCACTAACCTTGTCTTAGGCTATTTGTTGTTAAGAAAGACCTACGCTAACTAAGCTTAAAAAAGAATTGGTTTTCACTAACAGTCTAATTGGGCTATAAAGGTTGGCAGAAACTATGATTTGTTTCATATTAATCCGGACATTTTGGCGTTACATTATCTATATATATAAAAATGAAACCAGTTTTCCGTTGTCACGACATAACATGAAAACGGCTTGACCGATTTGTCTGATTTTTTTTTGAAATGTTCGTTGAAGTCCAAGGATGGTTCTTACGGAGAGAAATTAAAAAAAAAAAACCTCATTTCCACGGGAAAAATGTTTAACGCGGGCGGAGCCGCGGGGCGGAAAGCTAGTTTGTAATAAAAGAGGTTAATGAACTTTTGTCCGGCTTTATATGAAACAGACCATAAGCAGTTTTGAAGGTTATTAGCAAACAATATTGTCACCAAATCTCACCTAAATACTTTGCGATTCTTAAGTTTAGTGCAAACGGGTGTTAGAGTGTTAAATTTACTATGTAAGTTTTTTTTTCAAACACTTACCCTATAATAGTCTATCTAGGGGCAAAATAATAAGTATGTTTATTTATAGTCATTTTAATTTCGGGTATTCTCCTGTAAGTCAGCCAGCCAGGATTTAGTATGATTAGGGACTTTTTCAAATTAAGATGTGCAGATAATACGCTTTTTCTGATCCTTATCTATGTAGCTTAAGGCGTGGTGCACACTGTAGGAGACAGCGGCAGCGGCGAATATGAACCTTTCAATGTGGAACGAATAACAGTTTTCACAAATATCATCTGCGGTATTTTAGAAAAATCTCACAATTTAATATAATTTTCATTATCGTATGCATCTTTTGTAGACATCCGCTAATAGTTTATACCATCAAAACAACAACATATCTTCATGCTTTCCTATCCTCAATTAAAAAAAACATCTAATAATGTAGCATATTTTCATAAACTTACAGTTGCCTCTTAGTTGCCTCAGATAAGCAGATCTTGTTTAGACATCCGTAGCACGGTGCTACGGGTGCTACGCCGTAGCAGAAGACGACTACGATTATCGTCGTAGCAGACCTGCTTCTCTAACATGCCCGGTCCACGCATGACAGATATAATTTTGTCGTACGTATTCTCTTATCCTATTGGAGGATATTTCAATATGGCGGGTTTTTTGACAGTTAAATGTGCGACAAACTTTTGATATAGCACTGCATGTTACGGGGGCTGGTTGGTAAAGCAGCTATCTTATATTGATAAAAAATGCTTTTTTTATATATTTTATTTATAACTATAAATTAAATTTCTAGATATGTATATATTTTTTGTTTAATACTTCGCAGACGTGTAATCTTTAACCATTTCTTTAATACAGTGAGTAAAATAAACAAATAAAAATGTATTTTATTTTCACTCAATCACAAACACATTGAAATAGGTAGATTCGACATTTTAACTAGTAAAATTGTATGTTAAGTTGTTGTAGATAAGAAAAACATTGCTTGTTTTGTAAGGATTTAACAACCTCAATCGATCAAAACTTAAAACTAGACCAATTTCAGACACATACCCATAACTTAACACAACTTGGCAAGTTTGCGTGTAACTTTACACCACCGTTTGGAGCTCACCACAGACTACTTAACTCGTTAGACTCTGCCTTCCATCTAATTTATTACGACAGAAAGGAGCTCTATAGTTACTAAGTTTCTTAAGAAACTCATTTGGATAAAAGCAGTGGCGAGTGACCTATGGTGGATTCTAGACGTATGTTTATTCAACGCTCTAACAGTGAAGTCACCATAGAATATTAAGTAGTATTGTCCTATTGTATTATAAAAGGAATCATTAGTATATTATTCTATTTTATGAGGATTTTGCTTTAATTAAATCATAAAAATATCTATTTTAAAAATGCATTCGTTGTCATTTTTAATTACATTTTTCCTTTTTTTACTTTAATAAGTGAAAATGCTATCACACGCTCTTTCTCTATATTTCCCAGCAGAGAAACACACACACATACACACAGTACAGTATTCTCCTGTTTTCTAGTCTATGGGGCTCGGTTTCACATTCATTTGTCAAAGTCAAGTGTTGGATTTATTAGTATTTATGTGCTCCGCTGACCTGGACTTAACTAAACCTTGAATTAGGTTATGTGCAGTCCCACTTTTTACAATAGGATACTAATAAATAAAGCTAATGCGTCTTCTTAAAGTAAATAGATAAATCAGGTCACTTACACTTTTAAAGTAAAAAGCTGGGTTAGATGAATCAAGTAGTAGAGAAGAACAGAGAGAGAGAAGAGAGAGGGAGTAGAGTATAGTCTTTACTAATGTTTTATAGAGGAAAGATTATTATATCGGGCACTTACACAAAATAAAATAAATATCACAGTAAATATCCCGTTTTAAATCTTAATAGTTTAGAGGAAAGATTTGATTGTTTGTTTGTTTGCATTGAACTACTGAACCGATTTCAAAAATTCTTTCACTGTTGGCAAGCTACACTATCCCCGAGGAACATGGGAAATATTTCTACTTGAAAAGGAACAAAAACTTGGCAGATAGAATAGAACATAGACTACCTTTTACAGAGGGAAAATTCATGGGAAAAACTGTTATGGCGAGCGGAGCCACGGCGGCGCGGCGGGAAGCTAGTGCATTATAAAAGTGCGAGCTAGAGAGGTCGAAGGCAGTTTTTCAAGTTTTGATTATGATTGACAAAAAATGAAAAATTATTTGGTACTATTAAGTAATTAAACTTTTTTTTTATAACTAACAATCTATATCAGTCTATCTAATCTATCTATCAGTATATTAAATTGTATTGTAAGCTATATTTTAATGCTGTTTTTCTATTTTTCAAAGCGAATATTTTCTAGTGTTGTAAAAAGTTAACTTTTTTAGCTTTACTCAACCTCAGTTTATTAAAAATACAAAAGTATTATGCGACAGGTAAAATAAGAAATGAATCATCAAAAACTCACTCCGAAATCAGAATTTTTCAAGCAATTTTGGTGATTTATTAATAACATTAAATTATCTCCTAATTTTCCTAGATTTATATAAGGTTTAATACTTGGTAACAATTGCTCAGATAATGTTTTAAGTTATAATCGTAGCTTTAAAACACAAATTATGATAGATGTTAGTCATTTTAATAATGAATTTAAAACGATAAACTTCGTACAATGAATGGAAAAAATAAATTATAGAGATTTTAAACATAAAAGAAAAAATATTTCAGAAACAGTTTTTAATTGCTTACTATGATATATTATATAAACCGCAAAATAACTTTCAAATGTTGTCACAATAATAATTAGTTTCCAACCAGTTACCCCTGGATTGAAGTGACGTAAATTTCACCTCACAGCCAGACCTAAAATTACGTTTTGAAATTGGAACAGACAAAACATCGACTTTCAGACAACCTGTAATCTAAACAAATTAATTCCAAAACAGTTGGCAGCCCCTGCGTCAATCGTCAGGGGTATCAAACCAGGGGCATTCAAGGGCGCGAGCCGAGTGCGACCGACAGTTTTACAGCCCTGCCTAAAGAATAGCACATTTATTATTTTTATTTCCCACGCACCATTGTAACTTGGGTTTTTTTTCGGTCCAATGATATTTCGTACTGAAACTCGGAATATTTGTACCTGCGCTGAAATTGTTGGGTTTTGTAGGACGCGCCGTGAAAAATGGTGTGCAAATATAGGTCAACGCGAATTAATATTTAAAACTCGTTTTGCAGGTGTCATTTAGTTGCAACTATTTCGACATCGATTATTATTATTAAAACCTTCACTTATACAACAAAAGAGTTGGAATTTTTAATTTTATTAGTGTTACGGTATAACTCTCAGCTAATAACGTAAATATATTAGAAGAAAGCTAAATAATGAAAATAAAAATGGTTTTTAAACTTTTACGATTTTAGACAAAAATATTTGGTTCCCATAAAAGTACCGCATTTCTGTTGACCTAATAAATAAATGCCTGTCAAATTGTGACCAGTTTCTTTATAGAATAGAATAGAATAGAATATATTCTTTATAACGTTTTCTCTTTTATAATAAGACATTATGTCTGGTATTATACGGGCGTCCCTAGCCGAGACGCCAGTAACTTGTAACTAGCTTTCGGTCTAGATCTTTGAAGTGGCGCCCTCTAGGTATTTGCGGACCCCTGCAAATGTTGACCGATGCTCGCTGCAGCGGAGTGAGGTTATAGCCAGGGACCGGATTAAGGTACTCGTCCAAGGGGCCTCCTAGAAATAAATTATAACTTACTAAGCTGTTCGCCTGCGACTAAGCCCGCACAATTTTTCGACCTTTCTCGTGGGTAAGAGATATTTTCCAGCAATAAAAACGTTACTTTCTAGCACTCTATCTGTAAAAAAATGTCAATCCGTTATTTTTTGTGTCAGTGTGAAAGAAGGTCAAACAAACCGGCCATTATTTGACACCAAACTATCTAAACATAAACATGGAAAGGTATCCATAAAAATGACTCAGAAAATAACTCAGTCTATCTGTCTGTTTGTTACGCTTTCACGCCAACACCACTTTAGTTTCGTCATCAAAATATTAGCGGGGCGCTTTTGACTTCAAATTAGCGCCCCTAACGTAAGGATGCTCTGTTCCCTAACTCCAACTCTATACTTTACCTAGCGCTTTATGTTGGTTACCTAATATGTACTCAATACAACAAACTAAACATGCGTGAACGGTTGGTAATTACAATGTACTACTTCGATAAGCTAGATAATACTACTGAGGTTCATAAGTCTTTCGAGTTAGCGCGATGTATGCCTGATAATATAAGCTAAACAGAGTTAAATCCCATAATACATGTCACATGCGAATACAAAAACACAAAAATAAAGTAAGTACCTAAATTGAATTTTCCACCAGAGTGCGGCTTTCTCGGTTCCCGCCAAATCTCGTGTCATCTGTCACTTGACAGTTGGTATAACGAACGGGCCTCGCTTGCGTTTTGCTGTCTGTCATCTGCTTGGTTTTGTTTCGATTCGTGAGCTCACAAAATATGTAAATGATTTTATTATATTACATAAAGGGTCCCTTTCTACCTTCTTAAATAAAAAAGGAGATATATTTTTTATATCGTTGAAACTACAAAATATTTACATAATGATGATCTGATAAGGCTCCCAAACAAATATACATAGTTTGGTAGATGTATGTTTGTATGTCTATGTCTTGTTTGTTATTTCTGAAACTTTAAGTCGGATTGATTATTCTTTTTTATTACGGTAGTCTTTGGTGAAAATAAATAATATTTGTATTGTAGCGAAAATAAGTGTATCTGTTCGTTAGTTACGCTTTCACGATTGCACTAATAGCGATAAAATACTACAAAAGAAAAGAACTTATCAAAATTATAGTGGAAATTAAGTCATAGGATAAATAAATAAATAAAATCATATATTGAAAAATGGCCCGTAATTTTGAAAACAGTGACACCTCCTACATGCACATACCTATTAAACGTTTAGTTAGTGCAATGGAAATGCAAGAGGAGCGCGGTGTCAAACTATTAACTGGCACGCCATCTATCGGATTACGGCACGCTATATAACCACTACTAGTGGAATAGGATATTGTCTGATAATAAAATAAAATTACTATTAATTGGTTCGGTAGATAGCGTTAGGATAAACCGGGCTGGTGTGACATTATTTAACATTTATTTTTATTTATTATTTTATTTGCGAATATTACTTATTCTAAAGCTATCGTTGCCGAAGGACTTTTTCAAGAAATTGAGCATTGTTTTTATTATAAATACATAATGTACTTTTTTATTTAGACGAGATTTTTTTATTTGAATATTCGTACATTTCTAGAATAGAATATACTTTATTGCACACCAGAGATAGATATATTTTAAAATTACCAAGTCACACAAGGGACGGTATTTTGATTTGTTTAGCTTTTTATATAAAAATGCGCGCGTGAGCTAACCAGTGAAGAGTTTTTTTATTGCAATTGATCTACGCTTATGTCAAAAAAGTACGACCAATGAAGCTTCATCGGACTTGCTGGAGAGTGAAAGGCTCTACCCCAACACATGAAGAGCATGCATTGCACGCTACAGTTCCACCTGTACTGGCTTAGTAACGACTGGCTCAAATGGGCTTCGTACTCAGAACCGTAAAATAGTTAAAAAACAAAAACAAAGACATACCACCATCTTTAGAGAAGGAAAATTTTCTGCAATTGCGCTTCGCTTGATTTCATTATTATGAGACCACCATCCCTCGAGGGGCCGACAAGCTTTCGTAACGTGGTAATATTTTGTCATAAAGCCCTTTAACGAGCATATAGTAGTAGCTCTCTTCGACCTGCACCAAACTCAGGCAATTGACTCGTTTCCTAGAACGCTCGATTCGATCATTACATTTTTAATGCGAGCTCTAACTAGGGTACCGTACCGCACGGCCGGTATACCACAGAATGGGTTCCATTTCAATAAAACATCTGCGGAACACGCAAAGGTTCGATTGTCTAACAATCTGACTTGAAAATGTAGTTCGTATTGCAACGTCTTGGAAACTAGACAGTAATTAGTCAGAAGCTTCGAAGTTAAGGAACCTTTTAATTCTGAGAAAAATATTAGTAAGTACGTTGTACTTTTTTTATCTGTTGTATAAACGCTCTTTTCGGTCTGCCCCTACCTTCTTGCCCTAAATTTTCCTTTCCATGTTATTCCTTACAAACTAATCATGTCACCCAAGGATGTTATAAGCTATAGATAAATTATCATTCCTCTCCGGTTCTCTATTGTTTCCATGGTCGATCTCTTCTTATCAACTCTCTCCAACACTCTTTCATTTGACACTATCGTGCTATCTCTGTCCAGCTTATTTCCTCCTTCTCCAACACCACATTAGGGATTATCATGCACGTTTTTTAAATTAATATTATGAATTTAAATCAACATTTGTACGTAACTGAGTATGAAATTATTTTTCATTATTTTACGAGTTATATCGATTTAAAGTAGTGCCGACATGTACAATGACATGTACAATGAGATAGATTAGCTTATAAATTGTATATCTCAGTAGTTATTCAGTCAATTTTGTTACTGTTTTCACTGTTGTTATTATAATTTGGGATGTTTTTGGAAAATGAATTTAGATATTGATTTAAATGCATACCTAATTCCCTTTAGGATTACTTCTCGCCTCTCTTTGTCTGCTTGCGTCACTGGCCAAGTTTTTTCCCGACCACGAAAGCTTAAAATCATAAATGGTAAATACCCGCCGCTTGACATTCAGTTAGCGATTGAAGCATTATGATATCTCTGCGATTGACATTAATAACCGTCGGTGTGACAATATTGTCATTATTCGTCATAAAATCTAGATGGCCATTGGTATTTGTAATTAGTATGTAAATGTGATAGGGTCTGTGGTAAGGCTAGTAGGTTGAGGTTGTGATGATATCACAATGATAGATGTTAAAGAATTCAACGCCTTGAGTGATCGATCAAATAAGATTGCAAAAATACTTGTTCTGAAAAGTTATCTTACAAGTATATTTTACAATATGATTATCGCTTGTTTTTATGTTACCTACCTCTTTGTAATATTAACGAAGAAACTAGAATATCCCGCGATGATATCTTAATAGAAATCATAGACAAATAGTTACGTTTCATAGTGTTTAATAATTGCATTTGATTTCATGCAGCTAATAGTAGCTATGTATAATAATTGTTTTATTTTTATTAAACCCCATTTCGGTGCACTTTCTTGTCTATTTCAAAATTATTTATTTATCAATTTTCTCAAACTAGCTGGAACAGATCTCTACGTAAAGACAAGCTCGCTTTTGTTGTGAAAATTCTGACTGATGTTTGTTTTTTATATGTGCAATAAAGTACCTTCATTTAAAAAAAGCATTAATTCATGCCCCTGTCTCCTCTATTTAAGATAAGCATCCATCCTTATTCATTCAAATCTTTGAAAAGCTAGATAGGTGTTTACTAAAAACAAACTTAATGCCCCTAGGTAATTACATTCAGGTGATAATATAAGTTTACGACGCGTGGTTCTCACGACAGCATTTTTATTCAGATTTTATTGAGGGCGTCGGTGGTCAAGTGACTGACTTCCATTCAGAAGTTCGCGGGTTCAACCCTCAGCACGTACCAATGTGTTTTCAATTTGCTAATTTATTACGTTTATTCGACGCTCTTGCGGTAAACTAAAATATCGTGATGAAACCTGCACACACCTGCGAAGTAATTCAGAGGTTGGATGTGAAGTTGACTAACCCCGTGCTCACTGGGCCAGCATGGTCGTTAGAGACAGATATGGACTGTTAAATAAGAAGAAAGATGTAACAGCAGATCAGCATAACTTTGTCCTGGTTCTGTAAACAAAATTGCCAGAAGAGTATAATTTAAAACCAATTTATTCCTGAATTAGCTCTGCAGTGTCCCGGAATTAGAGCGGTGGCATCGCTTCCACATTTCTATTTGCAAAAAACCCTGTTGTAACGTTTCCTGGCCAGACGATTTCAATTACTCGGCGCCGCTGAGGGCGCGATAGTATGGAAAGAAGCTAATTTTGCAATAAAATACATCACGTAATTACTTACACGAGTGCCACGAAAAAGGTGTGGTTATGTTTTCAGGGTTTATCTTCGGGAAGGAGTGGTTCGGTTATCAGGGTTTTGCAATAACAGATAATTAATTTGTTATTTTCTTTTGTGTTTTTATAAATTTCAGTCTTAGAAAAGAAAAGTGGAAAAGATAGCGAAAAATTAATAAAACTAGTAATTTGATCGGAAAACGTTCGTAGTACGAATAAACAATGGATGAGCTGTGGTCTCGTTGGCAGCTGAAAGGATCTTATTAGGCTACGTTTATCATAATCTGCTAGTCACTAAAACACTGTAGCGTGTATTGTTGAGTTTGTAAATTGTTTTAACAGAATTTTTGTACCTGTCACTAAACTATGTGACAAAATCGAACGTATCCTCGATTTTTTTTGCTGACATTAATAGATAACAAAGCGGTCTCCATACCACCGAGCCGGCAGTAAAGTAAGAAGCTGTTTCCGATATAGAGGGCCCATAATGTAACAGGGAAGCGACAATGTACAGGAAATTACACTCAATTTGCACATTTCTCATGCACATTTTATTCTAACCGCCATTTTATATTAAGTTCCTAAAATAGATCGCGTATTAGATAGAACTCAAAAACTGGTAAAACTTTAATTATTATTCTATATACAGTTATTAAAAACTGGATTTTTTTTTGTGTTCATGTGGAGATATGTTTTATCCGTTCCATGGGTTAAACTGAGTAAGCTCGTTAAAAAAAAACATATAAGCTACTGTTGAGAAAATATTCAAACGCAAATATATTTGCACATAAAACCCACGAAGTTAGTAACACAAGGAACGTTAAATATATTCCGTGATCCATACTATAATACTATTAATGCGAAAGTGTGTTTGTTTGTTTGTCCTTCCTTCACGCCCTAACTAAGCAACTAAGCAACCAATCGACTTGATTTTCGGCATAGAGTTATTGGAGAGTAACATAGGCCACTTTTGGTCCTGGAAAGGGAAAACTCGTTTAATATTTAACAGTAAATAACAAAAAAGTGATTTGTTTTAAAAAAAAAACTTTTATTTGAATACATCAAGCCAGCTTTGTGCAAGAAAACATAGATAAAAAATCGTTCACTGGAGTGGTTACTTAAATGTTTATTTACAAGACTGTATAAAAGCCAGGGATCGAAACCGGTTTTGAAATCCCTGTTAATATAGTTCGAAAAACAGATATAATTCCGTTCCCCAATTAACCGGCAATAGATGGAACTTAATGAAACAAACCAAAAATATTCTGGTTACCCGGTTTTTGATAAAGAACGGAAGGAAACCGGTTTCAATCGGTTTTGTAATTATTAAAGTAATTGTTTTTGCGGCAGGCGAAGGCCAGGGCTGCCGGTTGCTTTGCATATTATGTTACCCCAGGACTAAACCTACCCTTAGTGATCTTAGTTAGAGCTATAGTCGGATAGGGTTTGAACTAGCGTGATTTAACAAGTGTATGAAAAACCGGTTCCGATCCCTGATAAAAGCTGATGATGCCACTTCCTTCTTCTTCTGTACTACGTGTGGTTTTTTTAATGATGACGAAAGTACAGCTGGCAAGGAATGGTTTAATGCATGTGTGTGACAAGGATAAATAATATATGTAATTGAGCCGTATTTCAGCAGTTGTCCATTCAAGAAGCGAGTCGCGTCTAGCTATTAGGTGTTTACTGCCGAATGCGAGACTACTAAAACGTTAGGCCAGTTATACAAATCTATGTGTTCTCCTACATAATCTTCTTCTATCTCCTATCTTCTTCTATCTATCTATACTCTCATAAAACGGAAGAATCGGCGTGTCTTTATGTAGATTTGTTTTTCAAAAACTGATTGTAGGTGATAAAGGGAGTGAAGTTGAACACTAAAATACAATAGTTCATTGATTTATCCACAGGTGACGCCTGTTAGTATATACTATTAAATTATAATCGAAGCGAAAAATTAAGATCATTGAGCTTGGGCAGGGACTTGAACCCGCACCTCCTGGGCTATCCGGGCCGTACAGGCGTACTTCCAATTGTACCACCAAGTCTCCGTACAAGCTCAATGAAATAATTTAACGCTTTCGATTGTGCACTCTAAGCACGTAGTAAAAAATCGAAAGCGTTAAATTATTTCATTGAGCTTGTACGGAGACTTGGTGGTACAATTGGAAGTACGCCTGTACGGCCCGGATAGCCCAGGAGGTGCGGGTTCAAGTCCCTGCCCAAGCTCAATGATCTTAATTTTTCGCTTCGATTATAATTTAATACTAAAATACAAGTTTTGAAAAAAATGTCCGTCTGTCTGTCTGTTTGTACATGCTAATCTCTGGAACCGTTGGACCGATTGAAATGAAATTTTGCATGGTGGTACAACATCTTAGATACTCAGCTAATTAAACTTAAGCTATAAGTGGATAAAAAATAAATATTTTAAGCGTTTACTTTTCCCACCGGAAATTTGTTAGGGAAATTATTCAACATTATCAGGTAGAGATAACGCTTAGTATGTGATTTTTATTCAAACTCGTTTCATTATTCCATCACAAATCAATTAAAGTGAAATCTCTTAGACTAATAGGCCAGCGGTTATCCTAAATTATGTAAATAATTTCATCAAAAACGTTATAACCACCAATTTTACCTTATCTTAAGTGTGAGTCTACCTTAATGTAGTAAAACAAGGCTCTACATTCAAACGTCCATTTGACGGCCTCACAGGATCGTGATGGGAATGTAATGTGTTAACAAACTGCTAAATATAAGAATATTAGATATCACTATCACTACATAGTATAAAACAAAGCCGCTTTCCCTGTCCCTATGTCCCTATGTATGCTTAAATCTTTAAAACTACGCAACAGATTTTGATGCGGTTTTTTTAATAGATAGAGTGATTCAAGAGGAAGGTTTATATGTATAATACATGCATAATATACTTAAGGATAACCCACAAAAACTTTTTTCCCGTGCGGAGCCGGGACGGTTCGCTAGTTTGCTTATATAATAGTCTTCTTAGAATAGTTTCCATTGCCAAAAAAGAGGAATGAATCTGCTGTTCTTGAATTAAATGAAAATATTATGAGCAGCGTCACAGAACATTTAAAAGAGGTTAGAAAGGCGATGTGGGCGGGGCCGGCGCGCCAAAACTATGAGCAAAACGCTCATACTTCACGCAAAGAAACGATCGCGCTGTCTAACTCACACATAGCTATAAAAATCTACATCAGTGTGCGTGCATGCGTATGATTCGTTTCCATTTGAAATCGCGTGATTGAGCGGCGCTATGATTGGCTAGATTTGAAATTGCAAATATGTGCGTAAACTTCATCTTTATTGAAGTACAGATGTAGTGGAGGTGAAAGGTGGGGTGGAATCGGCGACACCGGATTTCATACGGACGGCGCATTATCGCCATTCTAACCTCTTTTAAATGTTCTGTGAGCAGCGTAGTAACTAATCTCAGTGCTTTCCAATTGCCTTCCGGAAGACGCCAGTGCGATGCCTACTATCCTCAGCATTTAGCAAAGCGTCAACGATTTGCCAAATTTATCAACCTGAATTTTATTTTACTAAAAAATACTCTAAATCCTATTCTAATTTTCTTCTAATTAAGATGTTTCTTCATTATATAAAGAACCTCACCCTTTTTGCTAAATTTCAAGCATCCAAGTAGTTTTTGACCAGGTAAGTTAATGAACTAATTTATGAGTCGTAAAAGATATATATAATTTTGTAACTTCATTTATTGTAAGCCGTTATTACCAGCACCGGTTCAATATATTGCTATAAAGAAATATATTTGAAAAGATATCAGTATAAAAGTTACCGTTATCATGAGAATGGCATAAATATAATTATTAGCACTAAACTGCAAGTGCAAGGGCTGAGGCAGTGTTCAAGTGTGTTGTATGCAATCGAGTTTTAGTGTTTTGTTGGTAGGAAATTGTCCATAACAAGTGGGAGTCGGGGTGTTGGACTAATGACTCAATCGGCAACATAGGGATGGGCAGTTTTGCTCAAGACATCGATATAATATCTTATGTACAAACGTAACTGTGAAGACTGAATCAGATTTCTAATTTAGAACAGGTGCCTGTTTCACGAATCTTGCTTGTTTGCGTATAGTGTGGGTTTCGAGGTTAACTTATGTCTTAAACCCTGGTGTCAGAATTATTGAGCCTACACGGTTCTGACGTGGTTTGTAGAAAGATTACATCCGGTAATAGAAGCCGGGACAAACAGGTTTACGGGCATTCTGGGGCAAGGGATCATCTTGTTTTTTAGACAATCTAGTGATTTACCAGTATTATTTTTAAAGCTAAAAACAAATAGTATTGAACACTATACTTGAACCTCCTGTACAGACGTGATCCTCGTTCATGCAAATCTTTAAGAAACAAATTCTTGCAACTAGCTAGGGTGCGGGGGGTTATCGCTGGGTTGTTCCAAAGGGCGCATGCTTTTCTATTGGTTGAAACAGACGAAAAACAAGAACGTGGCGAAATATCTCAGTGACAAATCACAGAGTACTTAGTTGAGAGGATCGGGTCGATATAAATTGCATTGCATAGTCATTTAGTCTCAAGTTTAACCTTTTCATTTCTATTGTTGAATTGCATAGTCATTTAGTTTTAAGTTTAACTTTTCATTTCTATTGTTTCGGCTTGGCAACAATGGCAATATAACTTGTAACTCGTTATGAACAAATAAACAAAACATCTCTTGGAATTGAGTGACGATAGGGTTCAACAGATTAAATCTTCTTGATCGATAATTTCTTCCCCAATCCACCCCTCACTAGGGATTGTAAAACGCGAATTCGTTGGTGGTTATATGGGGGCCATATCGTAATCGTAAACAAGGAGCGATCCAACCCCAGCTCTAATGAGACCTACATTGTACGTAACACCAGCACAGAATGATCAATATTTTATCGCTCTCTACTAATAAGGGCTTTAAAAGTGCTAAAACAGTGCTTGCAGCTTCATACTCGTATGATCCATGGTCACTTCTGAATGAAGATCCGAGATATACAAATGGTTATGGGATGGAGTAAAACGAAACAGGAGGAAAAATGGGACAACTGGTACAAGACATTTTTTAAAGCAATAATGAAGGGAAAGGTAGAAGTAAGGAGAGGATGTGGAAGACTAAGACGTAGGTAAGTATATTTTTAAACCAAGTAAAAGAAATAATTGAGGTCAAGAGACAAGAGACTTGCTTTTAAATGTTTAATTATTTTTTTAATAGCCTATTTCGTGTCCCACTGCAATGGCCTCCCTTCTGTTACGCCATGAGCCGCGGTCAAGAGTATCTGTACACCAATCAATATTTAAGTTATTTTAATTTATATTTAAGTTTGAGGTGATGCTTAGATATAATAACTACTTAGGGATCGTATAGCATCATATTTTGATGGTGGTAGTACTTCAAGTGTAGTACAGGTGCAAGGGAAGGTGAACGACGCATCGCAATTTTCTCCCACATTCAACGGACATAAGAACGGTGTAGAGTCCAAAGTGCTCTTGGATGTACTCGTATATAGCTGCAACAAACTAAACCATTTGAATTTAATATCTATAGCAATTTCCTTGATTCTAGTATACAAAAACACAACCTATTTATGTCGAAAACTTGAATAAGATCGCGTTACAACTACCTTCATCTGAATATAGCCCGGGTACAGCGATAGGGGTATACCCGGGTAGGTGGAACAATGCTTCAGCCGGCATTCATCGCCGGACAATGGGCAGCCGTCATAACGCCCGGTGTTTTAGCTAATGACACGGATAAAATGCACATTTTTAACATTCACCCAGGCCGCCCGGATTCCGGTGGATGTCACGTAGTGTTTGGTTAAGTGGGGGCATTGTGTTGCTGCTTTTCTGTGATTTATTATGACTAGATTATGTTATCTATTATGATTAGATTAAAAGCGTCGGTGGCCAAGTGGCTAGGGCCGTGGACTTCCATTCGGAAGTTCGCGGGTTCGAACCTCGGCACGTACCAATGTGTTTTCGACTTTTGAATTCATATATAGGTTTATTCGACGCTTTTACGGTGATGGAAAATATCGTGAGGAAACCTGCACACACCTGTGAAGCCTGCTTTCGCTTACGTGATGTTATTGTACTGTCATTTGCAGGGATAATTGTCCACATTTTCTTAGTTGCAGCGACAAAAAATTGATTTTTCCGTAAAATGTCCCGAAGAAAACCTGCTGCACACACCTGCGAAGAAAATTAATGGTTGTGTGCGCGAAGTTCACCAACTTAAGGCCTACTCACCTTTAGGCCTACTCCGAGGCGTTCATCGACACGGCCGTGTCGTTGTCAAGAGGTTTGTCGGAGGGAGAGGTCCAGTTGTGAGGTAACTGAGGGCCATTGAGGATTTCAAGAGGTTCATTGAGGATTTCAAGAGGTCTACTGAGGTTTCTTTTTTGTAAACATGCCAATGTCATTTTCTGAAATAAACTTTGACACGCACCCTCTGACCAAAGCGAACATTGCTAAGGAGTATGCACTAAAAGACATGACGATATAAAATGACACAATAACACTATTACACTGAAACATTGCTTCTAGTCATATGTTGATGGGTGGTTGTGTAAAAGTTATAGCAGTTGATTCGATAATCTGTGGAGATTTAATGTTTTAAAAACTATACCTTTCAGAGATATATTGACGTCATACATTTTTCTGTCCTTATTTAACGACATTTCAGGAGGTTTCCGGTGGTCTTCTTTCTGTTTCGCGCCCAAATTTTGCCCCTCTGAAGTCTCATGTCACGACCGACAAATTGATTTTGAAGTTAAATTAAAAAAAAATGGACGACAAACCCACGGCACCAAAATTGGTGCCGTGGCTTTGTCGTCGGGACCGATTTCTCTTCAAATATATAATATTACCTTAAACTGATGACTGATACTAAAACTACAGGATATATGACACATGTTTACAAAAAATGAGATCTTTTTATAAAGCCGTCTTCTCATAATATCCGTTAGAAAAAAGGTCTCGCAAATTTCAACCTCTGTCTCTGCAGACTTCACAAGCTGTGTCGATAGATTCATCTCCTTCATTGAAAAACTTGAATAATACTAAAACTAATGACTGATATTAAAAATACGGGATATATTTTACGTGGTAAACAAAAATTGTATCTAAAAGTTTTGTAGTTTTGGCACCGTGATCGAAGGAAAACGAGTCTACCAAACTACTATAATCCGTGTCACCATCGACATATAATGTTAATATCTTTAAAATTATTCAAGTCTGAAGTAATATTGTACTTGATACTAAAACTTAAAAATATACGTGACATCTCTTTAAAATTTTGATCTAATTCATGAAGTAGTTTTGAAGATATATCTGTAAGAAAAAGGCCTAGCAAATTTTAGCTGATTTCGAAACTGTCACTATAAGCCGTGTCGAGAGATAAGTCTCCTTAATTTAAAAATGAATAATACTTAAAAGTGATGACTGTTTTTGAAAATAGAGGATATATTTAACGTATAAAATGAATATTGTATAAAAAAATCCAGTATTATGTGCAGCGTGACCGCAGGAAAATGAGTCTTACAAACTGCCATAATCCGTGCCACTAACGACATTATAAATGTTAATATCTCATAAAATATTTAGGTTTCGTGCAATATTTTACTTGAAACTATTTAAACTGAATATACGTGACTTCTCCTAAAGATCTTAATCATTATTAATGAACTAGCTTTCCGCCGCGGCTCCGCCCGCGTTTACATCTTTTCCGTGGAAATGAGGCATTTTCCCGGGGTAAAAGGTAGCCTATGTTACTTAGGGTGAATGTAGCTTTCCAATGGTGAAAGAATTTTCGAAATCGGTTCAGTAGTTTTTGAGTTTATACATTACAAGCATACACGCACACACACACACGCAAGCACACACACACACACAAATACGAATCTTTCCACTTTATAATAATATATATTATTTAGTATGATTTTTCTTAAAGATATATCCGTAAGAAAAAGGCCTGGCCTATTTTTACCTACTTTATAAACTGTCTCGAGAATTCTATTAAAAAATTTTTTTTTCATTACAGTTCGAAAATACCCTTCGTAGACTTTATGAAATAAAACTAACGAGAGTGATTTATTAATACTCGTACTTTAATTACAATAACAAAGCTATACGAAACAAATATACATTGGCATTTTAAATTAGTGATATAAATATATTTAAACTAAGGTTTTACACAGTCTTTCTTTCACAGGCAAACAAACAATACGTATCAAATCAATTACAATTTTAACGTCGTCCTTGTATAAAACTATCAAACAGTTATTTTAAGCCGTATACGAGTATATTGTGCACATCTGTTTCGCTTTTCTGTGTTTACTTCTCTCTTGCTTCCTTGGTCTGCTGTAAGACATTTCCTTGGATATAAACTGCTGTACCTGTTGTGTC
The DNA here is from genome assembly GCA_948473455.1 of Teleiodes luculella. Classification (NCBI taxonomy): domain Eukaryota; kingdom Metazoa; phylum Arthropoda; class Insecta; order Lepidoptera; family Gelechiidae; genus Teleiodes; species Teleiodes luculella. Next base: position 5,152,265 of record OX419605.1, read on the forward strand.
CTATTCTTTTTTATGTACAATAATGGTTAAATGAATAAATTATTTCATATAGTTCCAAACGCTTTAGGCTTTGAGCAAAGACATTAGAAATGCTTCATTATTTTCAGCTGTTGTTGTTATTTTTAGTTTGAACTTCCCGTATTGTGATTCTTTTTGATTATATTAAACTTATGTGTAACAATTATTGCAATTTAATTATAATTATGGCTTAAAAGTATCAATTCAATATTTATGTTTTTGTATCAGAAAGTAAATAAATATTGTATGACGTTGTCTGCCAGTTGATGCTATATCATAATCTATGACACAGAAATTATATTTAAGATCTTCAATATGGAGGTTTGATTTCTGAATCATCTTGTTATGGACTTAAATGTTGCGATAAATATTTTATTAAAGACAAAAAAGTCAATGTACCGTTCAAAGTTTTAAATAAGTTAAAACAGTATAGGTATTATTGTAAAATTTGCCTGAATTATCGAATAAATTCCATCAAACTTCTGTCAGTCGATTTCCGGTTCAAAAATATAAAAATATAAAAACTAGTCCATGGCCTTGTCCTCCCCCTCTCAAATCTCCTGTCAGCCACTGACAGGAGATTTCAGAGGACTGCAGAGACACACTCAGAGTTTGAGTCAATTGCGTATCTATGTTTTAGACACATGGTTCTGTTTAATTTGGGAATATATCGTAAGAAAGTATCTCCCGACGACAACAAGAAGATTGTATCAATGGTCTCAATTCCACGCGTCCACCGTCTAAATAACTTAAAATTAAAATGTCTAAAATTTAACGAGTTTAAGTTGGTTATATCCACAAGTACTATTCTACGGAGCCAGGCCAACTAAATTTAACGGGGTTTAAGCGACTTGCTAAAATGTCTAAGTTGAGTTCAAGTTGTTGTTTTTTGATGTTATTTTTATGAGAAAGGCAAATTGTATCCTTGCCATACAACCTAATCATGTTTATAAAAATTATCAGAATTTGTAAAAAAATCCTTAAGGAAGTTTTTATTTGTGTCAATTCATAATAAGTAGAAGTACAGTAGCCAACACGTGTAGGTGGACACTTTGAACTTAGGAACGCCGTTATTACGTAGGTAACAGTAAAGGCGAATATTACTGAGCAAATATCCAGCCGCGTGTGCTGGTTCCTGTACAACTTGAAATATAGTAAATAAGCAGGAATAGTACAGTCAAGAGCAGGTCAAGTCATACTGAACCCACGCATCGCGATTCTCTCCCTTTTTGAACGCTGCAAAATCCAAAGTGTTCAACATAACATGAACTTGAATGTACAGTAAGCAGCACATGCGGCTGGACATGTTGACCTTGAGACCGCCGTTATTACCGTACTATACCAGTAGAAGCGAGTTTTGTATTGCGAGTGTCCAGCCGCAAGTGCTGCTTACTGTACCATACCTATGTTTCTTCCTATTTCTACAAAATTTTACATATTGATATGAAATCATCTCATAAGCAACCCAATTGTATATTTTTTCCGATACAACTAACTGTAAACACAAATTTGTCATCCATTCCGTCTGAATTTCCAAAATTGTAAAGGTAATAATAGTCATTCTTCACAATTTTCACAAAAATGGCAGTATTTTATCAAGATTTTGAGGTTAAACGGGACCATTTTAATCGCCGCTAAGATTAATCAGGTTAGCGATTTTTCGCGTAAAAATGGCATGCATAGAATTGCGTTTGGCCAACTAAAGCTAAGTTGAATTATTATTAATTGTCTATGGTTGTCTAAAATAAGGAACGTCAGATTAAAATTAGCAATGTCAGTTGAATTTGCTAGTTTGCGTAGAATTGCAAAGTGGTTTAGCGACACTTAATTAAAATTAGACATTTTAACGGCCGCACTGGAATTGGGTCCATCATATTCAAAATTAAACTGAAACCATTTTTTTTATTATTCTTTTATATTAATAATTAAAAACTGTCATTCGCTGTTATTTGAACCAAAGTATGTGCCTAATCTGCATTAATTAAAAAAGCTAGTTGTTTAATAAACTAAACAAGATTTTAAGTGTAATCATGATCTGGCTTTCACTAATTGTTGAAAGGATCCCTGATTTTAATCATCTGTGGCGGAGGTTCTCCCATATTAAAAGAGGAATAATGGAACTCTTTTCAGCCTCTTGTCTGTCAAATGATGTTTATGACATTTATTTATAACCATTAAATATTTATTTGTTAAATATTTCAACAATAAAAAAGCGCCAGGAAGAAATAGTATTGAATTGAGGTAAATCTGCGCTCTTTGCAGCTTCAGGCCGTTTGGTCCGTTTTCGTAATTATGATTTTCATAATTGACTATGAAAGAGGAAATTTTTTTCACTGTTTCGTAATTAATTATCAAAAAAGAATTGATTTTCCGTATACGAAATCGAACATTTTTCCTCGTTCGTAGTTAATTACCAACCATATTCCTTTTTCGTAATTAATTATCAAACAAGAATTGATTTTTAAGATACTTATCGAACTCTTTGATGACCTAGTTAGTTATTAAATTCATCAAGAAAGCGATCAAGAGATGAAAATAGTAGCAGAGTTACTGTGAGGAGATTGTTGCACCGTTTCTGTTTCCATACCCCAAAACAAAAAAAAAAACGGGTCGCAGGTCTGTCCGCCTTGGCAGGCAGATTAGCGCTTAAGCGCTAATTTCCTCCGAAACTATTGAACCGATTAAGTTGAACGTAAGTATGTAAATTCGTGAACCAAAGCCATATAATATGTATTAAAAAACCATCTGTCTGCCCGCGGCTACGCTCGCGTTGTTTGTTGACTTTGCCGTGCACAGTTTCCCATAGATATGAGATATTTTTACCCTGTAAAAAATCTAAGATGTCAAACGGAGGTATAAGGATCCACCATGAAAAATTTTATTTAAATCGGTCCAGCAATTTCGGAGTTTATCCCACACAAACAGACAAAGAAACGAAAAAAAAAGAATGTGTTCTTCTTTCCCTTCTATTTCCCTTCTTACATCTCTCCACAGAAGACAGCCAAATTGTGAACTTGCCTCGACGTCGAAAAGTGATTTGTAAAATCTTACTTCGAATAAAACATATTTCATTTCATTTCATCCCCCCGACTCGGTTTTCAGCATTTTTTTCTATTACCCTCTCCACGATAAAGATGATGATGAAGTACCTATGTTTGTTTTTATTTTCTCTGATTCTTGTTGGAGGCTTCTGTAAATTGTAATTTAGGTAAATGCACCCAAAGGAAAAAATATTCCTCTCATTATAGCCAATTCGCTGCATATGAACAAAGAAAACAAATTATTTTATCATAGTTAATTACGAAACTAATTACTAATACGGCAAATACATTTATTGTTTGATAATTAATGTGAGTGCGGAGTAACCCCTCAGACTATGGCCCACCTAACATCGTGTCCCGCATGCCCTGCCACTTGTTCGGCACTGGAGCTGATGAATGCTGCTGACAATGCTATCAGGGTAGCAGAATATTGGGCCGACAAAATATAGTAAATCTGACTTGCCATCGACACGAAAAGAAGAAGAAGAATTACGAAACAATGAAAAATAGTTCCTCTTTCATAGCTAATTCACTACGAAAGAAGAAAAAAAATATTTTATCGTAGTTAATTACGAAACTCGATTTCTAATGCGGAAAACCAATTCTTGTTTGATAATTAATTACGAAAAATGAAAAATTATTCCTCTTTCATAGTCAATTACGAAATCAAAATTACGAAAACGAACCAAACGCTTCAGGCAGAAGAGGACGTAGAAGATTAAGACGTTCATTTTTAGATGAAGTAAAGGAAAAAGTTGAGGTTATGTCGTACCAGGAAGTCAAGAAGCTGGCTATGGACAGAGAGAGGTGGTGATTACTCCACGGACAAGTGCCTCGCTCTTAAATTTTGTATGTACAGTGATAATGGTAAACAGACATGCTTAGTTTGTCTGCTCATCAATCTAATCTGATACTATCCTTTTTTTTCAGATTTTATTTAAAAAAGTTAAACTTTTATCGAAGTACTTTCAAAGGACATGTACATCGCATAAAGCAACGTTTTATGTGGTGTCTGGTGGTGGTAATTATATTGAATAGATAATATTCGTATCATGAGAAATAGAAAAAAATCTGTTACTTTACTATATAATCTCATTTAAAATACTAATCTTAACACTGAAACAGGGCGGTCTTTTTGTACAAGATTATTGTTGTTGTATCTATTTACTTGTTAAAATTATAACTGGTATAATATTATATACTATTCAACATTACACTTGTTCTTGTTTTGTTCTTAATCTGATTTAGTATGTAAAGGTAGGCAAAGCCTGACCCAAGAAATAAGAAAGCTACTCGGGGGGCGCCACGTGTATATTTTTATGTTTATGGCAACAATTTCTATTATTATATTAGTTCCATTGAAATTCCGCAATATGGCGAGGTTTCTTATTTCTTTGGTCAGGCTATATACAGATATTTCCGTCTTTATGAGCATCTGTCCTTATGAGAATCTGTCTTTTTGAGAATCTGCCCTTTTGCGAACTTGCGAAATTGCAAAAGGCAATCATATACCTACCTTGATTTTACGTGTATAAAAAATTGAATTTATTCCCTTGGTCGATTAAGGTCAGATTCTGTTTAAAAAAACATAACTGGTACCTACCTAACCTACACACATAAAATTCGTTTCGGACGGTTGGTTCCACCGCTAGGTTCCACTAGTGGGTCCATCTGGATTTTCAAGTACTCATGTCTCCACTGTATATTATTGATGGGGCTAATAATATCTGATTTCTAAAAAGTTAGGAGTTATTTAAAAAGAAAGTACTTTTTTTTTTAATTGACCTAAGGTCTTGTGTCGAAATGGTACGAACATTCAAGCTTCACCGGACTTGAAAAAGAAAGTTCATTATGTGTACTTAAATATTCTGAAAGGTGCCCCATGCTTATGAAATACTGATACTATGCCAGATATGGGCAGCAGGGTTCCTTTTTTATCACGTGTAGCATTAAACAACAGCGGAAAATCTTCCTCACTTCCTTAGGACACAATACACTATAAATATACTTTATATTACACTTTCAAGGGATAGAGCAGTATGGTTTGTCTAATAATTGAATCATTCCATCAATTATTGCTTCAATACGATATTTTTATATTTTTTGACGATTGACAATAAGTTTACGTCTATGGAATAAGAAAAAACAGCGAGGTCAATGAGATTGTCTATGTTTTCACTCTCACTGCTATCTTCGGTGCTCTTCTATGACCCTCTTTGGACCCTCTTTCAGCTCCTCTTCGTCCCTCAGAGGGATTTCCTCCTGACAACGACACGGCCGTGTCGATGCCGCGTCGGAGTAGGCCTACTTAATTCAGGGTTGGCTCGAACCTCTCAATACATGAATATGATTCGCTAACGAAATCATTGTCAACATTTTCCGGATCACTACCTATGCCACTATCCATATATCTTTTTTTTTTACTAAAAGTAAACATAAAATGATCAAAGTCGAAAGTCAAAGTCAAAGTAAGTATTCATTTTTAACCTTAGGACATTTACATCACTTAGTTAAGTCAATTACATTTATTTTCTGGCAAGTTGAAAAAATTTGGCTGTCTTTTGTTGAGAAAAACACGCCGGCGCCGGAAGAATCTCCACATATTGATTGCTGGACAACTGTCAAATGTAAACTACGTTCAAAGCCTTTTGGTGACTACTTTTATAAGCGACTTGAGGGGAGTTACATCAGATGACATTTGCACAACATGAAAACCAGAATACGCGGCGCACTTACACTCATAAACTCCCCGTTGTTTCCTGCCAGTAATTAAAAGCAAATGATATGACGTCACACACTGCCTATACATACATGGTGGGCACGATACAAAGCCGTCTACACTCTGCCTTATTGATGTGCACAGGCTGATCATACTTCATCATATTATTCTTTGAAAGATATGAATTTTTATTCACATAAAAATTCATATCTTTTCAAGTTTTTGAGTTTATAAAAACTACTAAACCAATTTCAAAAATTCTTTCACCATTAGAAAGCTACATTCACCCCGGAGTAAATAGGATACTTACCTTTTATCGCGGGAAAATGCCTCATTCCCACGGGAAAAGCTGTTAACGTGTAACAGTGTTTTATAATTTCAATAGAGATATTTATCTTATTCTTAAAAGAAAAATTAAATATTGCTGCTGGTTTTCGTTTTATTAGTTTATTATCAAGTTAAATAATATTTATAAGGCTTAGCTTCAGAATTTTAGCCTATTTCACCTTATGTACATTTAAAGAAAAAAATAATAGATTATGTCTGTATTCATATGGTTTTAAATTAAGACAGGCTACAATAAATATCGAAATGAAATTTTAGGTCAATATCAAAAAGAAATGTGAAATCTAATCACCATTCTTAAATCTTCTATCCTTTACGATTGAGAGAAAAAACAAACAAGACCATCAGACTTAAATTTAGGTTTAGATTAGAGATTTATGTGAAACAGTTTATTTAGTGTATAAAAATTCTTCATTCGTTCAATTACATATTTTTTTAATGCGAGTTATTCTCACATACAAATAGGAAACAACTCGTAAAAGCAACCAGATAGCTAGTTCTAAGTAAACTATAAAATTTAATTACCGAAGTACATTATAAAATTAATTCAGGATTGGTACTGGACTAATTGAGTCTAGTAAGGAGAAGGTAAGCGTGCTAATAAAATTACCGTTTTTCTAGCTAGAGAGGCCTAGTGCAGTTGAAAGTAGCTTAAACGGTAAAATAATCAGTACCTACATAGGTACTTGCAAGTTTTATCACCACTAATCTGGCTTAGGTATCGTATAGGCCAGATCAGATACAACCTCTCCTCGTTATCCAGTAGTTCCGGCGATTCGCCTATTCGCCTATTTCCTTATATAACTTCATAATCAAAATATACTTAAAATCGTTACACAAATACTTTAGTATGATATGTTACACAATATAGTTAGTAAACTTTTTTATTTCAAAGTTCCCTTTTTCACCACCCAAATTTTGGCCTCCATATTTAAAAATCATTATTTAATGGTACAATTTCGTGTTTGGGTCCCGGTTTTGCATACGTGCAAAAATTTTCAACCCAATTAATCTGTCATTTCGGATGATGTTCAAGAACTTCACAAAAGGCACGTAAGTTTAATAATTAATAGTTTAAAAATCTCTAGAAAAACACCCTTAAGATGCTTACTTGAAGAGTTTCACTATCTAACTTTGGGATTCTTTATCAGACCCTGGTTAAGTGGTCACCTCACCTCGCCTTATTTAGACAAATCAAATAGTAGCCGTTGAAGAGTTCCCCTATCCACCTTCCGGCTCCAGCATCACATCACCTTGTTTGTATCAAATTATTGTGTTGTCATCGGAATTACGTATACATTCTAAATTTCACTACGCTACGACCCTTGGAAGATGGTTAAATTAGTTACCTTAGATTCCATTACATACTTAGTTACATACAATTGGACCTAATATAAAGCGTGTAAAAAGCTCAGCACCGTGGCGCGGTTTGTCGCCGCGACAAATGCCCACGTGTGTTCTGCACCTTATCATCAAAATTATTTAAGCCCACACACCAAAAATGAATCAACCTGTAGGTGGAAAGCACAGCATGTCTATCAGTCTGAGGGATGCATGGCTTGCGGCATTGTTGCGCTTTTGAAAAACTGAACAATGCGCCGTCTCACCGCCACTAATGTATTGTGAGGGGGGGGACAGAGAACGCTGTTGTTTCTTCCCCCTGGGGTGGAATTATCAAAATTTTTTTAGAGAGGTTATTCAATGAAAACCGGTTTAGACTTGAAAATTCAGCTGATAGGCACCTAATTAATATGTATAATAATATGTGGGGACACCTCACAGACAGCCACCTGACACCAAACTAGACAGAGTCCTGTACTATGGGTGTCAGACAGCTTATATACTTACATATATTTATGTATCACTGTTTATCATTGTTTTTCTTTTTCTTTTTTGTTGTGTTGTATTGTGTTTTGTCAAATAAATTATGTCTATGTCTATGTCTATGTCTATGTCTATGTCTATATATAAATATACAACATCCAGACACAAGACAAACGAACACAAATGCTCATCACACGAATGATTGCTCTGGGCGGGATTCGAACCCGCGACCCTGTGCTCCGAAGGCAGGCGCACTATCAACTAGGCTACTGGGCCGTCATTTCTGAACTTAACTTCTGTAAAGATCCCTCAAGCTTGAGGAGTGTTTTAGGTTAATGTGGTTAAAGATAGCACTGTTTTATCAAATAGCGTTTTTCCTTTAAAATCCATCCGTAATTTTTCGTCGGTGGCCCAGTGGCGATGGCTATTGAGTTTCATTCGGGACCCACGAGTTTAAAGAGCCACATCATGTTACACGTAACAATACGTTTCCGATTTTCAGGAAAACATCGCAAGCAAGCCTGCACACAGCTGTAAAGAAATTCAAAGGTTGTGTTTAAAGTTGACCAACCTGCACTAGACCAGTGTGGTCGACTAAGGCCTATTCACCCTGATTGAAGGTGGGTTTGAGCCCCTCGGTGTGAAAATTTTGAGCTAACGAGTACTAAAAGTGATTTGTCTATTTTTGTGTGTCTCATTCTGAACTGTTGAGTTCAAATTTACTCCGACTGTTATTTACAAAGTCAATTAATGGGGTTTATTTTGGTTTTGAGAAAAATGAATGGCAGGCAACATTGCTTAACACTCAAAAGTTGCAAGGATAATTTAACTTTGATTTTATTTTCGTCTGATTTTTCAAATAAAAGGAATACGGGCTCAAAATAAATGTTTCCTTTTTGTAACTATTATAATACCAAGTTCCAAGAAATCTATTGTCACTGAAAACTTATACGGTTTTAAACGAATGAGAGCCTAAATAGTAAATACGAGTATATTTGTTTTTGTACTATGTAAGATAATATTATTTAGCAAATAATAATAAGTAAGTACCTACTGTTATTTTTTTAGTTGGGTAGTTTTTTATTGAGTTGTTGGGGTTTATTGGTCTAGTCTAAGGTATATTCTGTAAAAGGCATGCAATCGTTTAATGCAATCCAGCTGGATACTAATATGTACGTACAGCAAATTGAAACTAAAACGCTGGAAGCAATTTTCTGAAGGCTTCCATTTCCTGAAGATTACTTAAAATCCCCGATCATCATATTTTCATGCATCACAAGGTAACAGCGCACCTAAACACGATACAAAATATTTTTTACGCGAAACAAAATTGGCAAGAATTAAAAAACTTTCAAGTTTGTCCTGAACTTGTTCCGACATGACTCTCGTCTGTAAATGTGTAATTAAAAAAGTAAATACGACGCACAAATTTAATTCGGAAAACCATTAGCAAGTTTTTTGGCGTTTCGGAAAAAGGACCACGCACCGAAACTTTTCAGCCTATTTAGAATTCAAACAGCGGATGTGGAGGGAAAGAGGGTGAGGTTAATCTTATAGGAGCTAACAATATAAAAAAAGTGTAAAACATAAAACAAATTTAATATTTAAAATTCTAAATTGCCTGCTAAATCTTGAATTGACGGAGATTAGTTACAATCAGAAATCAAATAATCCTACCCTTTCTACCACAAAAGATAAACGTTGAGCACGTATTTAAAAAATCTTCAATGACGTCTTTTTAGACTTCTATTTATGAAATGTTAAACTTTTTTGTATTAAGACCCAATAACTCTATTGATGTTGCACAGTACATAACATGGTATTACGGAGAGACCAAAATAACTGATATATCCAGTGAAAGATGAGTGTTCACCTGTGTAATCAAACAACCACAACTTTCATCCCCAAGGAGGTAGATTTGCTCACATTATAAGCCGAGCAGCACACGGAAGCATGGATAACTTATTTCGGTAATTGAATAAAATAAACAGAATAAACCTGTATATTAATACAGGACGTAAATGATGGCTTCGCTAGAACTGAAAGAACATGTTTAGAAAATGGATCTCATAAAATTTCCCGAAAAAAACTTTTCTCGCAAACGAAAAAAAAAAATTACAATAGAGTGTATTATTTGTCTCTTTGAAAAAGTTTCTCAAAACCGTTGACTGAGACTTCTTTGAATATTTGCTAATTTACCACTAACATCCTGTATGTTACGGGTCTAATCTTAACCTGAATCCTCTCTCCAACTTTCCCTACTCCCCAACCGGAAACAAAATGGCCGTCTTCCAGGAGAATAAATTTTAAAACAAATCCAAACTCAGACTGTCACCAAACAAGTCGCGAAACAAAACGAAAAGATTTACGTGTTAACTTCAGCAAGACCCAGAATTACTTACCTACTCAAATTCAAATGAGCCGAGCTTCAGTGATATTCCAACAATTATAAGAAACAGGAAACAATAAGGGGGATGAATAAAACGATGGCATAATAAGGAGAGATGTTTTTAAGATGAAGTCGAAGAGATCCTCTTGTAATGAACTTTATTTTTGTTATTTTAATTTTACTCGTGTATATAAGATATAAATAAACAAGGTATAGGATTAGTGGACTGGGTTCCGGTCGCAGCAATCCTTACCTCATAAGATTCACTTCTACACGCACAATGCAGTGAAAGATAATAAACAACGTCCTGCCAGATTTAGGGAAGAAAACAATATAAATACCCCTACTCGGCAACATTATCTTTCACTGCATTGTGCGTCTAGAAGTGAATCTTATGAGGTAAGGATTGCTGCGATGAGAGCCCAAGCCATAACAAATAGGTTGCTTTTTACGATGAAAAAAGTAAATATTTATAGTTACACAGGTGAACGTTGGTGTTCATTCCCTGGATGTTCCTTTAGTGGCCTTTTACGATACCCTAAGAGTTCGGTTAGTACAATTCTAAGCCTGAATTACTCGGCCAATAAAAAAAAAATTTTTTTTTTTTTCAAATTAATTATGTAGGCAAAACTATCAAAAGCATCAAACATTCTCACACAATTTTTAATTAATTGACAAATTGGAAATTTTTCACAGTAGCATATCAATTACAAGCTACAAAACGCAAATTAATGATTACAAGGAGCAGAACTAAGACAATTTATTTACATTATGATTGTTCTAATGACAATCCGAAGCGGCCCATGAATTACGAACCGAGAACACAAATTTTGGTACAGTCACGCTCTTAACCAGTCGCGTAGCACATTCAATGAATATACATACACCGTGAAATTTAACGATTTAGAGATTTATTTTAGAGCGTCGGTGGCCTAGTGGCTAGGGCCGTTGACTTCCATTCAGAAGTTCGCGGGTTCGAACCTCGGCACGTACCAATGTGTTTTCGATTTTTGAATTCATATGTACGTTTATTCGACGCTCTTAGGGTGAAGGAAAACATCGTGAGGAAACCTGCACACACCTGCGAAGTAATTCAAGGGTTGTGTGTGAAGTTGACCAACCCGCATTGGGCCAGCGTGGTCGACTAAGGCCTATTCACCCTGGTTTCAGGGTAGGCTCGAGCCCCTCGGTGGGGACTTGTATGAGCTGTTAATGATGTGAAATTTAAATGGTTGTTTACCCTCAACCACCCGCAACATAGTAATAGTACTCATAAAACTGAACCACTTTTTCTAAGGAACATAGGTTAAAATCTTAAAACTTCAACAGCAGTGCTATTTCTAAGGCCGATTTCTAGTGCTCGAAGCTGAGTCCACTGTGAGTTTACAAATCGGCATTCTGGTCATACAAAGTGGCCGGTCACATGACTGAAGTTTATATGAGAAGATACATTTTAATTATGATATTCAACCTATGTTCCTTAGGGAAAGTTGTTCAGTTTCATGAGTACAACAACTATGTTGCGCATAAACCACCAGTTAAATTTCACGGTGTATTTCAACAATACTTGTATGCGACTAAGTAATGCGCGAAAAGTTCGAGAAGGTGTCAAACGTCTTATGTCACTATCTCGCGTTAAAACCTCCTCGAGCTTCGCCCACGTTACGTTCTGAGCCTGATTTTACGTATTCACTTTATTGACATGTTTTTAATCATTTTATTGGAAATCACAAAGTTGAACGTGGTTAAACTTCATCAGTATAGCCAATTTCTAAATTCGCGGCTTATCAATTCAATTCGCCACGCGTATCATAGACAGTATCTATACGGACATCATTATTGTCATGGTTAAACCTATTTAATAACATGTTTCTGTTGTTCGTTTATTTGTTTTGTTTTTGTGACGTACCATTGTCACGAGGGGATAAGGTTTGTGGTACGGATTTCAATACTTACGAGTCTCCAGAAGAGCTCTGGAAACTGCAGGATGCTGGTGTGAAGATAGCTGTGGCGGGTTTAGGAGACTGCGACGAGGTAAAAAAACAGGGTCTTGTTTCTCCTCCTTCAAAGCAATCAATTGTTCTTCTAAAGTTTGATTTGGTAAGACCAGAGATTGGATTATATTAAGATAGGGGAAATGTATTTGACATGAAAAAAATTGAAGGTAATTTTGTAAGCGAAACGTATTTGGAGCTATACTCTTCTTCTTTTACACTCTTTTCTGTTCCTGAGGGTCTCTATCTTCTTATTAAAGGTATTTGACTAAAACAGATTTCATTTACAGTAAAAATAATCTGCAGAATATTAATTGCAATTATACTGATCGATATTAATTTTTATTTTCATTGGCGCTTCTTCAATTCTCTTTTCTTCAATAAAGACCTACAGTAAACTTCCTTTAGGCGATGTTGGTCAATTTCTCAGATAGTCAATTTAGAGGCACGTCATATTCTTTGTACGTCATTTTCTAAGTTAGTCATATTCTGAATATGACGTGCCTCTAAATTGACTATCTGAGAAATTGACCAACATCGCCTAAAGGGTAAACTTTACTAATATTTTTTCAGGCTTGCGCATCGAAGGATCTTGTCTGCGCCTCGGACAACGAAACCTACTTTAACATGTGCCATCTGGTGATTGCGGCGAGATATAATCATAACATCGTCCCCAAGTATCCAGGACCCTGCTAACAATGATTTGAAGCAAAAACGATGGTTTTAATAAAGCTGTATTTTACTCCACTTTAAATTATTTATCTTATTGATACTAAAGATGCACATACGTTTACCATTTACTTAACTTTATAACAAAAATACTTTTTTAAGAATTACATTTTGTTTAGATGCTTGATAACTTTTTGCTTAATGATTGACCCAACTATCAGGTTGAAGATTTTGGACTCAGTCACGTTTTATTTGCTGTTTGCTTACGATTACGCCTGCCGCGTCGACTTTCTTTTATTTGTGAAAATCTATATCTCTCATTCTACCGTTGTTATTTCATTGCTAGATATATCTATCTCGTCTAAATGTAGTTAGCTGTTAAGTGAAACAGACATTCATACTTTCGTGTTTTCAGTATAGTGAAACTTACAAATTCAACTGTGACTGTAGATAATTTCTCAAATCACATTGTAATTACTTTTAGATTGAAGTTGTCTATTGTAGGATAGTCTTAAATAATATTGATTTTTGTAATGTTCCCATCTCCTATACAATTTGTGTTGTTAAGTTTGATTTTAGGAACAATGACAGCAGCTGTCAGTACTGCAAAAGTTTGTGCGACAAATCTAAAGACGTATCCTTCTGCTAAATCAGTGCTGATCTTACAGGCATCTGGTGTTAAAGTTGGAACTATTGGGTCTGGAACCTGTGAAGAGGTAAGATTTTTTATGTTGAGTTTATCGTTTATCATTATATAATTATTATGATAGAAGGGTTCTTGATAAAGCCAACCATTCTGAACTTATGTCAACAGTTTGCAGTTCACAATGAACTACGATTTAAAGCAATTAATTTGGGTACCTAAATAATATTACTAACAGACTATGGATTTTAGAATCTTTAATAAATGAATAATTAATTTTTGTGTTATTTAGAATTTGTCTTGATATGAAAGGAAGCTTATGTGGATTTATTGTTTTCACCGTTTACAGTAGCTACATCCAGTTGTGGATTTCCGCAGCCTAACTACGTTTACCATTATATTCTTCTAATTTTCAGGTTTGTGTCGCTAGAGATCCTGTGTGTGGTTCCGATGCCCGCACTTACTACAATTTCTGTCATCTTATGTTCGCAATAAATCGCGGAGAACAAGTCACTGCCCGACACGCGGGGCATTGCGGTATGGGTGCAGAGATCGTGGGACCTCCTGAACAAAATGTGCGGCGAAATGATAATATTAAAGATCCTCTCGTTTGGATGCCAACACCTTTAAAACAGGCACTCCAGAAATCTACTGCCAAACGAAATGATTCGATAAGTCGTTTAAACGAAACCTATGTCAAACCAAACATATCGCTAGATGCCGAAATAGTTTTTGGAGATGGTAATAATAAGTCTTATACAATGGTCATAAAGGACAATAAACTCGAATACATTAACTCAACTAACGTACAGGAAAAAGCCAGGGACAATCGAGATACTGCGTTGCGTCGAAAAAATCCAGTAAAACCTAAGCGTGCAAAGAAAAATAAGTTGGATAAAAAGAAATCGAAACATGAACCAAGCAGTGATGAAATCAAAAAAGAAAAAAACACTAATATAAAAGATGATGATAAATTTAAAGATGCTAAGATAACTAAACAAATCGGCAGGCAAGGAGAATGGATAGATGATGCTGTGCTTGAAAAGGTAAAACTTGAAATAAAATTCAATGTTCCTAAAAAAGTATATTCGGATGTTACGAACATACTTCAAGGGCTGCAAAAATAGTGAAAAAGAAGCAAATTGTTTTCCTAAATAAACAAAAATCAGTTTAGTGATCTGAAAGTAAATGTTGATGTTTTAATTTACTTTAACACTATCTAGTAATTAATTTGTAGTTAGCTAGCTATTTGATCTACATGTTGTCAAGTTGATGTTGTCAACGGGTGGACAAAAGCCTCTAACGATTTCCACAACGTAAAGCCTTAGACTAGCTAAAGTATAAATAGAAAAATTTCTGGGAGGAAATAACTTTACCGCCTCATCTAGCGGCTTCCTATGACTTTTTATGGGTTGTGTGTCGATTTCGTATATTTATAATTAGATGAGCACCTATGTTTTTAGCTATCTGAAACTTATAGTACAGTGTAGGCTCGGCCTTATTGCCGTATTTGAGATGTTCCCATATATTTAATATCCTATCTATAGAAAGAGCATTATAATCATACCTCTCACAAATATTATAAGGAGAAAAGATTTGTGTTTTGTGTGTGTGCGTGTGTGTGTGTGAGTGTGTGTATGTTTGTAATGTGCCTATTACAAAAATTCTTTCCCCATTAGAAAGCTAGGTACATTCACCCTGAGTAACATAGGCTACCTTTCACCGCGGGGAAATGCCTCATTCCCACGGGAAAAAACTGTTAACGCGGGCGGAGTCGCGGTGGAATACTAGTCATACTAATATTATAAAGAGGACAGATTTGTATTTTTGTGTGTGTGTGTGTGTGTGTGTGTGTATGTTGTTTGTAATTAACTCAAAAACTACTGAACCGATTTCAAAAATTCTTTCACCATTAGAAAGCTACATTCACCCTGAGTACCATAGACCACCTTTCACCGCGGGGAAATGCCTCATTCCCGCGGGAAAAACTGTTAACGCGGGCGGAGTCGCGGCGCAATACTAGTATATCATATAATGAAACGTTTTATAGTTAAATATTCAATGTTAAATATCATATCATACACGTATTAGATCAGAAGTTATATCGTTTTTCTCCTCGGCGGTCCATGGCATTCGTGACTGCTATTAATTCGGAATTAGCTTAACGTAATTTAGTAAAATTATAGAGCGCCGTAAGAAATATTGACGATTTTGTTTAAATTGCTGGCTTCCGACGGACCGTATACTATTGTTGTTTTAGAAAGTTAAGTGGTACAAATGATAACTGATTTTCAAAATAATGGAATGTCATCTTTGTCTGGACTAACCAAAATACAAGTTCCAATAACGTTGCTTAGTGTGGTTATATAAAACACAAAATAAATTTGCAATGTTACATTTAACAATTAGAGTATAATACCTACTATGAAAATTTGGCCGCATTATATACTATGCATGCCTTTAAAAATATTGAAATGTATCTTTCAGATCAAAAATCATGTGAACTGCGCTCCAGGTCACGATGATGGGTTATGTTTTTTTTTGTTACTCTAAATCAGAAACCATTTAAAAAAAAAAAACTTTCGGGACAGAAAGGAAGCTAAGTTTTGGGAGATTAAACCAAAAGATTTGTTTTATGTGTCAAAGTACCAACCGGACTTAGTACATGTTTTAGAAATAGTATTTGAATTTAGTTAATATAATAGTTTAGTTGTCTAAGCAAAAATCACATTTCTAGAATAAAGTGACGTCACATTTCTGTAAGTGCGAGAGCTATTTTGTTGAGGGCCTTGAATCGGGCCCCGATGGTGTCAGCTGGATTCATGATGCTTGGGATTCAGGTCCGGTCGGCAGGGCCTAAAACTAAATGAGAGCCCTCCACTACAGACACTCACTGTGTCTTAAGGTTAGGACACAGAATTAAGACACAGGACGATTTATTTTCACTTAGTTTGTATCACAGATTTTTAGTTAGTTCACCTACATAATATTTTTTTAATTTGAATAAATGAAATACTAGCTATTAAAATATAAAATAAATATGTGGGACATCTCACACACGGCCTTCTGACCGCAAACTAGGCAGAGCCTGTACTATGGGTGTCAGACAGCTGACAGACACAAGGCAAACACAAGTGCTCATCACACGAATGTTTGCCCTAGGCGGGATTTGAACCCACGACCTTGTGCTTCGTAGGCAGACACTACTTACTAGGCTACAGGGCCATCGAAAATAAAATCCATTGCCGTAATCCCAGTAGTTTTGTTGTATTAGATGAATGGCTGAGTTTAAATTTTAAAGTTTACATCTCAATAAATAATTATTTTTATAATGATTAAGAAACTAAGCAGTACTTTTCTGAATCATTTCAATTCTTGTTAACAGTTACCGTAATGCATATTCGAATGGGTTGTAGAAAAATAATTTTGTTTTATTTTTGTTTTAGTGTTTAGTAATTTTATTTCTGTCGTTCTGTGCGACATCCATAATTTTGATATTTCACTTTCCTGGATTTGCTATAAGATATTTGTTTAGAAATAAGCAGACCAGTTGTGTTGGCTTTCAAATGTGATTTTCTGTCTGTCTCTTCTGCGCAATGAACTCATACTAACATTATAAAGAGGAAAATTTAGTATTTTTGTGTCTATGTGTGTATGTTTGTAATGAATAAACTCAAAAACTAATTAACCGATTTCAAAAATTCTTTCACCATTAAAAAGCTACATTCACCTTGAGTAACAAACATAACCTTTTACCTCGGGAAAATGCCTCATTCCCATGGGAAAAACTGTTAACGCGAGCGGAGCCGCGGCGGAAAGCTAGTGTTAAAAAATTGATAAGCATACTTTATCGGATTTTTGTATCGGCTGCCTCTTCTGTAACCCGCTCCTCGCTCCGCTCGTGCCCCAGCGCGCGCCCTAACAGCAACACTCGAAGTCGGCCTCCACACGTCCGTCGGCCATTTAACTCGATTGATGACGTCACTATGTCCTTTTCACTGCCACATTTTGTGTACGTGCGTTTTCCTTCCCGGCGATTGGTCGATTTTAGCAAGATTTCAGCTATGCGCAACGTACAATATGACACGAAGTAAGAAGTATTTGAGTAACAGTGCTTTACTTTCATAGTTAAGTAGGTACCATTTAAGGGAAAAAGGAGTCATCTCCAGTAAATCCGTAAATGTTTTTTGCTTCAACCCAGTAAAGTTGTAATAGAACTACTTTTTAACCTAAATAATATAAATTAGTTTTTTTTCATTTTCTCATCAATTTAAAATAGTAAATCATGTAATTTGTATAAAATAACTAGGGCCTTTAAATTAACCCCATTTGGCATATAATTCATAAGATGTAGTAATAAATAAATGTACAAATTAGAAATCGAGGAGTTTAAAATTAAAAATCTTGTAAATAACGATCATCTCCGTTCACAATGACCATTGTGTAATTTTACTTTACGTTGGTCCAATAGTTCCACATCATTACACCCTCAGTCACACATACACACACACGCACATACACACACACGATCACAAGGTTGATTTAAGTGCGTCCATTCGGTGGTAATTGCACATTGGGTTAAAATGCTATCTCGTCTGGTCAAATTGCTCGCTTTGAGAAAAAGGTTTCAGTAGAGAATAATACAAAGGATCTCTAACAATTGTAAAAAAAGACGAATGTCTTCTGTGAGAATATATGATAATGAAAATACTTACTTGTCCTTTAGGTATTTTACAGTAGAAACTATTTAAGACTAGCTGTCCGCCTACGGATACGCCCGCGTTATGTTTTTTTTTCTGTGGTAAAAAGTGTCTAAGATGTTGACCGGGGATATAAGGTACCACCATGAAAAATTTTACTTAAATCGGTCCAACTTTTAAAACCTGTATTTTTGTGTTTAGACAGCTCCCTTTTAAACCTACAATCAGTTTTTTGATAATCAAATCAATTTACAGACACACCGATTCTTCAGTTTTATTATATTTTATAAGATAAATAGTTTTAACTCGCGACAGCCATAGACAACTTGACTTAGGCCAGTGAGGTTGAAAAAGGCCTGTTCACTCTGAATTAGAATAAGCTCAAGCCCCTCGATGAAGACATGCGAGTGTAAGTGGCGCTTAGTAAATAAATATTGAAAAAACATTCTCAGTGTTAATAATTTTGTTGCCAAATACCCTTTATCACTTTCAAAATCATGGACTTCTTATAGATTTTCCTGTAATCTATACGTAAAAATATAAATCTTAGATCTGAATATAGATTCAATATTTTTGTCTAACGTTTTGGCCCAGTTGTTTTGGAGATGGAGGAGGGAACAATAAGTAACCTTAAAAAGATTCATCCTAAAATTGTACAAATAATATTTTCGAGATCGTTACAACAAACCGTTTTATTCGATACGTCACACGATATAGTTTCCTTTTTTAATTTACTTAATTAACTTACTTAATTACATATTTGTTTTAAGTCTAGTTGTTACCTACCTAGTAGACACACGAGTACTTTTTAAAGGAACACTTTTAACTTACAAAGTAGACTTAAAATTTTATCAATAATCACATGACATTTACGATGAATTCCTTGAGAGTCCCGATTTTCCGGCGTGGAAGCCATTTAAGGATACATCGCTCCCGACCAGCGGAGGGAGTAAATTAGATTCGAATCAGACAGGCATCGTCGACTATTGCGTTACGTGTGTACTACGCTTAAACAGGGCGGCACTAACAGCCTACTCACACCCTTAAAATAAGTATGTCGCTATGTAAAATGTATAAGTACAACAACAACAATAATAACAACAACAACAGGCAACGCACGTACGCACTTATGTTCACAATTTTTATTTTGACAAATAATGTTATTTACGCTAAAATAACCTAATAGGTATATACCTAAATGTTTATTAAATTTAGTAAGAAGGTAAATAAGATACTTTAAGCATTGAAACAATACAAGATTATTATCACTGTAAAAACTGCAAGTGCTACCGGAGAACAGTTTTAGAAAGAAATTAAAGTGTGTAAAAGCGAGAAATACGAGTACTTTACCAGTACTCAAATTAAGTCTAAGTAAAAAGAGAAGAACAAAAAAGAAAAAAGACAAGTTAACATAACACAAGTATACATTTTCGTAGGGTTTTTGTTGCACCCTGTATAAAAATATAAGGAAATTACTGTCTGTCTGAGATTCTATTGATTATGCTTTTATGTAGGGAGTGATATGGAAAATAAGGGTGGTTGACCTCTGTTACGTAGACGCAGACAGACAAACTGATTAGGTTAACTATTATTATTTATCTAATCACATACGTCATAAACAGCACGGAAAGGCTTTAGATTAGAGGACACAATTTTATTTTTAATGCTTCATATCATAGAAAATCAACCAAAATGTTACTTTCGGTAGTTTTTTATTCAATTTTTGTTTTTTAAATACTGCAGATCATAGAAAACCAACCAAGAGTAACATTTCAATTGTACAAAAACAACTAAAATGCTAAATCTACAAAAAAGAAAAATTCTGCATCGTCCATCCAAAATTCCTTCTCAAAAACAATGTCACAAAAATCTGATGTTCAACGCCCTCCCAGCATGAAACTCCATACGCCAACTTCTGGAAAATTCTTTCTAAATGTCCTAAAAACAGTGTACAGTGTACACACATGGAGGGCATTAGCGAACTCGAACTGGGTGTAGTTATGCGTGAAATGCTGGCTGAACAAAAACAACCCACTGGGGATCATTTCTTAAACAACAATTTACAAGTCACAAGTATAATTTGGTGTTCACTGCGTAGTCACTTAGTCTCGCCTTAACACCTTTATTTTTGGTTCATATTGGACAAGTAATGTATTTTAATTTTGTTAAATTTTACTTTGTAAAACAGAGTCTCAAATGCGACGGGACGGGTTCCTTAAGATGGGCGAATAATTAATTTATGGAGAGATTTTAATGATCTTTCAATGATACAAAAAATATCCTTAACCCAAACTGAGGTAAGCGTTTTAACATACAATTACAAAGATTTCTGAAGATTATTTTGGTTGTAATAACATGTCTTACTTTATTTAAACTACTTATAAAATTGCAATTTTTTTATTTGAAAGTTGTGATGAATCCGAAGTACCTAATTTCCACATTTGTGATGCTTTTTCATGTGCGAAATGCAATGCTCCGATGCCCGCTATCAGATATGCAATGAATCCACGCATGTCTTTCTTATAAAAAAAATAATAATATTATTTTAATGCATTTTCCTAAAGGCACACGAACAACTTTAAAACATTATGAAAGAGAATATTCGAACATTGTTCAACTTTTTTAAACACAGTAAAATAACCTGAAATATAAACCTGATTTCCTTTCTTAGAAATGTAGAGTTTATCTTATGTCCGTAATAAAAGAATAAAAGGATCTGTATTTGCAAGCAAACTTAAAGATAAACCAACCGGTACCAACAGTAAAGGGCCAACTCCTAACGAAGGACAGTTAGTTCACTGCTCATCACTATGGATGAGTGTTTTTGCCTGCAAATAGAGACATCTAGCGACATCTATCGACAGCCCCTGACATCTCCGTCTAGTTAGGGAGCATTTTAAACCGCCAGCCGGCTGATCAATCGCCTAGCAATCAATCAGCGACTGTCAATCTGTTCACTCAAGCCGCGTGGTTTTGCCTAGCCGACTACTTTTTGTGCGAAACTGTTCTAAGTGCAGGTGAAAAATGAATGTAGGCAGAAATGTTAGAAGGAGATAGTTAAAAGGAAGACATTTATGTGATAGTTTCAGGCTAACGGTTATATGATGTTTACATTTATGTAGCCTAGCTTCTCTAGAAATAATTTAATAATATGCCCGGTAGCGTATTGCCAAACTATACAGACACGAATTGCTCTAAAGCAAAGAGTAAAGAAGACATTTTTTCTCTAAGGTAATAGTCTCTCTTTTAATAAGGTTTTATTTTTTATTTAAAAATATCACTGCGGGTCTTTTTTATTTACAGTCATAATTTTCCACAATTTGCTAATCGAAATTTACACGATAAGCAACAAACAATCCTTTAGAAACTTTAAAAATGTGTCGTCAATTAAATTCTACACATTTTCAGAATCTCATTTAGTTTATCAATTTGTATGTATCATTACAAAGTAAGTAAGTATAAAGAATGCATTACTTGCTAGTCAGCATTATTCACTATACGTAAATAACATTTCCAAAGCAATGAATACCCAGACGAACCAATTGGCTCCCATAATCCCCATTCAATAAACATAAGGTCGCAGTAATGAATTCAAATTACCTCCATTGGTAGATACATCAGTGGACGCAGCGTATATCGCCTATACCTATAATATATTAAGAATAAAACGTGTATGTTGTTGCCTATAATATATTGAGTATACAACGCGTAGTATACCCAATATATTACAGGGTGTAATGACGGTTTAGCGAATACTGAGGAAACCATGCTTAGTATTGCTCTGTATTGCTGAACGCTCCCAAATGAATGTTTTTTAGCAACTCACCGAAAGAAACTTTTCTTGGGAACGAAAAAACAATCGACTTTTCTATAAGAAATAGTCATTAGGATTTGAAATCAAAGCGAAATTGAGGCGAAATATTTATTGTTTATTGGACAGTTTGTATGAAAGTGCAGATTTTTTTCAGTGTAATAGTTTCTTTGGAAAAGTTTGTTCACACTCAAATCATTAATTACTAGAGAAAGTAAATTGAGTATTTGCCATTAATTAAGCATGTTCTTGACCGGCATAGACAGAGCAGTAGATTTCAGAAGAATGATCGAACATAGAGAAGAGTTTAGAGAGATGGTTGCGACACCCGATAGGGTATGGCACTGCAAGAAAAAGAAGAACATGTTCTTCTATTTTCTACTAAGTCTTTCATTTACATCCTGTATTTAAATATACAACGTGTAGTATAATATGTAATATATTGTAGTATAGAATACAACATGTTGTACTGATAAAACTCGTCGTGGCGAGACGCGACGAATCGCGACCGGCGGCTGGCTGAGAGCTGCTTCCATACCTTGGAGCTCGTAGGAAGTACTACAGTGTGGATGAGGTATTTTATTATACGTACACGACGACGTTAGCAAAACCAAAACTAGACAGTTCTATCTCATTTCCATGCGTAGCGATGTATGCACTAAATATCATAATTTACATTTTTTTTAAAGAACATTAAACTAGCCCTTTGGTGGAAATGCAACTGCCACATCCATTGCTGGCTGGGTGCGCGGAGCCCGGGGCCACGAGCATACATTACCGATCGGCCACGCGCGACGACCGGCGTAATGCCATTACACTAATTACGATAATGCGCGCGCGCCGACAGCCTTAAATAAATCCCACCAAACATCCTGTGAAATTGGCTCAGCCTAGCTCCGGCCCCGGTAGAAACGAAAAAAAGGTCTCGCTTGTTTATTTAAAAAAAAATACCAAAACATTGTAGAAAAGGCCAGGATGTAAGCAATATGTAATTCTGATCATGGCAACTCACCAAAATTATACTCGTAATACCTACATTACTCGTGTCTACAAAATCTCGCTAAAGTTGATTCTGTCAATATTTTTAAAGACTTCATTTTCTTTTAAGTTTATTTAGTTATTCGTTTAAGGGGCTACCCGAGGCTAAGTGGCGCCGCCCTCTGTTAAAAATTAATTACTCGCGAAGTATTTTTTTTTTCTAAAATCCGGACGGTCATTTTGAAGTTGGCGTGCTATAGGATATATAGGGGCCATAAACTGTATTTATTATAGTCCGCTGTAGTTACAGATAGAAAAGTTGCTAAAAACGGCCACTTTTGGCAAATTTTCTATCTGTAACTACAGCGGACTATAATAAATACAGTTTATGGCCCCTATATATCCTATAGCACGCCAACTTCAAAATGACCGTCCGGATTTTAGAAAAAAAATATACTTCGCGAGTAATTAATTTTTAACAGAGGGCGGCGCCACTTAGCCTCGGGTAGCCCCTTAAGTAAAATTTACATCCATAAAACAACTTGTTCCATAGACTTATTTTTCTTCTGTCATACGAGTATCAAAGACTACA
The DNA here is from genome assembly GCA_948473455.1 of Teleiodes luculella. Lineage (NCBI taxonomy): Eukaryota > Metazoa > Arthropoda > Insecta > Lepidoptera > Gelechiidae > Teleiodes > Teleiodes luculella. Next base: position 5,175,988 of record OX419605.1, read on the forward strand.
CCATAAATAAAGTCTATAGGTAATTAATTATCTATAGCAATGCAATACACTGAAGTTTATATTTACTAATCACGGAATCTTCTGTAGAGTCTGTTTAATAAATTATTGTATGTACTTGAGTAAATTTAATGCGAAATTTAAACAAACACCAGATTAATGACGAAACTTTGTGTTTATATCAAAATAGCTAATCCCCGAAATAGTTTAGTAGTTTGTTCGAATTGTTTGAACTCGTTGTATCTTTTATATACTTTTTACGGAGTTGCCTAGACCTATTTTTAAATATCCCAAAAAATACCCAAGTACAATTACATATTAGACGGACTCTACAAAAAACAGTCCGTGTGGCAATAACTCTTCCATTTGTCCAACCAAAAGGCATTCAGGAGACACGGCCGCCGCCGGCCGCCCTCAAACTGCAATCTCCTTAATTCAACTACACGACGACGTTACACGATCATTTCTCATCCTACCGTCAACCCGTTCAGTGCCCGCCAATGATCAAGTTCCAGCCATATTTCATAAAAAACAGTGTTGGATATGCATTTAAAAACTTGTCGCAATTAAAACAGAACTCTTTAGAAATGTTTATTCATGGAGGGTAGACAGCCGTCCGCCATTTTGTCTTTATTTTAAATTAACTGGTTTGGCGGCTCCCGGCGCGGGAGTACAAGTACTTACACGTCGTATTATGTAGATATGCATTTGTATACTTATGCATTATTACGAAGAGACTTTAAACATGTGTATGAGTAAATTCAGAGGTGGCTGTGGTCAAAGAGGAAAATAAAGTGAAACACACACAAAGTTACAAACTCATAATCTGTCAAACTGCATGGTAGTTTGAAGGCAGAATAATACTTCCATTACATCTGCGAGTTTATACCTACAAATCGCATTGTAATTAACACCTTAGTACTAGTATTATGCTTGCTTATTGTGTGGGTTTCGAAGTTATCCTACCACACAAACCCTAGTGTCAGAAATAATGGTTTAAGTTTTGACGAACTCATAAGCCGAGACCAACTGCTTTACGTACCAAAGCACGGAATCATCTTTCGGACAATCCGATTATTCCATTTGCAATGTCCTAACCAAACTGGGGAAATCCTCACAAAGTGATCTTTGGTTCGACAGTGTCTAACCAGGATTCGAACCCGAAACTTCCATTATGTGAGGCAAGCGTTTTACACTTTTACCACTCAGCTACCGAGGCTTTTTTTATATTTATTTATTGGCTATTTGAATCATCATAGTCCACTGCTGTGCTGGAGTTTAGCCTTCAAAACGCTCCAATTGGACCAATTTGAGCTGAGTATAACGTTCGTTCGGTATACAGTCATTCGGTTGATTATGTTTTTCGAAGTATGGTTTCGAACTCCTGAAATTGTGACGGTACTTCGTTAACAGCTCATATATGTCCCCACCGAGGGGCTCGAGCCTACCCTGATACCAGGGTGAATAGGCCTTAGTCGACCACGCTGGCCCAGTGCGGGTTGGTCAACTTCACACACAACCTTTGAATTTCTTCGCAGGTGTGTGCAGGTTTCCTCACGATGTTTTCCTTCACCGTAAGAGCGTCGAATAAACGTACATATAAATTCGAAAATCGAAAACACATTGGTACGTGCCGAGGTTTGAACCATCGAACTTCGGAACGGAAGTCAACGGGCCTAGCCACTTGGCCACCGACGCTCTCCACGTGACGGTACTTACCACGTACTTACTGCCTATAATTCATATTGTAAAGTTATTTTCTATTTATTATTTAAATATATTTAAATTAGTGAAAGTATTTAAGTTTATAACCTCAAATCGAATCCTTGAAGAAGTTTGCATCTCACACACACTTATTGTTATTGTATCGAGTGATATAGGGTTTATTGTATGGAGATTAACAACCGATCAATTAAACTAGAAAATGTCACGATAAGAAAATATGCCTACCCAGCTATATAATGAATACAACAATGTACATTTTACTCAATTAGAGAAACAGACTCGAAAGAAAGAGTAAACTCAGTATACAAAAAAATTACATTGTTATTTTCCCCTTTAAATATCACAAAATGTCAAAAAAGCGCGTTGCCTCCACCAAACTCATTTTCCCCCGAACCTTCCGTGACCCTTTCTATCAAATCAACCGAAATGACCGAATAAAAAAAATACTTACACAATAACGACTCGATCACAGAACGGAACAGAAAACATGCGAAATATTCTAGAAGGGCGTTTGTAATAGTTAAACAAATTACCCGCATTCGGATAAGTCGAACGTACGACACCGATTGCGTCGCTCGATCATTGCCCGCGCGCCGCGCCGCCTTCAAAAAATATAAAAAGGGGTTTTGGACTGGCGCGAGGAAAAGTATTATACAACTGCCTGCCCGCGGCTACGCCTGCGCTGTTTTTCGACTTTTCCATACTAATTTTATTTCGCTTAACTTAAAGACAAGTGTTACCCTATGGACAGTCTAGTGATTAAAAGAGAGAGAAAATATCTTTAGGCACTAAAAAAGAAGTATTTTCCAATTTTTCATCGGCATCCGTTGTGGGAGATATTGCTGTCTCAGTAGCATAATTAAAAATGTGCCTGTATTTGGCGTAGACTGTCGAAGAAAAACGTATAAACATGGACAAAATTAATGAGTTTGCGCATCGAATATAAAAAAGGAATAGGGACGAGTCAACACAAAACTCTTTTCCATCTCATCACTAACAATTAGGTACTACAAATAATAAGCTGATTCTTAATCACCTCTAGTAACAATGATAAAAGTTTTTTATTTTATTAGAAATACGTGCATAATATAAGTGTAAAATAATGTTTAATATTATTTTTAAGATCAATGCCAAATGTGCCATCATCATCATTAAAAGCTCATATATGCCCCACCGAGGGGAAAAAATGTGCCATAAACAAAGAAAATTTTGATACTACATTGACAAGCTCCCTGCCAAAATACATGGGTACTTTTTTTTACTGACACTTGTGATTTTTCTACCCGAGTGTCCGGTCGCGTGCCAACCTCCCGTAAAGGTCCTACCACACGCGAACGATGTTTTACAGGGCTCGCTATAAAAACAACAGCTACAATTGATATTTCTCGGGTTACTACTGTTCGCCGCCCGGCCGCGAGCCGCAATGTATACGGATTAATTTTGTGGCTGCCCAAATAAATTCGGGTGGTGAAAGATGAGCTTCCAAATTGGATATCGGAGGTTTTTATTAATTATAACATATAAATGGAAATTTCAAAGGTAAAAAAGGCTACAACATGTAATTATAGTCGAGATAAGCCTTGATGAATATCTCTTTGGATTGAATTTTACTGATGAGCGTTATTTTGCTCGCTTTGAATAATCTTTACATTCGAAAATGTTTTCATGAATGGAACTTATACTCGTATATTCAGTAATTACTTCTTTAACTTGAAGCATAAAACGAAGAAGAACTTGGAAAGCTCTGAAATCCAAAAGCTCGGAACTTCTGAATTTAAAAATCCCCCCTTCTTAGCCTTTATTTACGTCTAGCTGTCGCGACAGCCATCGTCTAAATCCCGTACAAAAATACATTTAGTTTTTATTTTGTTTCTTGAAATCCTCTTTCGATCTATGATCTAAAATAGTCGGTTTATTGTTCTGAAATGATGAGTTTGCCGACTATCGGATTCCAAATAGAAATAAAATTAGGTTTCTCAAAGTAAGTAGGTACTATTGCTTACCGCTTGTTACGAGCCAAAATCTAAAGTCATACAGTACCTGCTCAGACACAATTTGTTTTTTTATTCATTTCATAGAACAAATGTTTTTCTCGAAATAGTACCGTACCTAGTTAAAATTAATGACTCATCCAAAATTTTACATAATTTAATTTGTCAACCACATTTCCACCCATGCAATAACACCGCAGTCATTCCTCTAATCTATACCACTAAATCGTGCCAACATAGCCCTCTTAATCCTCCCGTCCGGTGCAGCCAACACAACAAAAACTAAAAAACCTCTATCTACATTGAATGTAGTTGTGTTTACAGCGGGATCTACGAGATCTATACATCTTGGCTCTTAATTACAACGATAAAACAATCGGAACTCTGGGCCGCGTCTTAAACGCTCATTAAGAACCATTAATGGCGGGATGGCGGCGGGGGGCGATAAATGGCGGAGAATGGCGAACGCTAGGGCTGTACCCACTTAGAAAAGGTCTAGCTCTAGACTTGATTGAAATACCTGTGAAGTTTCTTCGGCGGGTTCTTCTCCACAGCAGCGCACGCATTGAGCGAACCTACCAATTCTGTTCAAACTAATATCGCATCGCCTCTTTGAATTTTAAGAGTTTATATTCTTTATTAGTGTGAGACGAGAGCTAGCCTTGGTTTGAGAAAAACTTAAAGCCCGTCCAGAGAAAAAAATCTCCCGGAATTTCAATAGAACTAAAAATTATTGCCATAGTCGTAAAAATAAACACGTGGCGCCCCCAGAGCAGGATTTTTATTTATTTGGTCAGGTAAAGCTTAAAAACTTCATAATTTTATAAAAAATTGACGTCAAAAAGTTATTTATGTAATCTTATTTCGAATAAAAAAATAAACATTTTGATTTTGTACCTAGGTGACCGCTTGCCATAAACAGACCATTTTTAATATAACACTTACATCATTATTATTATCATCGTCATATACCTAACTGCTCTTGTAATTTAAAGATAATCCGGTATAATTTTACGTGCTTTGTTTCCCTACCTTTTACTTGAAACTGGCACAAAGCTAAAAGCTAGTGCTATTGTAAAAGAAAAAAATGTCTATCAAAGTTAGTGAGCATTACGTGTGCATTACTGTGCATAAACAGTCTACAAGTTTATGAGACCGTTAGAATATTTTTGTTGCTATATATGTTTGCGGAAAACGGGCGCTCTCAAAAGTCGATATGTCCAGCCGCATGTGTTGGCTACTGTATATATAATTTGTTGCAAATATTACTTGAGGTTTTTCAAATTAAATACACCTTAAGGTGTGTTTACGATTATTTTCCAAAGTCCAAGAAACATTAGTGGGATAATAGCAAAGCAAAACACCCTGGGTGGCCCATCTTAATATTACCTTAAAGGTTTTAAGCAAAGAATAGGCAGACAGGCACTCATTTACAATTATTGAAGAAGCAATTACGCCGGTAAGTAAATCTTCAAGAGAAATTAGGAACATTTTACTTACATTACAGGTTTCTTTTTAGAGTGGGTTCAATTTAGTTATTGTAGTAGTCTTTTTTGAAATAATGAAATGCTGTAACATTAAGTTATAAAAAAAGGTAATTTACAAATCAAAGAAAAGAGTTAACTAGACGTAATAAAAAAATCAAAATAGCCCAGCCGCTATTTTTTTGTGATGAATAAAATTTGTATTTATTTTTGAGGTCATTGTTCCTTCGTGGTTTGCGGAATGGAATTAATATATACCTAATAGCGATTGATTCAAGAACATACAAAAATATATGTGGCACCCATAGAACGAAGTTTTTTTTGTTCTAAGCCTAATGGCTTTACATTTTGCAATGATATTGACTGACTTTTTGAGCTCGAGTTTTCAACTTTGGGCCAAGTTTTAATTAAATTTCGTAATGCCTAGGTTTCTCCGTATTTTTTTGGGTCGTAGCCGCTGTTACAATAATTGATTACCACAAAAAATAGCACCCATAGCTGTTATCAATCAAGAGTTAAAAAAATCAAGGCAAGGTGAAAATATCGAAAAAAAATCTTTAAACATTCGTAACTCCTAAACGATCAATAATTACGGAACATACATGGGGGTGATTCAGATAACCCTTATTATAAGGCATCTTGTTTTTTCTTTTGGACGTCCATCAATGGGCCACCCTGTATAATGAATGAGTGTGTACTGTCACCGAAGGTCACAGCTGAATATCAGCGTTTTGATAAACACTAGCAAAACATAATACTGAGCTGCGCCTAGCTTTTTTTTAATTGACCTATGATTGAGTCGAAAAAGTACGACGGATCAAGCTTCACCAGACTTGCGGGGGAGCGGAAGACTCTACCCCAAAAAAAAGTCATGTACCAATGCGTCTAGGGGCGGTTCGAGGGAGCCTCGGACCTCGGCCTAACGCGTTGGTACTGAAAATCATCGTGAAGGAGATGACCTATTTAGCACTATTTGGCAAACACACGTGCTTTAAAAATTATTGTTATCTTTATCTTTTTTATATCTGTGTATTCTTCTTTTATTTTGTTTTTTTTTTGTATTCTTTATGTCAATTTGCTAAATAAACTTTTATTTATCTATCTATACAAGTAATTTTCTATTAGAAAACCTTATACACCTGCACAAATTCTGTAAAAGATTGAGTACCTAACTATAATTCCGATCGACTTTTTTTGAAAAAAATTCAATTACTTTTCATCAAATGAGCAGTGAGCACCCAACCCTACACTCCGAGGAAGTATTCCGGATTGCACAGATCTTTCAGCACCGCCATACTGATGGTTTTCGGTTCAGTTTTGAGATTTTAAATCGATTGTCGGGTTCTTGATACATTTCCCACTATTTCCACTAGTCGTTGGAACTACTATTTGCGACAGTCGCTGGTGGTGCAAAATCCTTTGTCGTCGGAGGAAATCGCGCAGCTGAATTGAAGGAAATCCAATATAAACGACTAAGATTTGTGTGAGAAGTGTTGTCTCACAGCACGACAAATATTTTCTGGGATAAAGCATTGAAGGGGTGAGCAGGAGACGATTTATTTGGTCTTAAGATTGTGAGGGTTGGTTGATTCATCAGGATTAAAATCTCCATCTTGTAAGGTGTATCTACATGAATTTCGCAAAATTTTCGTATCAAGTGAACTTGTTAAAAATTATAATATTTGAAATCAAACCACAGTAATTATATTAATACTGGATTTATTGTGGCAAACACACACGGTACACTTTAATCCAAAACCGAGAGAGAGCGAGAGAGAGAGCACCGAGTGAGACAACAAACTAGAATGAATACAAAGTAATGGCTGCGTTCTCACACTCTCCCAGCCGCAAAAAGAAAAGCTAGTAATCATACTGACAATACATTTTTCTTAAATGTGAGTTCTTACAGCTATACAATAATTAGATTATTAAAGTAACAAAATGAAAGTTAATACCTACTAAACTAAATCACCTACACTTTCGCTACAAGAACGCATTTGGTTAATGTGCCTCTTACAAAGGGTTCCATTAACATCTATAACATAAGTTAGCCCTGGTACAGACTCTTTAACTATCATTCCTAATATCCAAGGTCTATATCCCTTCCGGTAATCTCTGATCATAACTTTATCTCCCACACTAAACGAAACTTCCCGGTCACTAGTAGCATAGCTGCTCTGTTTTACTTGTTCTTCATGTAACCTATCTGTTACGGGCGGAGGCCGAAACAGAGAGAACCTACTCCTAATCTCTCTCCCCAGCATAAGTCTAGCAGGTGTAACCCCACTTGATCTCTGCGGAGTGCATCGATAATCAGATAAGAACAAATTAATGGCTGAAGTCATATCACTACCCGTTTCCATAATTTTAGTGACATGTGATTTAAAAGTCTCTACGAATCGTTCCGCGGCACCATTTGTTGCTGGATGATACGGCGGTGTGAATGTATGTTTAATATTTGCTTCTCTACAAAACTCTTGAAATTCTATACTTGTAAAACTTGTACCATTGTCTGTAACTAGATGTACCGGATAGCCATATCTTGCAAATAAACTTTTGAGAATGTTAATGGTTGTATTTGATGTTATATTATTCATAACAAAAGCCTCTACCCACTTAGAATAACTGTCTACAATAATTAATACCATTTTTTTATTAAATGGTCCCAAAAAATCCGCATGAATTCTGTACCATGCAGATGGCGCTACTGGCCAGGGCTTTACAACCTTTGGTGGATTTTTATTATGATTTAAACACGCGATACACTTACTAGTAATTAATTCAATTTCTTTATCCAAATTTGGCCACCAAAAATAAGATCTAGCAATTTCTTTCATTTTTACGATTCCAAAATGGCTTTTATGAGTTTCATTTAATATTTCCTCTTGAACTGTTTTCGGTATTATTATTCGGTAACCCCAAAACAGACACCCTCTATCAGTGCTAATTTCGTTTTTTCGATTATAATATGGCATTAAGTCTTTTTCTAAATTTTGTTTATTTGGCCAACCATCCATGGTGTAGCGTGTTACTTTACTTAATATTGTGTCTGTTTGAGTTGCTTTTTTTATAACGTTCCAATCTATTTTTTCCATTTTGGAGTCGTTTACAAATATTTGGTTAGTAATGTTACATTCTTCATTACACAATTTATTGAAACAAATTTTTTGTTCACTATGTAGTATATTTCTTGACATAAAGTCTGCTGGATTTAAAGATGTTTTGACATGTCTAATTTTATATGTAAATGCTGACAAAAAAATAGCATAGTGTTGCAGCCTTTTAGCTGCCATTTTTGGTATTGCTTTGGTGGGGCCAAAAATTCGTACTAATGCTGAACTGTCAGTTTCCAATTCAAATTTTCTGCCATATGTATAATTATAAAATTTGGTCACACCAAAAACAATAGCCAATGCCTCTTTGTCAATTGCTGAGTACTTTTGCTCTGTTGGATTAAGTTTTTTACTAGCAAAGGCAATTGGTCTTACTATGCCATTTTTATCTCTGTTTGAAATCACCGCTCCCAACCCAATATTGGAAGCATCACATGTTAATATTAGTGGTAAACTAGGGTCATAATGCCGTAAATTTTCTGCTGACGCTAATTTAGTTTTTATAGCAATAAAGGCATCTTCACACTGTGGTGTCCATTCAAACTTTTTTTTTTTTGTACAATTATATAATGGAGCTAGTGTGCTAGACATGTCTTTTAAAAATCTTGAATAGTAATTTATTTTTCCTAAAAAGGATTTCAACATTGTTAAATTGGTGGGGGGTGGTGTCTTCAAAAGCGGTTCAATATTCTCCTTTATTATATTTATTCCATTTTTATCTATTCTGTATCCAAATACATATATGTATTTTTGAAATAATTTACATTTTTCAGGTTTTAATTTGAATTCACTTGTTTGTAATCTAGTTAAAACTTGACTTAATGTATTAACCATATCATTCAAATCTTTGCCAGAAAGGTAGATGTTATCAATAAAAACTGATACATTTGGTATGCCTTCAAGTTTTTTACTCATTAGTCTTTGGAAAGAGCCAGGCCCTGTACTTACCCCATATGGTAAATATTTAAATTTATAGGTGCCCAACTCTGTGTTAATGACAGTATAATTTTGAGATTCACTACTTAAAGGTGCCTGCAAATATGCTTCCTTTAGATCCAACTCGCAGAAATATTCACCATCCTTTAGGGTTTGGAAAATTTCCTCTATATGTGGTAAGGGAAAGTGGTCTACTTCTAAATGGGGGTTCAATGTTAATTTATAGTCTCCACATAATCTTACCGATCCACAAGGCTTAACAATGGGTACCACTGGGGTTCCCCACTGACTGTGCTCCACTGGCTCAATACGTCCATTTTCTAATAATCTATTAATTTCATTTTTTACCTTATCTCGTAATGCAAATGGAACGCGGCGGGCTGGTAGACATTTTGGTCTTACATCAGGTTTCAGCTTTAAAGTTATTTCCTCTCCTTTGAAATTTCCCCATCCAGGTGTGAATACCTCTGCGAATTGGCTCCTTACATATTGTTCTGCCTCTGTAATATTTTGAAATTTAGTATTAGTATTCTGTAAATATACATGTTGTGGGTTTGTTTGGGTAGCAGTTAATTTTGGTGGCCACATATTTAACTCTTTTAACCAATCTCTACCTAATATGCATGGCATGTCCTCATTTCCAACATAAAGTTTGAGATCCTTTTTAATTTCTCCATATGTTACTAAAACACTATCGAGTATTCCTACTGGTTCAGTTGTGCTTTGATCGAAATTCCTAAAAATAACCTTACATTTCTTTATTTGTTTTTGTGGTAACAATTTCATATACTTTACTGGTATTACAGTCACATCTGAACCGGTATCTAACTGAAAATTAATGCCAACATTATCAACCTTTATAGTAACATAATGAGGTGGAACTTTACTTACACCAAGGGAAAATACCTCCAAGTCATCACATAATGACCTCAACGGTTCCTCATCTGTCTCACCATCATTTTCACTTGTTTCAAGAATATTTGTAGTTTTGGTCATCTTGCGCTGTGAACACATTTTAAAAATGTGGCCTTGTCGTCCACATTCTGAACAGTACTTTTTTTGTAATGAACACTGTGCTCGAATGTGATTATTTTTTCCACAGCAATAACACTTTAAGGGTTTAAGTTCTTGTTGCTTGTTAAAAGTGTTTGATTTCCCTGCAGTGTAGTTAAATTTTTTCGGTCTTGTTTGTATAGAATTTTTAAACATAGGTGCAATATTACCTGTTCCTTGCTTGTAATCTGCCATGTTTGATGTTTTTATTGCAATCTCAATACCTTTTGCTAATTCCACTAATTTGTCTAAAGTAAGTTCTGAATTTTTTATCAATTCAAACTTAATTATGTTTGAATTTACTCCGTCAATTAATTTTTCTTTAATTTGATCCTCCAAATCTGTAAACTTACAGCATTTGGCCAATTTTCTCAGTTCCAATAAATATTCATCAATGCTTTCTCCTGTATTTTGGTTTCTGTGTCTGAATTCTGCTCTTTTGATAGTTGATGATATTGTTTTTACATAGTTTTGTTGTAAGATGGTGCATAGTTCTGTATAACTTTTCTTTAGTGGTGAATTAGGTGCACAAATGTTTATTAAATTTTCAAACACTGTGGAAGATAGTTTGGTTATCAAAAGAGGCACTTTCTTTTCATCTTTCACATCTCCTAACAGAAATGCACACTCCAATTGCTTTTCAAAAGCTTCCCAATTGTTGCCGTCGAACGGTTTCAAATCACAAGTAGTCATTTTAGAATCTGTTTCGCTATTGGTTTCTTCCTTTTTAAGATATTGGCTAATCGTTTTTCGAAGTTGATCCACGGTAGAACTGTCGTTCAGTGATATTTTAAGATGCTTGGCTACTTGTATCAGTTGTTCTTTTGTACATTCGTAGATAAAAGACCTTTTACCAGATTGTATTTTTTGTAAAATTGGGTCATTTTCTGCCAATTCACCGCTGTTATTGTCACTGTCCGTCATTTACAAACACAAACTATGTTTTGCTCTGGAATCTGGACGTCACTCTGTCTGACAATCAATCAATCTCAGTACATAAATGGCGGCAAACGGCAAAGATGGCGCTAAAGACTGCAATCCTGCTCCCGAAACGTGGTTTTTTATTTTAGTAATTATTTGATTTATTTGATGATTTTATCACTGTTTTTACTTTTGTTGCGTCCCCAGGTTCGAAATGCTCGTCGCCATTATAATATTTGAAATCAAACCACAGTAATTATATTAATACTGGATTTATTGTGGCAAACACACACGGTACACTTTAATCCAAAACCGAGAGAGAGCGAGAGAGAGAGCACCGAGTGAGACAACAAACTAGAATGAATACAAAGTAATGGCTGCGTTCTCACAAAAATAATGGACAGGATTAGTAGTAAGAACCTTTGCATCTTGATGTCCATTTTCTAAATATCACTACATAGTATAAAATAAAGTCGCTTTCTCTGTCCCTATGTCCCTCCCTATGTCCCTCCCTTTGTACGCTTAAATCTTTAAAACTACGCAACGGATTTTTTTAATAGATAGAGTGATTCAAGAGGAAGGTTTATATGTATAATACATGCATAATATACTGAAGGATAACCCACAATAACCATTTTCCCGTGCGGAGCCGGGGCGGGTCGCTAGTATACAATAAATATAAAGCATTTTATGTCTTCTACATTACAGACCCGTTTTTACTGCATTAGATTTTTTTATATTTGCAATTACTATTTCTATAGGCTGGAGCACATCGGTGGGAAAAAATAAAAAGGAATATAATTAGAATACATATTTTTTTGACGGAGAATACAATGAAATTCTAGTACAATAGTAGTAAAATGTGCTCCAAGAGCATCTCGCCAAACGCAAACGCTCTCTTCTCTGAAAATATAACAAACAAAAAGAAACATTGAACAAAGAAAGCCCGAAAGCCCTCAGAAGGACTCGCCGCGCCATCAGCCTTGGGAACCCTCCAGCTTATTGTGGACTTGACCTTGACCCGACCTTGGGCCTAGAAGATCTTTGAGGCTAATATAACCTAAGATGTTCATTGTTCGTACACAAGAGAATTTCTTGTCTATCTTTCTTTACTATACTTCTGTAGTGAGCGTTGGTGAATAGAAAAGCTTAAACATACTTTTAGCTGTGCTTTTAGGTGCAAAAAATCTTTGAACTATTTTTGAAAGAAAACATATTAGAGCGTCTCGCTATGAGACTATAGCTATGTGTACCAACTATATATGTACTATATGTTGACTGTTGATCGATTAAAAAAAAGTGAAACTGTAAATGAACAATTTCCTCAAGGGCACACGTTGGTATTTCAGGGCTCTATATAGTTCTAGAAATGTGATGTCCTTACATCTTATTGTTATGTTTTATAGACTTTTCACCCTTTTTAGACTTTATACGTAGAATATAAAAACATACTTTCCCACAATTTTTAAATAATATTTTCACACAATCATGTTCTTCAACTGTATTAAGTCTATTATTTCATTATTTCTACCCAAAAGTATAGGTACAACAGGGCAACACCGATGAGCCTAAGTGATTTAACCAATTATTGCCAAACCCCCGCAGTGCTGTGAGCTCTTCACATTAAAAGAATCGCTATACAAGGATGCTGCTGCAGTCTACAAGAAGTGACTATTGCAGCCATAGAGTAAGACATGTCTTTTTTATTGTAGATTTTAAACGCCTTTATTATAATCGATTTATATTTGGGCTGCTCGTTAAATTTCAACGATGTTTTATATTTTTTGTTTAGTGTGACTATGATAGCTAAAAAAAACAAGAATCTCGATAACTTATCGGTGCTCTAACATTGCGGTTTTCTCGATCCGACCGTGCCACCAGTTTTTTTTTTGTAGTTACGATTTCAGTCCAAAACCACTGAACCAATTTTGATGAAACTTGGTGCAGAGATAGAATAGACCTTGAGGAAGACCATATGCTACCTTTTGGTACGGGAATTGTCATTCCCAGGGGAAAAAATTGGGTAACACGGGCGGAGATGCGGCGTGGATAAACTAAAAATCTCGTAAATGTTTTAAAATTTAGTCATGCGCTCAACGCGTGTTTGGGTAATTAAATAACTATCGTATTAAATATTGAAGCACCTCAGTGGCGAATGCAACGAGCAGATGGGTACACGAAATATAGACAATCAAGTTCACGTATTTAAACGCATTTCCAGTGATCTCTAAGTCCGCGTCTCCTCCGTCCACACGACACCGACTATAAACATTTGACATTGTGATTATTGCCTCTCGACGTCTAACACAATGTTTATACACTGTTAGACCGACTCTTTACTGCTTGCCAGCTTATCCTTAAAGCCGTAAGAATAGTAGTTGGAACACTAGAGCATAAACTTACGTTCTAAGAGGTTAGAAAAGTTAAACTACTCTGTCAGGTCAATGAAAAATTTGAGCGTCCGTCTTCGATGCAGATATTGTTTTAACTTCTTTATATAATTCGTATTAGTAGAACAGTAAAACTATCGAGTCTAATAAAGATGACGGCCCCATAGTTTAGTTGGTAGAGCAAAATGTCGCTGGTTTTATTCCGTCCAGTACAAACATTCATGCGATGAGCAGTTGTGTTGCCTTGTCTCTGGATGATGTATAGGTATACAAGTGTATATTGATATATTATGTTATGTATATCAGCTGTCCGATACCCATAGGCACTGCCTAGTTTGAGGTCAGATGACTGCATATGAGATATTCCACATATTTATTTATTAGACGTTTAAAAATGCTCGGTTTGATCCATGATTATAACCTCTAACGTCTTTAAGTGCTTTTTTTTAAACCTAAAATTAATAAATGATATCTTTCATTTAATAGCACATGCAAGCATCTTTCTATTACATAAGATTTACTCACCATAACAAATAACTGACCCCTTTAGGGCCAGTCCACATGGCGCGTTGCGTTGCGTCGTCGTCGCAAATATAACCGTTCACACGGGCGCTGTGAGTGACATTAACGAACGACTGGCTCCAAAGGGCTTCGTACCCAGAGCCGTAAAATAGCTGAAAAAAAGGCACTGCAGCGTTACTACGATAAAGATCGTTTCGAAGAATAGTACCTATGGCATTATATTGGCAGTGTGGAGGCAAAGGGAAGATCTTCCTTGGGGCATGGTGGTGAGCCCGGGGACCGCGGTCCAACTGTACTTCGTTGGAACTTGTATTTGCTCAATGTCTTGCGAAAACTGATAGCACGTTTCAGGCCTCGGCTTCTAATTGGTCGTTTTTTTAATGTCGTAGTATGTGACGCGCCGCCACAGAAGCATTTTTTAGTGTGTTTTCTATGAGACTCCTTTTATTTTCCTGGGGCGAGACAGGGGGGGGAGCCAACATAACGTCATAGGTACTATTCGTTGAAACAATCTCTACAGTCGCAATAAGTACACCCCCGCCCGCTTCGTCTCGGGGGCTGCACGACTGCTGACGACGCCGTGTGAACAATAATTATGGTTATTTTGTACGTAAAACAACGGAGCGACAACGCTGCGGCACTGCGGCGACGCAACACGCCGTGTGGACAGGCCCTTAAATACTCTGCTCAGTTATCTCTACAGCTGACTGTAGATCAGTAGTTTTTCTCAGTCCGATACCAACTTCCCCACGACTTACTTAAATAAACCTCGTATCTTTAAACTGTTGTTCAGGAAGCTTAAGAAAGTGTTTCAAATTTAAATTGAATGCTGCCTCACCTAGCGTTACAATCACTGAAAACAGTTAAAAGAAACAGCGCTGCCCGCGGGAACCAACTCTCAACTAGTTTGCATTTTCAATTTTAAGACGATTTAACTTTTAAGTTCACTTTAACTCTTCAAAGATTTCAGTTGCGGAGGATTTATCGTTTAATGGTTTTGTCCCACGGGTGAAGATGTGTCTGCGCCGCCGCCGTTGCGGTGGTTAAACAAACTTGGAGTTTCGAAGACTGGGTAAGGTGTAGGGTTTAAGAGGAGGTTATTATAAACAAGATGAAAATTTGTTTACAATTCCAAATGTAGTAAAAAGGCTTCTTCCTAAGATCTATATCTATAAAGTAGAGACATGTAAATAAGATTAGAAATAGAAGTGTGTACATATATTATTATGGATGGTCGACTATTTCAAAATGAAATGGATATATAAAAAGTGAAAGTCAAATGTGTCCGACTTAATTGTATGGAAGTGACATTATTTTTTGCGTTTCTGAATGAGAAAGTTGCTGAAACAAAACCACTGACGGAGCATTTCCTTTCTGTATTAGGTTGTATATTTATTTACGTACCTATGTATTTCAGCTGTCTGGTTCTGCCTAGCTTAGGATCAGATGGCCGTGTCTGAGATGTCTTACATATTTATTTATTTAGCTTAGCTGCCACTAACACCTTGTATAAAGAGCGTGTTTCGTTAGATGCGCAGGAGTTTGTCCCGTGTTTCCCACCGGTAATTACGATGTACAGAGATAATGTACGCAATTTGGTACAGGCAACTTGTCATGAGAAAAACTTGGTAAGTATCCACATAAGTTTAAAAAATCTATTCATCCTGGCAGATTCCGTAGTCATCAATTCTCCTCCTCTTCAAAGTAGTTTAACAAAATATACTTACTTACACAAGTGTCTTCCGAGCGTCGTTGTCATGCGTCGAGCATATAATAATAAGCGTCCGTCTTTTGTTTCACCACGTTTCACTCGCCTTGCTGCCTACGACGACGCTCGTAAGACGCTGGTGTGTGGGGGTCTCTTATTTGGAAGACATATCTTTTACTGCTTTAACATTTGATTTGAATATCTTAGTAGGTAAATTTGAGCTTTGAGATTTTGAAGTGAAAAATAAAGGAAGGCAAAGTAGCCTGTTGTGCTTCGAAATATTATCTGTTACATTTTGTGTCCTTGTTGAAATCGGATGAAGTAGGGTTATCTACAATGGGAGCTCAGTCTAACACTTATTTAGAAAAAGTGATTATGTCAGTAAAAAAAAATAGGGTAATTTTCCCCACTTTTTATGGCCCTTATACGATCTGTACGCAGCTACAGCGTGTTGCGCCGGCGCAGCGGATGCTCCCGCGGCGGAGGTGTGTGGAATGCAGTCAGTTCGCGCCAATTAGCCGCCGGAACGAATGGCGACCGGTCCGGCCCGTTCCGGCGTCGGTCCGAACCCAGCCGGATTGTCTGCTTCACCAGAAACCTATACAATACAAATATCTTAATTTGACACCAGTAGATAAAATTAGAATTTCCCTAAGAGAAACAATGAGTCAATAGACGGCCTTATTACTAAAGTAGCCATCTCATCCAGGCAACCAAGCAGGAAATTGCGTAAAAATACACACACAGTAACACACAGAGACACACATAAATACAAATATTTCCTCTTTAATAAATTTGAAAATCTGTAAAATTGGGAATCTGAAGATATGGGTCGAATTCAATATATTAGAATCTATCAAAGGACTTAGCTACTTTACCTAGTCGACCACGCTGGGCCAGTGCGGGTTGGTCAAATTAACACACAACGCTGAATCTCTTCGCAGTTGTGTGCAGGTTTCCTCACGAGCGTCACACAAACTCAAACAAATGCGCAAATCTAAAATACATTTTGGTAATACGTGTCGAGGTTCGAATGGAATGCAACGACTACGTCACCGACGCAAAAAAATCATTGATTGATACACCTGTAATATAAAATTAAACTGACAACCACATTTCGCAGCGAATTAAAGAGCATGACGTCACACTGACCGGCCAACCGTCACCCGTTCCAAATTCAATTTGACTCTGATCTGTCAGTTGAGAGAAATTGACCCGGAATGTTATCGATAAGCCGATGCCATTTTATTCCGTTACTCTAACGTAATAAGCCTGTTATACGTTATACTGTCCTTTCCGTGTCGAGTTTGATGAAGTTTCGATTGTGAAGGATAATACATAATCTATATTATAAAACTGTAGAGGTCGGAATCTGTACATAGAAAAAAAATGCTTAAAATCGAGTCACGGGGATGTAAGAAGTGATATATAGAACATATCCTGATTTTTTTCAAATTTTTTGTTTCTCTGTTTGTCGGTTTGTCTGTTTGTACGGGCTAATCTCTGAAACTACTGGACTGATTTAAATAAAATTCTGTAGGATGGTACCTTATATCCCCGGTCAACATCTTAGATACTTTTTACCTCGGGAAAATATCAAATCCTATGGGAAACTGTGCACGGAAAAGTCGAAAAATAACGCGGGCGTAGCCGCGGGCGGACAGCTAGTATTTAATAAAGTCACGCCTCTTTCCCTCGCGGCGGCGGCGCGGCGGCGGATGGAGGATAATATATTTTAACATGCTTTATATATCAAAATTTTAAGAGACAGACTCGGTTATTATCCGGAGTTACCTAGCTATTTGCTAAGATTTTTAATGAGCTCTCGCTTACAGTAAAATAACTTACACTTTTAAGTTCTTCAACACTTTCTAGAAGATTAAAGAACAACGAGCAACAATGTATGGGATTACTCACTTCGATACTATAAAACTTTTGGGATTCGATCAATAAATAAAGCTCAATAATGCTTGCAAATATAATAAAAAGTTTTTAGATATCCTAGTGTTAATTTTAATAATTTTTAAACAAACATTTGCATCATCAAACTGCATCGAATAGGACTAGGGGTGCTACTCCGACGCGGCATCGACACGGCCGTGTCGTTGTCAGGAGGAAATCCCTCTGAGGGACGAAGAGGAGCTGAAAGAGGGTCCAAAGAGGGTCGTAGAAGAGCACCGAAGATAGCAGTGAGAGTGAAAACATAGACAATCTCATTGACCTCGCTGTTTTTTCTTACTCCATAGACGTAAACTTATTGTCAATCGTCAAAAAATATAAAAATATCGTATTGAAGCAATAATTGATGGAATGATTCAATTATTAGACAAACCATACTGCTCTATCCCTTGAAAGTGTAATATAAAGTATATTTATAGTGTATTGTGTCCTAAGGAAGTGAGGAAGATTTTCCGCTGTTGTTTAATGCTACACGTGATAAAAAAGGAACCCTGCTGCCCATATCTGGCATAGTATCAGTATTTCATAAGCATGGGGCACCTTTCAGAATATTTAAGTACACATAATGAACTTTCTTTTTCAAGTCCGGTGAAGCTTGAATGTTCGTACCATTTCGACACAAGACCTTAGGTCAATTAAAAAAAAAAGTACTTTCTTTTTAAATAACTCCTAACTTTTTAGAAATCAGATATTATTAGCCCCATCAATAATATACAGTGGAGACATGAGTACTTGAAAATCCAGATGGACCCACTAGTGGAACCTAGCGGTGGAACCAACCGTCCGAAACGAATTTTATGTGTGTAGGTTAGGTAGGTACCAGTTATGTTTTTTTAAACAGAATCTGACCTTAACCGACCAAGGGAATAAATTCAATTTTTTATACACGTAAAATCAAGGTATATGATTGCCTTTCGCAATTTCGCAAGTTCGCAAAAGGGCAGATTCTCAAAAAGACAGATTCTCATAAGGACAGATGCTCATAAAGACGGAAATATCTAACTAACTAAATATCTAACTAATATAATAATAGAAATTGTTGCCATAAACATAAAAATATACACGTGGCGCCCCCCGAGTAGCTTTCTTATTTCTTGGGTCAGGCTTTGCCTACCTTTACATACTAAATCAGATTAAGAACAAAACAAGAACAAGTGTAATGTTGAATAGTATATAATATTATACCAGTTATAATTTTAACAAGTAAATAGATACAACAACAATAATCTTGTACAAAAAGACCGCCCTGTTTCAGTGTTAAGATTAGTATTTTAAATGAGATTATATAGTAAAGTAACAGATTTTTTTCTATTTCTCATGATACGAATATTATCTATTCAATATAATTACCACCACCAGACACCACATAAAACGTTGCTTTATGCGATGTACATGTCCTTTGAAAGTACTTCGATAAAAGTTTAACTTTTTAAAATAAAATCTGAAAAAAAAGGATAGTATCAGATTAGATTGATGAGCAGACAAACTAAGCATGTCTGTTTACCATTATCACTGTACATACAAAATTTAAGAGCGAGGCACTTGTCCGTGGAGTAATCACCACCTCTCTCTGTCCATAGCCAGCTTCTTGACTTCCTGGTACGACATAACCTCAACTTTTTCCTTTACTTCATCTAAAAATGAACGTCTTAATCTTCTACGTCCTCTTCTGCCTGAAGCTGCAAAGAGCGCAGATTTACCTCAATTCAATACTATTTCTTCCTGGCGCTTTTTTATTGTTGAAATATTTAACAAATAAATATTTAATGGTTTTTTTTTTTTTTTTTTTTTTATATGGCTTCACATCGATGAGACGTATTATAAATAAATGTCATAAACATCATTTGACAGACAAGAGGCTGAAAAGAGTTCCATTATTCCTCTTTTAATATGGGAGAACCTCCGCCACAGATGATTAAAATCAGGGATCCTTTCAACAATTAGTGAAAGCCAGATCATGATTACACTTAAAATCTTGTTTAGTTTATAAAACAACTAGCTTTTTTAATTAATGCAGATTAGGCACATACTTTGGTTCAAATAACAGCGAATGACAGTTTATAATTATTAATATAAAAGAATAATAAAAAAAATGGTTTCAGTTTAATTTTGAATATGATGGACCCAATTCCAGTGCGGCCGTTAAAATGTCTAATTTTAATTAGGTGTCGCTAAACCACTTTGCAATTCTACGCAAACTGTCAAATTCAACTGACATTGCTAATTTTAATCTGACGTTCCTTATTTTAGACAACCATAGACAATTAATAATAATTCAACTTAGCTTTAGTTGGCCAAACGCAATTCTATGCATGCCATTTTTACGCGAAAAATCGCTAACCTGATTAATCTTAGCGGCGATTAAAATGGTCCCGTTTAACCTCAAAATCTTGATAAAATACTGCCATTTTTGTGAAAATTGTGAAGAATGACTATTATTACCTTTACAATTTTGGAAATTCAGACGGAATGGATGACAAATTTGTGTTTACAGTTAGTTGTATCGGAAAAAATATACAATTGGGTTGCTTATGAGATGATTTCATATCAATATGTAAAATTTTGTTGAAATAGGAAGAAACATAGGTATGGTACAGTAAGCAGCACTTGCGGCTGGACACTCGCAATACAAAACTCGCTTCTACTGGTATAGTACGGTAATAACGGCGGTCTCAAGGTCAACATGTCCAGCCGCATGTGCTGCTTACTGTACATTCAAGTTCATGTTATGTTGAACACTTTGGATTTTGCAGCGTTCAAAAAGGGAGAGAATCGCGATGCGTGGGTTCAGTATGACTTGACCTGCTCTTGACTGTACTATTCCTGCTTATTTACTATATTTCAAGATGTACAGGAACCAGCACACGCGGCTGGATATTTGCTCAGTAATATTCGCCTTTACTGTTACCTACGTAATAACGGCGTTCCTAAGTTCAAAGTGTCCACCTACACGTGTTGGCTACTGTACTTCTACTTATTATAAATTGACACAAATAAAAACTTCCTTAAGGATTTTTTTACAAATTCTGATAATTTTTATAACCATGATTAGGTTGTATGGCAAGGATACAATTTGCCTTTCTTATAAAAATAACATCAAAAAACAACAACTTGAACTCAACTTAGACAATTTAGCAAGTCGCTTTAACCCCGTTAAATTTAGTTGGCCTGGCTCCGTAGAATAGTACTTGTGGATATAACCAACTTAAACTCGTTAAATTTTAGACATTTTAATTTTAAGTTATTTAGACGGTGGACGCGTGGAATTGAGACCATTGATACAATCTTCTTGTTGTCGTCGGGAGATACTTTCTTACGATATATTCCCAAATTAAACAGAACCATGTGTCTAAAACATAGATACGCAATTGACTCAAACTCTGAGTGTGTCTCTGCAGTCCTCTGAAATCTCCTGTCAGTGGCTGACAGGAGATTTGAGAGGGGGAGGACAAGGCCATGGACTAGTTTTTATATTTTTATATTTTTGAACCGGAAATCGACTGACAGAAGTTTGATGGAATTTATTCGATAATTCAGGCAAATTTTACAATAATACCTATACTGTTTTAACTTATTTAAAACTTTGAACGGTACATTGACTTTTTTGTCTTTAATAAAATATTTATCGCAACATTTAAGTCCAAAACAAGATGATTCAGAAATCAAACCTCCATATTGAAGATCTTAAATATAATTTCTGTGTCATAGATTATGATATAGCATCAACTGGCAGACAACGTCATACAATATTTATTTACTTTCTGATACAAAAACATAAATATTGAATTGATACTTTTAAGCCATAATTATAATTAAATTGCAATAATTGTTACACATAAGTTTAATATAATCAAAAAGAATCACAATACGGGAAGTTCAAACTAAAAATAACAACAACAGCTGAAAATAATGAAGCATTTCTAATGTCTTTGCTCAAAGCCTAAAGCGTTTGGAACTATATGAAATAATTTATTCATTTAACCATTATTGTACATAAAAAAGAATAGGACACAACAGGTACCGCAGTTTATATCCAAGGAAATGTCTTACAGCAGACCAAGGAAGCAGGAGAGAAGTAAACACAGAAAAGCGAAACAGATGTGCACAATATACTCGTATACGGCTTAAAATAACTGTTTGATAGTTTTATACAAGGACGACGTTAAAATTGTAATTGATTTGATACGTATTGTTTGTTTGACTGTGTAAAACCTTAGTTTAAATATATTTATATCACTAATTTAAAATGCCAATGTATATTTGTTTCGTATAGCTTTGTTATTGTAATTAAAGTACGAGTATTAATAAATCACTCTCGTTAGTTTTATTTCATAAAGTCTACGAAGGGTATTTTCGAACCGTAATGAAAAAAAAATTTTTAATAGAATTCTCGAGACAGTTTATAAAGTAGGTAAAAATAGGCCAGGCCTTTTTCTTACGGATATATCTTTAAGAAAAATCATACTAAATAATATATATTATAAAGTGGAAAGATTCGTATTTGTGTGTGTGTGTGTGCTTGCGTGTGTGTGTGTGCGTGTATGCTTGTAATGTATAAACTCAAAAACTACTGAACCGATTTCGAAAATTCTTTCACCATTGGAAAGCTACATTCACCCTAAGTAACATAGGCTACCTTTTACTCCGGGAAAATGCCTCATTTCCACGGAAAAGATGTAAACGCGGGCGGAGCCGCGGCGGAAAGCTAGTTCATTAATAATGATTAAGATCTTTAGGAGAAGTCACGTATATTCAGTATATATAGTTTCAAGTAAAATATTGCACGAAACCTAAATATTTTATGAGATATTAACATTTATAATGTCGTTAGTGGCACGGATTATGGCAGTTTGTAAGACTCATTTTCCTGCGGTCACGCTGCACATAATACTGGTTTTTTTTATACAATATTCATTTTATACGTTAAATATATCCTCTATTTTCAAAAACAGTCATCACTTTTAAGTATTATTCATTTTTAAATTAAGGAGACTTATCTCTCGACACGGCTTATAGTGACAGTTTCGAAATCAGCTAAAATTTGCTAGGCCTTTTTCTTACAGATATATCTTCAAAACTACTTCATGAATTAGATCAAAATTTTAAAGAGATGTCACGTATATTTTTAAGTTTTAGTATCAAGTACAATATTACTTCAGACTTGAATAATTTTAAAGATATTAACATTATATGTCGATGGTGACACGGATTATAGTAGTTTGGTAGACTCGTTTTCCTTCGATCACGGTGCCAAAACTACAAAACTTTTAGATACAATTTTTGTTTACCACGTAAAATATATCCCGTATTTTTAATATCAGTCATTAGTTTTAGTATTATTCAAGTTTTTCAATGAAGGAGATGAATCTATCGACACAGCTTGTGAAGTCTGCAGAGACAGAGGTTGAAATTTGCGAGACCTTTTTTCTAACGGATATTATGAGAAGACGGCTTTATAAAAAGATCTCATTTTTTGTAAACATGTGTCATATATCCTGTAGTTTTAGTATCAGTCATCAGTTTAAGGTAATATTATATATTTGAAGAGAAATCGGTCCCGACGACAAAGCCACGGCACCAATTTTGGTGCCGTGGGTTTGTCGTCCATTTTTTTTTAATTTAACTTCAAAATCAATTTGTCGATCGTGACATGAGACTTCAGAGGGGCAAAATTTGGGCGCGAAACAGAAAGAAGACCACCGGAAACCTCCTGAAATGTCGTTAAATAAGGACAGAAAAATGTATGACGTCAATATATCTCTGAAAGGTATAGTTTTTAAAACATTAAATCTCCACAGATTATCGAATCAACTGCTATAACTTTTACACAACCACCCATCAACATATGACTAGAAGCAATGTTTCAGTGTAATAGTGTTATTGTGTCATTTTATATCGTCATGTCTTTTAGTGCATACTCCTTAGCAATGTTCGCTTTGGTCAGAGGGTGCGTGTCAAAGTTTATTTCAGAAAATGACATTGGCATGTTTACAAAAAAAAAACCTCAGTAGACCTCTTGAAATCCTCAATGAACCTCTTGAAATCCTCAATGGCCCTCAGTTACCTCACAACTGGACCTCTCCCTCCGACAAACCTCTTGACAACGACACGGCCGTGTCGATGAACGCCTCGGAGTAGGCCTATAGGCGTTATGAAAGATGTTTTTTCTGTTAACAATAATGCCTTTTCTGGTAAATATTTTTACAATCCCGAATACCTTTATTTAAATTAATGTTCTTTACTAAGTTGGACATTAAACCCCACGCAATAATCATGTTGTCATTACGCGGGCTTCATTTTGCATTTCACCAATCGATTACCGAATTTTCTGACAGCTGTCATTTACATAAGTCCTCAACTTCTTACTTTAAGAGACCTTCATTAATCAAACGGTTTAATTTTATATCAAAACCGCGCCGGTTAAGTAAGACTCGTGACTGAATGAGCAATCAAAATTATTTGTGCGATGTCCAGCTTTCTATTTCATTTGTTTAGCATCCCGCTATGTTGCCATTCATTATTTCAACAACAACATTTTGGCGGGCAATTCAAACATTTAAATTCCGAACGCTATTCCCGCGCCATACGGTTCTACATTTAATTTAATTTCTGCCACTCGACAGAAAAAAGCTGCCAGTCATTACATGACATTAAGAACTTGCGTTCCGTTCTAACAAGTAGTGTTACGAAATGTTAGTTATTAAAAATGTGTTGTCTTATTTATTACATTTAATTCGTTCGTCAGATCAAATGATGACGACGCCAGCTTGGTTTAGAAACTGTTTTTTGTTTTTTTTTTTATCTTCAAAGTACCTACTTAGTACTTGTTTTCACCACTCATAAAATATTAATAATGTATGCTTTTAGTTTTTCGAAATATTATAAAACTAGCTGATCGCTTGCGGCTATGCTCGTCTTATTTCATAGCAAAATTTAAAGTAGCTCGAGGTGTGAACATATACCAACTTTTACGTGTAATATAATTTATTATGAAATATAGCGTTATTATAATAAACAACACAAGTAACTCACTCCTCAAACCATTTAAAAGCGAGAGTCGAAGCGCCGTAACATGATATTATACGTTCTAAATGGCATTAACTCTTGAAAAAAACATGCAAAGAGGCGCGAAAAAGTAAAAAAAAGTGCTGGCTGGCAAAACGCGTTCCCAGTGCGTTGAGTTCGAAAAATAAAAAGCGGCCGAGCGAGAGGTGTGATTTGTGTACTTTTTCGCACCCTCGATAAAGTAGACCCGTCGATTAATGATTGAACGGGGATCGATATCGATTTAATCGTTAAAAAATAAAAGGAATTTTAAAGCGAGTTTTTGCCTATCTTCGTCACGACCTTTGCGTCGGTTGGTTGCAAGTTATCATATTGACGACTTTTTTAGCTCTGGCGGGCTGTAGCTGCTTTTTTATATCCATAAAAGTGTTTAAGTTTACAATCTGCCTTGTAATTAGGCGAAGTTTGTCTGGAAAAAAGATGTGCATGATTAAACAAAGCTGTAACTTATAAGGTCAAAGAGAGTAATGAATATTTGTCGTTAGTGGAGAGAAAATAAACGCATTTACTTACATGTATTATTTTAGAAGATAATGTATATACTTGTCTTATTATCATTTTGTTAAGGCCGCAACATTTAAGATAGGGTTATTTTATATTTTTCAAAACTCTAAGGATAATTTTCCTGAAAGGGGAATAACTTTAGAAGATCCACAAATCTTGTTTTTTTTCGCATGTAGATTATCATAACCTTTATAACTATGTTTTCCTACGATGTAACCGTTTTGAATTAACGTAGATAAGTATTTATTATTGAATATATCCAAAACATCATCATCAAGCATGAGTAGGTACGTGATCATCATCAAGCATAAAGTAGGTACGTGATAGAATTGAACCGGGACCTCTCGGTAAAACTGGCGTACCTACCACACCATTGTCGTCGCGTCGCTGTATAAATAAGAATAAAGTTGTGAAAGATGTTGCTAATCTTTTAAAGTCTACTCGTAAAGACTCCCATTTACAGGCGAGCCATGAGAAATTCCCATCGATTTCCCATCCCTAAACCGATAATCTACAACAATCGAACACTTCTCATAAAGATCTTGCATCCCTCTCGCACTCGGCATAAATTACAAAGTTTAGCGACATGCATCGCAACGTTGGAAGAAACGCCCGTCGTATATAACGCCTAAAGTATTATTTATGCGTCTTGTAAATCATTTTAATTGTAATTTGTTAACAGAATTACCGCCCACTTTTAAAAAGGAGTTATTCTGAGTTTGAAATTTAGAACTGGTGGCGCGTCCGGTTTTTGTATTTTTAAT
Organism: Teleiodes luculella; assembly: GCA_948473455.1. Taxonomy (NCBI): domain Eukaryota; kingdom Metazoa; phylum Arthropoda; class Insecta; order Lepidoptera; family Gelechiidae; genus Teleiodes; species Teleiodes luculella. The sequence continues at coordinate 5,202,120 of OX419605.1, forward strand.
TTAAAATAAAACGTACTAAGAGCAAAATGGCTAGAGCAAAATTATGGATTTTATAATTACAAATTGTTGTTAGTAGGTAATTTATAAATTAGAGCAAAGTTGTAACATTTAGGTCCATAATCGTATTGAAAATCATACCCCTAAGCAAAACCCATAGAGTATGAAAAAAAAATGACACCTATAAAAAATACGACCTTCACTAAGTGATCAACAAAGTCAATTAATATTTCAAATAAATTCATACCACATACCACCTATTATTATAAAGAGACTTTTCTTTCGGGTCTCACAACAGAAAAGCGTTTTCCTTTTTTTTCGATAAAGTAAGCTAAAAACAAGGTGATTGTTCCTAATTGTATGCCATAGACTATAAATCCTCTACAACTATAAATCACTTCATGTACTATAATAAATGTTATTGGCCTGAAACCTGACCTTGACATATTAGGTCGAGACTCGGTCGAGATAGGATACTAACAGTACCATTATATTATATTCTCTGTACTAACTATGGATGGATGGAAATATCGACACTAATATTGTAATTACGCTTTCACTTCTAAACAGATTGCGGTGAAATTCAGGAAGAACAAAGATTAGGTAGGTATTTTTTGTGGAGTAAAACTTCCAATAAGAAAGCTATTGAGGTCTATCCTGTAAATTTTTATCGCAATCTGTAAGGTCATTTATGCAGTAGAGCTTTTAAGGCAATTCCATTTTTTTAATCTTGCATTCCATTTTTAAATCTATCTGTGTTACTACCACAAAAAATTTGAACACGCGTTGAGCGCATGTCTAAGAATTTTACTATGACAAGACTCTTTAGTTATAATTATTATGATAAAAGAAACAAAAATAATTTAACTTGGTAACAAAATCTCTAAAAACAGACAACCTTTTCAATAAAAACGACTTAATATTTTGTTTACGTAGGAATTTAGTTGCTTATCTAGGTATTCTAAAACAGTCTAAACCTAGACAATAAATAACTAACGGGGCGTGTACACACTGGCAATTATTTGACGATAAAGAATAAGTACCTACCTAATAATCTAACCTTTTTGGTAAAGGGCATCTGACGACCTAAAATACCTACCTTAAAGGGCTCATATCAAACCGTCTCATTTCGTTAAATTTAATGTAAAATGTGATCATTAAGTGCGAAGTGAATTGCTAAGGCATACGTAACGCGTTAAATATTTTAGTCATCACTACTTTATATTTATTAAATGCAAATACAATAGCTTTATATTGTATTGAAAAGGTTTCTAAGTACGTAGAAGCGTTTTATCTATTTTCCATTTTGACACCAAAATTTTATTTAATAACTTACAGATATAAAAACTATTGTCACGTGCATAAAGTTCTCATAACTCAATAATCAAGAAAATTTTACACAATTTATTGGATTGGATGAATCGTTCTCTGATCCTGAATTTCAGTTTCTTTTTATGAAACAATTTAATAATTATTTCTGTTTTGAAAATTGAGAGGTCAACAACCGACCGCATTTATCCTAATAATGACGTTTGCAAGAACATTCTTCATAATATGTAGCTACGTTGCTACGTCGTAGCTGTCGTCTACGACCGTAGCGAAGCAGTTAAAGCATTATTATCAGTGTCAAACACGTTTTCGTGTCACCACTATAAAACAAATATTTCAACATGAAAATATTTATATTAGCTATCCTGCGAGAATGTTTTTTTTTTCTCCTGCAAAAGTTCATTTCATACAAACATTGTCTTGGCAATATTGGACACAAGCATATCAAAAGAATTGCTACCCCATCGGTGTCCGAAGAAAGTCTAGAATGATGACAGAGACAGATGACATTAGATGACATTATTTTGTAAATTCTTCAGCTTCTATTTTTATTTGTAGGCACACAAAGCTAGCTCTATACAAAACACAAAACATAACACATAAAGAAGAGAAACAAAATTGGCTGTTGACTTAGAATTGTTTCTGATTTAAAACAACTTCATTTCATTACCAAAAATAATTTTAACACCCTATTCGACTTCCGCAGTCGGTTAAGACGAGTAACAGAATACGCCCCTCATTTCGGCGGTGGATCTCGGCTGCGATCAGTTCCACGCAGTTTTATGCATGCATATGTAATTTAATTACTGCCAACGATTGGGCTACGTTCCATTCCACGCAGCAAAAACACGGTGTTGATGTGTCGGGAGAATGCAATAAAAATTATCGATTTATTGATCACAATCCGCATCATTCTTCTTGTATCTCGATTTCCTGTTAAGTTTTGTACGGAGCTATATAAATTGTATGATAAAGTACGCCTTTTGGTGAATTCGGATTACTTGAATTAAATTTATATAAAACGCAAAAAAATATAAGCAAATCTCACCGTTTGTGTTCCTGCATCAAAAGTATAGTCAAAATTACTCACACTACCTATAGTTGTGTGGCATAATTTTACTCAGTTTCTTTTCTTATTTATTCTCAAATATTCTACCTATTAATATGGATATTCTACCTACTAATATGGTTGGAATGTTTATACATACAATAGATATATCTTTATAAATATTCTTTAAGAAAAATCATTTCCACACGCAACGTAAAAGTCGCGTGTAATCGGAAAACCAGGGGTCGTCAACCTTCCGTTAATTTTATTTCTTATTAGATTAAAAATTTAATAATAAAAGTTCGACAGAGCCCGCGACCGCCCCGGATTCCGCTCGCCCCGGCGCCGTGTCTTCACGTATTTCCATAAATACCTGTACTGACGACAAATTTATTACACAGGCCAAGAATCTTTCGGAAATGCCTGTAACGTCCGCCATTTTGTTACCTTTCAGGCAAACTTTTGGGTATCTGGCGGCAACAATGTTTTTGTTTGGGGATGTTTTTTATTTTTATACTTTTATTAAATATAATCGCAATCAGTTTTCTCCCAATTTATAAATGCATTTAAAAATAATATTCTGCTTAGCTCATGTACATAGCTACAACTGGGCTGCGAGATACGTAATTTCGGATATACATAAAAAAATGTTCTCATAAACAAACAAAAATTAACTTGTTCGTTTTTTCTTTTTCTCTTAAATTATTTGCTCAAGCTATTTCTACTATAGGTAATGATAATTGGCGGATCATCTGATAAGTCGTCACAGCCTTGTCACAGCATGACAAATGTGAAATGAGTAACATGATGGCTGACGATGATGGACAGACGTCATAAATATTAACACCACTGCCGTTTGTGTACCAATTGGCTTTTTAGATTTCGCTGGGCGATTCTTGTAATGATTCAAACAAGTTATTTACAATAATATGTTTTTTTTAACAAATATTTTTGAAACTAAATACTTATTTTTAAGTAAATGAGCTAGTACTTCGTAAATGGCGCAAGTTCATATTCCTAAAGACCTTTTTCCATATCTTCAATACTCTTCATACTCCTCTCTTTGTCTCCTCCATTGCGTTTTAGGCAAGTTTTAGACGAGTTAATGTTGTAGACCAGTTACGTTTTAGACCAATTGATACTAACCATTTTTTTCGTGTAATTCAGTAGATGTTAATTTTTGCCAGAATACTTTAAAAAATAGTCTGTTGTACTTCAAACATTTTATTTTAATTCAATTTAATGTAATACTACGTATAGTTTTCTTGCAGTTGCATGCATCATATCACGGGACGACCCGTCCAACATCCATACATCTATCCTCACAAATTTTCGCTCTTATAATATCAGTAGGATATTACTTTAATTGACTTGATTTATTTTTCGTAGATATCTATCACTTTCGACTGCAATTATACAATACAATACAAATGTCCTTTATTGACACCAGTAATAAATAGGACAGTTACAATTTTCATAAGTGTGAAACAATGAGCCAATAGGCGGCCTTATTGCTAAAAGTAGCAATTTCTTCCAGGCAACCAAAACTATCACGGATTAAAGAAATGCGACTTTAATAAGTAGAGTTAGAACAGTTAGAATATATAGTATTTTGTTCTAAACTCAAACTGGTTACTCGTTAAAAAAATCTTTTCAGTATGTGAATACTTACGAGAATCGTCAATTAGCTGGCTACCTGTGTTCTGTGTTCTGTCGAAGCTGACCAATCATCGTTACGCTACCGATGCTGCGGGTGCGCACATTCCTATCACCCAATGACGCCCCATCATCGGCCAGTGGCTCGCAACATGTGGTTAATTTGATTGTTACTATATTTGTCGATATTCCCGCTAATGTCATTTAGAACCAGTCGTTTATTAATGTAACTATATAAGCAAATGTAAATGGCAATAAGAGAACACGGTTAATATGGTTATGAACTTATGAATATTGAATCATGATCGTTATTATAATTTTATGATATTTCGTCAAGTCATAATATTGATTCGACGAAAACTGTTTGTCCGCAAAGAAATTCACTTCAAAGTAACCTAACCTAACCACTTTGATGAAGTAAAATATTTTTATTGGAATTACAACGAAAGGCCATATTAACATAAAGAACATTGTTTTACAAAACTGAATACTAAATGTTTGCTAACTTCTGGTTTACTATATCAAATTGTATTAGCGTTGTAATATTATTATTTAGCGTTGCTGCCGCTTTCTTTTCAATCTTTCCCATAAAAATAACAGTCCATGGCCCTTCCATATGAGTTTATGTAAAATTCCAAATCCAATTTGAATGCAAAATCGAAAAGTTCTGCAGTTAATTCGTTTCTTATTACAACACTTTGGAAATGAGGACGGAAAACATATCAAGTTTATCGTGACAAGAAATCTTTATTCGAGCGTCCGTCCCGCAATAAATAATATATTTAATTCAATATCCCGGCTTATTGATGTTGCGAGGTCCCGATTATTAATTCCGATCAAAGGATGTACAGGATGCTGTTATAAAGTTGTCCCTTTTGTGTCCCACAGGCGAATGTCCCACGTAGGCCCTAGAAAGAATATCTATATTTTTTATATTAATAATAAAGTGGAAAATTAAATTATCATTCTCTTGTGTTCTTCCAACTGATGAACAATTCTAAAATGCTGTTTATTGTTCTGGACTCACCACAAACAAAAAAATTAACAGAATCAAAATTCTTTATTTTTACCTTGGGTCTTTATTATGTGGGACATGGCAATCACTCTCATTCTAAAGAGTCTAGGTTCGATTCCGATAGGTTTTGGTGTTCATTATAAATAAAAACTTCTCTCAATTTGTCTCGTCTTAACTAAATTAACCATGTCACTAGTATCGCTCTAAATTTTATTGCAATGAAATCAGAGGCATTGGTACAGAATCCGCCTGTATATATTTTGACAAAAGATTTCTTTCATCGTCCCACCGTATATCGGTCCGGGCCGTAATGTATGGGCGTACCTTCATCTTTTGATGCGCGAATTTATTACGTGACGCCGCGGTTTATTGGATTCCCCTCGTGACGTCATTGTTGTATGATCTGGATTTATTCGTGGTGCTTTGTTAAGATTTCTTTTATGTCAAATGAGGTTTAAATTGCATTTATTGCATTAATTTAAGCTTTGTAGCAACTTGTTTTGCTTTTTCTTTAGTTATTGTACAAACAACTTCACTTTATTCGAACAGTTACTTGTTGTTCCACTAGTACTTAATTTCTATACAAAACGGCGGCGACGGCGGCGGCGGCGGCCAAGGCAAAACTAAATGAAAAGGCTTGTAAATTTTCACAAGCCTTTTCATTTAGTTTTGCCTTGGCCGCCGCAAGTAACTACAGTTACTACAGTTACTTACTAGTTAGTTAGTACAACTACAGTTACTACAGCAACAAGTAACTATAGTTTTTTTATGTTAACCCAGGCTGGCGGGCAAATTCAAATGGCTTGGCTGGTCACTCCGTAGCTGGGTTTGCCCGGCCTTGTTCTATACCAACACTAGTTGTACGCCTGCTTTATTTTTCGACTTTTTCCTAAGAAATTAGATATTTTCGCTGAGTAATAAGTAGCCTCAGTCACTTTGCGGCCCTTTATCTATCTACATGTATGTGTAGTAAAATGACTCTATCTGGTCTCTCATAACACTTTCATGCCAAGATAAGATCAAGGAAAGATAGTATAATTTACTACGCACAGTAACTTAATCCCGTCTTCACCCTACCTAAAGTTGTAAAATTCTTAACTTAAACGTAATCAACAATGATCCAGTCTATAATGAATCCACAATAATAATGAATATGTCATAATATAACACATTTTATTACAACGTCCTGGCATTGAGATTACGAATGTAATTACGTGTAGTTTAATAACGGGCGAGCACATTATTTAGCGCTAATGTTGTAGTAACCTAGGTATCCTAGGCAGGTACCTAGTGCCTAGGTATCCTAGGTACAGTCAAACGCGCCGCCGACACAGCCAATATTGCCACACTTACAGCCCGCTGTTCACAGACCGAATCTTACGCAACGCGACTGAAAATCGTTCGTCTATCACTTTTGATCATTATCCAATCGGTGTGACAAAGAAGGACCACTGATCCAGAGGGATTTAAGCTTATAAGTTGGACTCTTGATTTGTAAATCGTTATAATAATATGCTATCGATTAATTCATATTTGATAAAGACTTTTATTTCCTGCTAGCTTTCTGCCCAGTGTCTCCGCCCGCGCTAGCAGGTTTTCCCGTGGGAAAGAAGTATTTTCCCGCGGTAAAAAGTAGCCTATGTGTTATTCTGATGTATAAACTATATTATTGTAAAGTTTCATTAAGATGCATTCATTAGTTTTTGCGTGAAAGAGTAACAAACATACAACCATACTAACAAACTATCGCGTTTATAATATTAGTAGGATATTTTGACAACCAAACTTGAAAACCATGATGATCAGAGTAATGAGTTGCCCTATAAGGCCGACATTTACTTTGAAAATATCTTAAGTCAATGGGTTGCCTGGTAGAAATTGCTACTTTAGCAATAAGGCCGCCTATTTGTACACGTATGTTGTTGTAACAGTATTGTTTAAATTTACTACTGGTGTGCAATAAAGTATATTCTAAGTCAATTACCTCGCCAAAATAGCCTAATGCCCGTTTTCACTAACATTGAGAATTTCCTAAATTGATGCCTAACGTATTTAGGAAACTTTTAGTCCAAATTTCGTTTTCACTAACATTAAGTTATTCTTAAACCTGCTTAAGTTATCCATAACTTTATGAGGCCGATTTGACAGCGCCTAGAGCTTACGAAACGACTTAGGTTGTGTTTTTTTATTCTGTGGATTATTTGTCATTGCAAATAAATTGAGGTTATGTATATTTACGGTAATATTTATACATATTTATCGTTATATTTTCATTTTTTAAGGTCAACTTGATTAACTTCTTCGTAATTAATACATTTCACAACTTCCCATTATTTTCTTTTATATCCTACTAATATTATAAACTCGAAAGTTTGTGAGGATGTATGGATGTTTGTTACTCTTCCACGCAAAAACTACTGAATTGATTTTAACGAAACTTTACAATCATTTAGCTTATACATCAAAATAACACATGCTATCATTTACTGCGGGAAGATCACACATTCCCACGAGAAAAATTGCCGGCGCGGGCGAAGGCGTGGGGCGAAAAGCTAGTTAAATGAAATGAACAAAGAAAGAAGCAGTATGGTCATCAGCCGCCGAAGTGTCAGCACACACAACTGTTTGAAATATATTTGTTTAGCAATAGGCAGACCTTGCAAACAGTTTTTCTCCTGGGAATAAAGAATTTTCCCGCGGTAAAAGGTAGCCTATGTCCTTTGCCGAGGTCTATTCTATCTTTGCATTCAATGCAAACATACAAACAAATAAATAAGTACTTTCCATTCAATATTTCATTTTATATATGTATTATATTTCTTATTTAGTTTATAATATTATAACATAACTAATATTATAAATATTATAACTGTTATACTAAGAAATATAATATATGAGATGAAATATTGAATGGAAAGTTTATAGCCTGGTTAAACTTTTATGTAATGTTTTAGAAGAAAACAACAAACTTAATTATAATTATATTTCTTTTATTTTTATAATCTATAACATACAATAATACAATGCTGGTGCTGTACAAGAAATTGAATTATCATTTCACTTCATTTTTACTTCCATGGTATATGCTCTAATAAGTCCATCTGGTGTAGCTCCAAAAATAGTATAATCTTTCTAGTATAATCTGCATATTTATGACCAGTTCTGCCTCTTCATTTTTAACCTGAAATGCATAAAAATACTTAATTACTACAAAAGCCTGAATCAACTTTTCGTTTCGATAAGTTAATATTATGTCAATAAAACAAAGACATCATGATCATACCTTTTTTATGGCTTATTACTTCCATTATTAGGTTGTTCCCTCTTTCAATGGCACCAGATGTAATAGTTTGAATTGATATCCCATTATTGAGATGTGATCTTTTGTTTTACAATGTAAAGCTGCATACCTGCCAAAATACAAAAAATGCTTATATACATTATGTTCTAAGAATATAAAGTGCCTTTGTGTATATTTTTTTATTGCTTTATAACCAATTTACAGTCTGTATTTTTATTGCATAATTATTTGAAACTAGCTGTCAGCGGATACAGCTTTGCCCGCATCATACAATCCTTTCTCGTACTCGTACAATAATTGAGAATAACTGCTAGTTACTGAAATATCACCAATTTCTTCGGCTTTTCTTTCTACACGATTTGGCACACGGATTTGGCACTTCGATTGCAAATAGATTTTCTTCCAGTAACATAATAATTTGATGTAAACGTGGCTCTTTGGATCATATATACATAATATTCAAGCCTATTATAAAGCAGTAGCACGCTTACATACATCCAACAATAAAATTATGTAGTTTGTAGACAAAAAAAATGCAAAACGAAAATAACCGTACCTAATTGTTTACCTTTCGAAGCAGCACAATTCTTGTAGGTAATCGGACCATCCATTGTTTTTATTTATAATGTTTGTAAAAAATCAGCAACACAATATTAGGTATTGGTACCTATAGTAATTTCTCCCTTTTTTCCTAGATAACTATTCAATTCAATATTTATGAACAAGCTGGAGCGTTACCGCGCTCACTGCGCTGTCAGTTTGTATGAAAATAATGCTGAACGCTGATTGGTGTTTGAAAATACGTTCCGTTGTACGGTACTTTTTATTCGAAAAATAAATAAAACAAAATCTATACTATAATTGCAGTCTACTATTGTACTACTCTACATTACTTTGCGTGTTTTGGAAAACAATGAAACCATAGAGTTTGTTTGTTTACTTAGCTAGGTACCGCCAAATTTACGAAACGTATAAGAGAAAACTGTTAGTGCAAACCAATTTTTTTTAAAAGCTCTGTTTAGCTTAGTTTTTTGTTAACTAGGGAAAACCTACGACAAGGTTAGTGAAAACGGGCATAAGTCCTCTAACATTAATAGAATATTTAATATCAAATTAAACTAACAATCGTAGCATTACAATATTACAGCAATAATTACAAAAAGAATGCTAGTAAAAAAATTACTACCTATAATACAATTACAATATTAAAGTAATAATTATAAAAATTATGCTATTAAAAAAATTACAACCTACATATTTTTCCAGACATTCATAAAAACATTGTACATCACAATAAAAGTTCACATAATCATATACAATTTTACCGTATTCCGCTACCTCAACTAAGCGCAATTAAACGATCGTAAATCGCGGTGTGAATGGCGGCCTGGGTTGCGCAGACGGCGAGGTCGCGACGCAGGCGCAGCATTCCCTGTGCGCGCAGAACAGGATCGGAGATGCTTATGATGCTAATGCCTTCATCCTACTTATCATGTGAAATATTTTAGACTATCACCCGTTTGCACTAAACTTAAAATCGCTTAAGTTGATGCTTAAAGTATTTAGGTGAGATTTGGTGAAAATTTTGTTTGCTACCTTCAGACTTTTTTCAGACTGCTTAGTTTCTGCCTACTTTTATAAGCTCAGTTATGGTTTGTTTCATATTAATCTTGACAAAAGGTCATTGACCCCTGCATACAATGCGAACATTTTTTTAAACGATACGATAAAACTAAAGCAAATTATCACAGAAAAACCCGATTTGGCTTACCGTAATCGTAGAAGGCGGGGTGACCGTGTTACCTTGCCAGACATTTTGGCGTAATATTATTTTTAATAACTTTCAAGAAAAAGAGGTCAATGAACTTTTGTCCGGATTTATATGAAACAGACTTATTTTAGCTTTAGTTAGCTTAGGTCTTTCTTAACTACGAAAAGCCTAAGACAAAGTTAGTTCAAACAGGTGTATAACCGTAACTGTGAACACTGGATACTGAATATAAAACACATCGACTCCATTCCATTCGGAAGTTCGCAGGTTCAAGTCTAGGGACGTAAGTACCAATATTTTTCGATTTTCGAATTCATATGTGCGTTCGACGCTCTAAGTTTCTGATGGAAACATGGCCTGCACCCACCTGCGAAGTAATTCAAAGGTTGTGTGTGAAGTGGACCAACCTGCACTGGGTCAGTCGGCATGGTCGACTAAGGCCTATTCACCCTGATTTCAGGGTAGGTTCGAGCCCCTCGATGGGGACATTGGGGATGTAAGTTGATCGGATCCATTGACTGAACATGTCATGTCCTTCCAGCATTTGCTAAGCAACCACTAACACCGTGTATAAGCCACCAACTTTTTTTAACCCTTCATTTTTCATAACTCACCCACTCCACAGCTCCCCTATCCCCTAACCCACCTTATTTATATCATATTCATTACTATAACTCTGCGGCGAGTATCGCGCGTGATCTTGCGTCTCGCTCGCACAGATCGCATTCCGGCGTGATCGATGCGACTGCGCACATTCGATGGTAATCCTTGGTTATGGGGTTTGGGCTTGGGTGAGCTGATGGAAGTAGGATGAACGAGGAAGAGATTTCAAGAGGACAGGCTTAAAGAACATAGTTTGAAGACAATACAATACAAACATTCTACTCTATATACCATAAAACTCTAATACTCCCATTCTAACTCTCTCTCTCTATTCTATTCTATTCTTTTCTTTTCTATTCTATTCTAAATATTCTTTCCTGGTAGAAATTGTTACCTTAGCAATAAGGCCGCCTATTTGGATAGTTTTATCGTTGTGAATTTTCTTGTCATTCCTGGTATGCAATCTTCTGTCTTCTGTCTGTTCCTTTCAAAGTTCAAAGTATTTATTTAACTTTGGGATATTTACAGTCAAGTCAGTTACATAATCTTTTGTTTACATATTTTAATTCTAATAATAAACTCGTTGTGACGTTTCAATCCAAAATTTAAAGTCAATACGTTCTTTTTACACTTTATAGAACAACAAAAAAGGACAGGATACTGTCAATTTACTTTTAAAGATGGGATGTTATAAGCATGGACTTAGTAACATAGTTACACTGTTATAAGTACTACTGTCAAACATTTTTTGACGCGTTGATCGTTGATCGAACAAGTAGAAAAAAAGGGTGCGAGCAAAAACTTCTGACTCCAAATGAAGCCTAATTTGACAGCTATGCTCTTATTTTAAAATATCGGTATTTAAAGTAGAAACTTGCCAAATCCAGAAAAAAAAATGCGATTGCTACAAGGCAACCTTAATCCAACTAAAATCGGACAAAGAAAAGTAAATAATAAATTGATATCAAATGAGACAAAAAAATAGTTCCTTTATATTTTATCTAAACTCAGTCTTATCTCCACAGAATGGATTTACACCATTCCAAAGACTCGCATTCTAAGTCCTTATCTATCCCAACTCCGACTACCGTATCAGTTTCGGTCCAGCAATACAGTAAAGAAATTCGCAGCACTTACTGCTATCTCCCTAAGAGCCTCTCTTATGGCTACATCAAAATCATCTCAGCAGCTTCCCCATCCCATAGTTCTGGAAGTGGAGCTGAAAAATGTTACGTTGTAGGAGTGATGATAGGAAAATAGATAGAAGATAATGTATGATTAAGAATAGATCTGAATAATTCAGTTTGATTTTGATTTCAAATTATTGTGTTTACAACATTAAAATTATTATTTTTATATGGATCCAGAACGAGGATTTTTTTTACATTTCATGCATACAATCAAAGCAATATAATATAATAATATATGTTGAACAAGCGTGGTAAACAAATGCTTCTTGTTTACTCTAGTTAAAGGATGACTCGAGCCTCACTTTGTAGACCTCTATAATTTATTTATTTGTATTAGGAAGATTTACATACATGCTTACAAATAGAATAAGATAATAAATGTGTAAATAGCTAATAACAAATCTCCACCGATAGAATAGAAGTGTATTAATATATTATTTATTACTGTATTTCATAGTAGATTTTTTATTATTAGAAGCCGATATATTTTTTTTTTCAAAGAAATCCCTATACATTTATAAAATAGTCATTTACAAAAAAAGCGTTTGCTAAATATTATGATATGATAATGAACGAAAGGCTGCATTTTAAAATCGCTTCTCCTATAAGCCTATTCCAGCTCCCAGTTTGAGCGCGAGCGCAGCCGTTTTCCACACGACCTTTAAAGGCTAACGTCAGATTAGATCCCCTCAATGCTCAGCCTTATTTAGCCCGCTCTTTATAAATCTAAGCTAAATACTTTGCTTAAGTAAGCCGAGATTTATGTGCAACGGGCCCTTTGAGTTCGTTTGTTATCGATTTTGAGACTCAACTCGATAAGTTTAAATAAGGACTTGAATTTACTGTAAAGTATACCGGCTTTGACTATAAAGCATATCTAGAAACGAGTTTTAATCATATATAATCTCAATTTTTAAGGTATTTTAAAAACATTTTGTATGTGTTTAACAACAATATTGTTTATTAGGAAAAAATCTATTGCTTCTGTCTTATACAGTTCATTCTTATTTGATTATTACACGACATATAACATAAAATAGCTACCTATTAGGTAGTTAGACCCGATAGAGCCCTCAATTCAATGCATGCATGCATTTCATGCATTTTTGTTTATTTATTATTATTATGTTGGTAGTTGGTACACTTTAAGATCACGGGTCTATGAGGCTTGGTTCTTTGGGACGCATGCATGGGGCCAATATTATTATTATTATTTAATAGTTTATTTGTGTCACAAGCTTTACAGAAAAATCATCTCATTACAAAAAAATATAATTATAATTAATATATTAACATTTAGGTACAATTACAACTAGGTACTAAAGTAACAAGCGCGCCTGTTACTTGGATAGCCAAAGAGATGAGGGTTCGAGTCTCTGCCCGAACCCAATGTTTTTCATTTACACTTCGATTCAAAAATAATAATAGCTGTTTCAATTTTTATAGTAAAAACATTATGATCAAGGCAGGTCACTGCGAAATGGTCAACAACAGTGACCACTTTGATGTGGCCACAAATACTAGCCAGTACCGTAGTAAACCTAAAGGTAAAGTCGCCAGATTAGCACTAGTTTATTAGCCCTGCGCCGCGGCTTCGCTTGACGTTAATTACCTGTTAGTAATAGTTGTATCTGTTTACAGCGGGCCCGATTAGGTAACCTAAGTACGGTTGAGCTGAAAATTACAGAAATGATCAGAATCAGTTGTTTTAGATATCGATCTTTGTTTCATTGAGATTTTTTCTTCTTTATTTTCTTTTTAATCTTAATTATTAAAACCAGATTATTATTTTACCAATGTTACCAATGTTTTAAAACTTTATAGGATAATTTCCTTAGTGCCTAAGACAAGCTGTGTTCATTGTACAGTTTCACAGCTATAATAATAAAATAAAATAAACTTGTTAGTATAATATGTACTTTTGTTTTTGTTAATAATTACTATAAAATGAACTGTTTTTAACTATAACAAAATAAAAACTTTTATCGACTTGATATTAGTAAACGCGTTGAACTCTTTTGCTTGTAAAACCATTATTATGCATTTCCTTAATTTTTTTGTGAGCGTTATTATGAAAACTCTTTTCAACTAATAGTTTAGCATAAATAGACTTAGACCTTATTTCTTTCACAAGAAGGGTTAACTGCAATAATGATTTCAGGTCCAAAAATAATTTAAATCTTTAATAATGTAATTCAGTTACTTGACAATTTTGTTTTAAGATCTTGTTTACAAAACTTAACACAATAATCAATCAAAGGACATTAATCATTATTGCAATAGACCAGATTTATGTCACTTAGGACTTGATGCAGGCTACGGGTGACACTATTAGTGTAACTAATTTGCTCCTCACTTTTGCACCTGACTGTACAACAAGTAAATGTGCTAACATTTACACCATCCCGGGTCATGGTGGCACGACAATATCGCTATCAGATAGACACGGCATCGAACCTGCAACGCGCTCTTGCAATCCGCCGGTATCCCAACATCGACTTATTTGTATGTACTACCTAGATCTAGGGTCGACCCAGGTTACCAAGCATATTAGTACAATAGTTTATGAGTTTGCTGTCGACACAAAAAGAAAAAGAATAAAAAGATAAAGAAAAGGATAAGGTCTTGCTGTTACGTTAGCTTCTATTAATATTCTCGCATAATATTGCCTGGAAGAAATCGCTTAAAGCAATAAGACCGCCAATTGCATTCTTTTTCACCCCCAACAAAAAAGACCCCATGCGAAGCGTACATGTTATCCTAGCTTCCTGGTTTAGTTATGGTTATATATAACTAAGAGCAGGCAAAATGTGCGCGCTTCTGAGGTTCATAACATTTATGTTACACCCATAATTTGATTTTTGTTTTGTTTTTTATTTTATTTTTGATTCTCACTGGAGTCGACCCTACATGTAACATCGTTTAGCGTGGTAGTGGTTACAAGTTAGGAGCCGATGGGAGATTTTTGTCTGAGTTACGTCACGATAGTGAGGCAATGGTAAGCAGGTCTAAAGTTATCTTTGAGGAAATTCACTGTAGATCGAATGAGAGAATATGCAAGTGTTAGATGTAGGAATATTTAAGACTAGCTGTCCACCCGCGGCCACGCCTGAGTTCTTTTTTGACTATTCCGTGCCCAGTTTCCCGTACGAATTAAATATTTTCCCGTGGTAAAAAGTATTTAAGACATTGGACCACCATGCAAAATTTCATTGAAACGGGTCCGGCAGTTTCGGAGATTAACCCGTACAACAGACAAAGAAACAAAAAAAAACGTCTCCCTGACTCGGTATTTAGCATACTTTTTCATTGATCATTTGACCTCAACAGTTTTATCAAATTACAGATTTTTACAAAACATAGATATACTATTGTAATAGCAAATTCAGTGAAGTTTGATACGTCGATGTTGCGACATAATCAAAAGTCAATAAGTAAAAAAGAATCCTTTGTGGTAATCACAACCATCCCTAACTTGCTTGCCAAACATGGAAATTTCGGCAACACCTTTCTTCTAAGGGAGAAGCACGGCTGAAAGGGCTTGGATCCAGGCCTGAAAAACTTAAAATATATAAAAAGGGAGAGACTTGAGTCCAGCAGTGAACTAGCATATCCTATTATTCTAGCAGTAATGTAAACAATCCACCTCTTTGAAATATTTCTTCTAAGATCTCTACGCATACTTAAATCTAAATTATTAGCCGTATGTTAGCCGTTTACTCCACTTAATACTAGTTGATACCTCCGTGTGACCAGTGCAGTTGCAACTAAATGCAAGATTCTTATTGCATTCCGAAGTGTGCGTATCTAATATCGGGGTCACAATTCGTCACACTAGCCAATTGCGGTTTCCCATGCCAGATATTTATGGACAATACGAATATACTCGCATAATATTACCTATTTACTATTTACTAGGGACTACTATTTGGTATTCAGTGCTTTTATTTTAACCTGCGATTTTGTCAACACTGTTATATTTTCCCGTGGGCAAAAGTAACTTATATTTTAACCCCCACATAAAAGAGGGGAGTTATAACTTTGACGTGTGTGTCTGTCTGTCTGTAGCATCGTATCTCTTAAACGAATGCGTCGATTTAGATCTAGTTTTTTTGTTTGCAAAATTTACAATCGTGAGTGTTCTTAGCTATGATCCATGAGAATATCTTCAGCCATTTGAAGATTATCAGCTCTTTTCTAGTTGTTGAAAGGATCAAGTAACTTAAGATTTTTAACTTAATGTTATTTCACATAATTTTATTTATTATCCTGCAGTTTTTTTATCCCAATCCATTCAACCGTTGAGGCGTGAAGACATGAAAGACAGATAGTTTTTTTGCCTATTGCTTTATAATATAGATTATTTTAATGGACTTTATGTTCTGAAAAAGTAACAAATATACAAAAGAAAATACCTAACGTATCTATTCTATTCTCGCCAAGAATAAAATGATACTAATACAAAGTACAAAGAGGCACTTTAAAAAGTAAAACAATTCGAAATAAAGAAATTTTCAGAAGCAAATTACAAAACAGCCGACTTAATAAAGAAATAAATACGTAAGTACATTCTTTAGATCACAGATTAAACAACCCACCGCACTGGTATGATGCAACTTAAATACCCATTTCCTTAATTAAAGCCGCGCAGAATCTTTATGCCAATCAAACTGTCTCCCAGTACGTTTCCTTCATACCTAGATCGTGCGGTGACATTTGATCACAATCCTACCATTGCGAAACATCTATCCGTCCCTTACGCACTCTCACAAACTAGAAAAGGACGGGTATATAATTGAATACTGCCCAAGACCCGATGTGCGGTGCAATTGTGATGCAAAATAGGTCGTTACTCGTTAGTTAAATGTAAAATATTTCTGATTGACATATGTCTGTCCTTGTCTCAAATGAGAATAATGAGTGAGGTGAGCTGCATATCCGGTTGTAGTAAAATTTGAATTATTTTAATTGATAATACAGTTCTGTATCCTAAGTATAAGCATATTATTCTATATCATAATATGTGCTTCTAAATTAAGCATTACCCATCCACTACGTTACGCCCGCGTTTTTTTTTTTCGATTTATTCTTTTTGGATGAATCTGACATCTCACACCGTGCCGTGTGACCCCAAACTAGGCAGAGCCCCTATGCGTGTGTCATTAGAAACTAATATACATACCTACTTATATAAATATTCAACATCCGGACACAAGGCAAATAATCAGACGAATCCGTTGTTGCTTAGTTTCTTATAAAAGAAGGACAGACAAACAGACTTTCGCTATTATAATATTAGTATGGATTGATCAAAATCGATGTTCACCGTTTCCGCGTATATTCCACATATACTAGTAAGTACGTACTCAAATTTAACTGGTGGTTTATCCGCAACTAACTAACTAAACTCAGAAAACTAGGTTGAAATAGCAAAAAAAAGAACTGTATAGTCACGTGACCGACCTCTTGTATGTTAAGTTGAATTTTAATTTTGAGATTTTAACCGATGTCCGTTAAGAAAAGTTGTTCAGTTTCATGAGTACTGTATGTTGCGGATAAACTACCAGTTAAATGTCACGGTGTATAGTGGGAAACAAACTAGCGCCTTTCGGGTGGAACAGAACAAAGGATCTAGTCCCTGCAATAAACATAACTAATATTTTTTTGGCGTTATGCATTTAAAAATAAAAAAAAAAATATTTCTTAATTTTACAAATAATTACAACTATTTACAACATTAAAAATATATACGCATGTACAAAATTCTTACGTAAATCTAAATTATTTAACTAAATTATTTAATACTTTTTAATATAATTACACTGTATAAATACACCACATAAAATACCAGATGACGCACTAAAATAAAAATAAAATATACAGAACTGCTCGCGTTGATGTCTTTTATATGAACACGTCGTTTACTGCTTGCGCGAGCGCTGCTATTTCATAACTATTGATAATATTATTTAACTATTGATAATTTTATTTACTATCATTACTTGAAAATTTCAATAGGTTTTTGACGGAAAGTAGTAACCGAATATAATATTAATAAGTTTCAAACCTAACCTATAACGTAAAATTGTAATTGTTGGTCGGAAAAATGTCATAGCAATTTTTAAATATAGCTAGTTTATCTTAACAGTGAATAAACTTGTCTGTGAATGTAAACATTCTTGTTTGGTCCAGACTTTGGATTAGAACGTAACAGTTCGATAAATCGCCATATTTGGCCTTACCCCGTTTTAGCACAATGTTACAATAATTAAGATATTGTTCGTATTTCATTATAACCGACTGTGATTTAGTGTGACTTGGCTGTGAGCGCGGCGCTTTGGAAGTCCATGTTTAACATTATTTATTAGTGGAATACTTGCCATATTGAAGTAGGAAGCTGTTTTATAAGGATTGACTGATTTTGTAAAATGTATGTACGTTTTGTCATGTGTTTGCTATGATGGCTTAGTAATAGTAAAATAGCTAGATGTTTAAAAAAGCCATGGGTTCATGAAACATAGCATAATTCTGTTGGAAATTAACCAAAAGGGTGGTATTTATTGCTTCCACTGTTTTTGTCTTATAAGTATGATTAAGAGCGGAGTTTTTGGCAAGGTTTTTGTTTGTACTAAATTATTAGGACTGAAACATAATATTATTTACTTACAGCTTTATGCACCATTAACAAGGGACGACTGTTTTTATTTACCTATACTTTTTTTATAACAAATAAAGTGCATAAAAATACAAAATACGATTGATTAAAAAAGAAATAAATTTTATTTAATTTTCCTAACTCAGAGTACAACATAGAACCAACCTCTGAGGAATTACGAGTATTAAAAATGTGACACGTCAAAGAAGTTTTTGTTGGTATGGACACCGCTGCACTTGAAAGTGTGACAATTATGACGACTGGTCATCATCAAGCGACATCTTCATTACACGTTCGTCGTCAAGTCATTACAAGAATATCCAGCGGTTATAGATAAAAGGCCTCATTATCCAGCCTCTTAAGTTTAAAAATTACCTGGGAATGCGTGTGCGGTGGTCTTATCGCCTAAAGCGATCTCTGCGACTGGTGTGACTAGTACATACTACTCATTTTCGCAATTATGAAGCTATAAAATATTATTTTTAACGGCAGCAAGGTGTTTTAAATAAATGACGTCACGTTTATAGATGGCTGTTTGAGTTATTAAAAGTAATGGGTTACATCGCTGTAGGCGGTAAGTATTGGTAAATAATTCATAAATAATTTCGTCGGCTCTTACTTTTATCTACTACTAACAGACTAACAATTAGCATAAAAATATGTATAGCAAAATTTAGTTATTATTATAACAAAACTGAGCTAGTCGTTATGATGAAATTAATTCCTTATATCATTATTAAAAATTTCTACTGCCTTTTTCTTTCAATTTTTTTACTTTATCTTTCTTCTTAATCATTTTCTTATTTCCTTTTATTTTTCTTGTAGCTAGTATCTAAATAGAAAACCACTACTATATTTTTTTCGGTTTATTGAAAATGTGAAAGAGTTTATCTAGCCATTAACGCAATAACGTAGCACTGCTTGTGAAAATATTATGGTAATGATGGAACATTTGAACCCCATGAAAAAATTATTCCTGAGCTTTTAAGGTATAAATGGTAAGTGTGAACATGAACAAACCCAGTTGAGTCATTTTAATACTTGTATTGTTTTACAAGGTATTAAGAGTTGAGCAATCTTGATACTAGCTCTACAAATCACCACAACACTGTGAACGCAACATTCTCTAATTTTAATTAGATATCTAACATCAAACTTGGCAATAATTTAAATAAATAGCACAAAAAGGTCAAACTAGGCCCGTTAATAGTGGTTAATACATTCCAATAAAACCAATTTATACGTTCAGTTATTACCACTAACAAAGGCGAAATGCTTCAAATGCTAGGCTCTAAATTGAAGACCTTAAAAGCTACAATTACAAAGGGATCGTGAGTGAACAGTAACATAACTTTGTCAGAGCTGTTGTCCCAATAAGTAGGTGCATAATTCGTTTTCATTCTGGCAATAAATTGTTGTAAACATATCGCTTTGCTTTATACCCAATATCCAGAAATAGGGCTGTTTATGGTGTTCATATTATTGGTTTGGTAATATTAATTTGTGAAATTTAGGACTACAGTATGTAGTTTCTGCACAACGTTTATTACTTTGCCTTGATGGCGAAATTATACCGATCAGTCCAAACATTTTATTTACTACACCTATGAATCCCCTTTATATTATTTATTATGTACCTTCTATTAAATAAGTGATGACATCACACGACCAGTCAAAAAGTGGACGAAGTCGTCCTATTGGTCTAGTTTAATTTTTTCGTATTATATGTTTTATGCTCATAAATTGTTTAGTTTATCAAAATTCATCTCGTAGTTTTTTTCTCTTCAGAAGGGTTTTTTATTAATTGCTAGGTTTCCGCACGCAGCTTTGCCCGTATTTACAGTTTTTCCCGTGGGAATAAGGTATTTTCCCACAGTAAAAGGTAGCCCATATCCTTCTCCAAGGTCTAATTTGGTATCAGATTTTATCAAAATCCACTGTTCAAGTTTCATCAAAATCCAAGTCATCAAGCTCACGGGTTTTGGCGTGAAGTCGTAACAAACAGACAGACAGAGTTATTTTGCATTTATTATATTA
Organism: Teleiodes luculella; assembly: GCA_948473455.1. Lineage (NCBI taxonomy): Eukaryota > Metazoa > Arthropoda > Insecta > Lepidoptera > Gelechiidae > Teleiodes > Teleiodes luculella. The sequence goes on from OX419605.1 coordinate 5,222,722, forward strand.
GTAGGGATTATTAGGGATCATAATTTCATCAGATTCTAAATACTAAAGTCGTGCACATCCCTAGTCGCACACGCAACAGCTTGTAGGATAGTTGCAAATGGTTTTAGTTCGATTACGCATTGGATCGTAACTCCCGAACTAACTATGTACTCTTACACCAATAGTGTAATAGGCATATTAATTCGAGTGAGACCTAGGTTGCCTGGCCTCCTAGGTTCACAGGCCCTGCCTACGGGCCTAACATTACTCGATTAATCACATCACTGAGTTAGGTATCCGATGTTGAAACACAGATTTGTGTAGGCAGGGTAAATTGCTGGTAAATATTTCATGAGTTTGTTAACACTAATCGCCAGCGAGCAGTCAAATTTTCCAATCAGTTACGGTGCCAAACGTATTAGGTTACGGAGTGTTGAAACTGATGAAGGTGGTTTGTAACTACGTATAGTGATGCTGTGTAAAATAGCTCTAATTATTTTGTCTCCAACTTGAATAAATCAGCTTTTAGAGGGGCTAAAATCTTTGTAGCTAAGTGGTAGAATATTAGAGGTCCAAGTATTTATTGTGTTGACTTTGGTGCTTCGGAATATCTTAACTTATCTACGACTAGCGACCCGCCGCGGCTCCGCACGGGAAAATGGTTATTGTGGGTTATTCTTAAGTATATAATGCATGTATTATACATATAAACCTGCCTCTTGAATCACTCTATCTATTAAAAAAAACGCATAAAAATCTGTTGCGTAGTTTTAAGGAACATAGGTACAGAGAAAGAGACATTGTTTTATACTATGTAGTGATATTCGTTGCATATGCCACGTAAGAGGCATTGAAGTACTATTATTTACTTCTGTGATATAAGGTTATATTATTTCCTTCAAGAGAAGCTCAGGCCTACCATGAATTCAGGATGAACCGGGTAAAGTCGCAAAAACTAAGTCAACCACCCTAGCCCAATGGGGTTGGTCAACTGCAAACAACTATTTTTCCTTTTTCCAAATATGTGTGCAGGTTTTCTCATGATCTTAGCAACCTCGGGTGACGCTACCGAGGTTTGTGAGGTCGACCGTCGATTTTTCAGGACACACTATAAAATAACTCGTTTTCAGATTTCGTTATAGTTAGCAGCAAACAACTTGATCAAGATGTCACGTGGTACAACTGCGCGCGCACAAAAAATCTTAGTAAAAAGTAGTATTGAACCCGCGACTTCTAAATGGAAGACAAAACCGTAGCCACTTGGCCACAAACGCTCACCATTGATGATATTATGTTTTGTTTCATATTAATCCGGACAAAAGGTCATTGTCGCTTGTATACAATGTGCAAATTGTTTTTAAACGATACGATAAAACTATAGGATATTATCGCAAAATACGTAATTTGGCATACCCATGGTCTAAGAAAACAAGGTCTAACCATTAGACCACGTGACTGACACAAGCCTACGTCATTTTGCGCTGTTCATCCTTGTCTATTAACACGCATTCGACAAGGATGAACAGCGCAAGATGACGTAGGTTTGTGTTAGTCACGTGGTCTAATGGTTAGACCTTGTTTTCTTAGACCTTGGGCATACCGTAGTAGAAGGCGGGGTGAGCGTGTGACCTTACCAGACATATTGGCGGTACATTATTTTTAATAACTTTCAAGAAAAGAAACAGGTCAATGAATTTCTATCCGGATTTATATGAAACAGACAATAGTAATCTATTAATAGATATGTAGGTGAACGTGATCAGCAGCCAGCAAACAGGAAGTGCATCTAATGACATCCTGCTGCATAATAGTTGCATAATGGCGCTATAATAAACCGCACGCGGATTGGCCGGAGATGGGCTGCCATGTTGCCACGTCACCGTTATATAAACAAACATTTTGACATATATAGTACAACTATAGTATAGCTCCGACCGTGCCTAAAGTATTTCCCGGGGAAATGAGGCATTTTCCCGCGGTAAATGGTAGCCTATGTGATATCCTAATGTATAAGCTATATTTTAGCTATTTTGCTTGGGGACAGGCTTTTTCAATCGTGCTTTACAAAACATTGTTATTAGTACCTACTTATAAAATTTAAAAAAATTGTTTAAGAGATTCAACGCCTGTGGAGTTTCTTTAGTGAGTTCTTCTCCACAGAAGACAGCCTTTTTGAACTCGCCAGATATAATGTATTCTTAACTAATGTGTAATGTAATATCTAAAAGTCAGAAAATAAAATCTTTGAACTCTTTGATTATAGTAAAGTAAAAACATGCATCCGTCCTTGCACACTTTCGCATTTATAATATTAGTAGGATTTCAATTTGATTATTCGGACTTGATGAAAGCTACAGACGACGCTATTCGTGTAGCTGCTTTTTGGGGCGAGCCTGTTTGAGTTTGCTGTTGACTCAAAAAAACAAAATATTTGTATTGTATTGTATTGTAAAGAAGAAGAAATCGATTTCAACGCTCGAGCCCCTCGGTGGGGACATATACGAGCTGTTAATGATGATGATTATATACGGTACGGTCAAGTGCAAGATAACACGCGCACCGCTATTCTCTTTCTAATTCAACGAACATAAGAACAAGACAGTCTTAAAAAAAAATAAACATTCAGCGTGCTCTTGACTGTACAAAGCAAGAATTCGGTTAAATTGTAATTATATTTTCACAAACCTTATTGTTATAGTAGATTGTGTTCAGTATCGCAGCTTATATTAGATACATGGATATCGAGTGCCTTTTCTACGTAAAAATCCGATACCTACTTCTAACTAGCTAGCTAGTTATACCAACCGCAATTCTCTCTAACCATCGGTTATGGTTACGGTTAACCGCAAAGCCTACTATTGAATACTTGCAATAGCACGCCAAAGGAATTAACTCCTCATTAAGAATCGTCAAGGGAACTGACAGGATAATGGCGATTGGGACCCCTCAATCGAATTGTCCATATTTATAGTCCTACAGTTATAGACTAAAAGCCCGTGCTGAAAAATGAACTTCGTCTAATTCTCCATCATACTAATATTTTAAAGAGGAAATATTTGTGTGTGTGTGTGTGTGTGTGTGTGTGTGTGTGTGTGTATGTATGTAATGAATAAACTCAAAAACTACTGAACCAATTTCAAAAATTCTTTCACCATTAGAAAGCTACATTTACCCAGAGTAGCATAGGTTACCTTTTACCTCGGGAAAATGCCACATTCCAACGGGGAAAACGGTTAACGCAGGCGGAGCCGCGGCGGAAAGCTAGTAAATAATAAATTAAGAAGATTATAATAATAATAATAATAAATCCATTTATTTCAGGCAATATTTACATAAAGATGTTAATTATGTAAACAGAAGCCCATATCATAAATACCTTACAGACTATCATACATATTTTATACTATATCTAAGCACTAATTCACTTAATCACACTAAGCTACGGCGTGTTTTTTTTTTTTTTTTTTTATAGGGACAGCGTCGGTGGCCTAGTGGCTACGGACATCGGCTTCCATTCAGGAGTCACGGGGTCGAGTTAGGTACGATAGAGTAAGGAAGAAAATTTTTTTGAGTAGTATAGACACAAATTCTGTCAACTAGCTGGGGTGCGGGGGGGGTTGTCAACTAGCTGGGGTGCGGGGGGGGTTGTCTTCGGGTTATGATTGCTCCAAATGTGATGCAGCTTTCTATTGATGACTTCCTATTGGTCGAAACTGACGGAAAACAAAAATATATCAGTACGAAATTACATATGTGTTGACCGGATCACCTTTTAATTCGTTTCTATAATGTGAAATACTCTTTGTACGGCACGTATTAATATGTTTTAGATTTTCGAATATAGGTAACGACGGAACGGACGGATGTACGTTTATTCGACGCTCTGACAGTGAAAGAAACCTGCACACACCTGCGAAGAAATTCAAAGGTTGTGTGTGAAGTCGAGTCGGAAGTCGGCCCTAGCCACTTATAAACTTGACTAAGGTCTAGTTACCCTGATTTCAAAGTAGGCTTGAGCAGGGACATACATGAGCTATTTAACGATAAATAAAACGACAGTTAAGTTTTAAAAAAGAACAACACCAGTTTAACCGCATTGAATCAGTAAGTCAAATAAAACGGGGTGTACTCTCGACCTATACACTCACGTATTGCCAGTTAGCTCCCAACGAGTTAATTCAAAAGCAGTTTAATAGATTTAACTGTTTAAATGCCTAATTAGGTTGTGAGTCCGTAAATAATTGAGGTGTGGTGCGTTTTATCTCGACTTGCCTAGTTTTAATTGTAATTGACTTGATTCAGATATAAAGGTAGATTGGACCCAATTTACTTGAAGTAAAAAGCTGCCATGCGGTTGTCGGCTTAAAATTTGTCTAACCCAAATCTTTGCGGCGGTTAAAGGTGCTAACGATCATCTTTTTTACGAACAACTGCGATCCACAACCCGGCTCCGAGCGTGACATCATTGATGGTTTTTTGTTGTTTGTTTTGGTTACGTACATTTTCGCACTAAAGTATATCACTATCACTACATAGTATAAAATAAAGTCGCTTTCTCTGTCCCTATGTCCCTATGTCCCTATGTCCCTCCCTTTGTACGCTTAAATCTTTAAAACTACGCAACGGATTTTGATGCGGTTTTTTTTTAATAGATAGAGTGATTCAAGAGGAAGGTTTATATGTATAATACATGCATAATATACTGAAGGATAACCCACAATAACCATTTTCCCGTGCGGAGCCTAGTTCATAATAAAGTAATAAGTAATAAAATTTATTGAATGATTATATTAATACATTAGTTGTCAACATTAGTGTTTCTCAACCAATGCTCTTTAAGTACTCCCAACATTGCGTACAGTCGACATCAGGATTATGCTATCGATGTCTCTCAGATTTGCCGTTATTTATCGACAATAGCCACACCTACCGAGTTGCGTAAACGCATGCAGCTGGCCAATTCTGATAACAGTAAAGAAGTATATTGATTCGGCATCAGAACACAGAAAATAACACAATAAGTCCTTAACACATTATATGAAAACAAAATACAAGTGCTTAAGTTAAACTTATTTATTCATTAGTAGCTTACTGGCCCGCGGTTCCGCCCGTATTAACAGCTTTTTTCTGTTTTTCCCGTGGGTATTTGAGGTATTTCCGCTCGGTAAAACGTAGCCTATGTGCTTCTCCAAGGTCTATTCTGTCTCTGTACCAGTCTGTACCAAGTTTCATCAATATCGGTTCAGTGGTTTTGGCCTGGAAGCATAACAAACAGATAGACAGACAACCAGAGTTACTTTCGCATAATTATAATATGAGTAGGGATTACAAAAAAATAATGAAGTCAGAAGCTATAATAAGTTTTGCTTAAACCAAGACAGGTCACAAATAGCCACAATCGACTAGAGTAAGGCCTGTCCCTTGATCATTGGAGTTCTTAACTGTTATTATTAATTACACAGGTGAATATAGCTGCCAAACTCCTTTGTAAACCGCCACGACATAAACAGGAAGAGACGGACGGAATACTAAGATTCTAAGCAGGAGGCCTAGTTTTATATTTTTAAAAATAATATGTATATTTTTCTCTCCTTACATTTCAGTGTGTAATTTGTCGCAACAGTGCAAATAAATGTGTTTTTTTTTTTCTTTCTTTCTTTCTTTTCTTTCTAGTTTGACAACACTGATATTTTACAGTGTACATAATATTATAATATTCTTGGAATTTGTCACCAACAACCATAACCGTTGGTTAGTGTTTAAACAGCCGTAGAGCATTAATTTTCTATGAAAATCAAATATCAAATGGCCGTTTAAACATAATGTCTTGGTCATGTTTGTCAGTGAACCGGCACTTAGTAGATATATAACGTTCTAATTCTTTACTTTTAAATAAATATTATTTTTTAATTTTGTCTTTCTGCTTAATAATATACAGGCAACCGGTACGTGAATTGCATGTATGCAAGCGAAGGTGCAGCATTTAGATGCAGGTTCGCCAGATAGCGATAGGGCATCGCGGGGGGTCGGGAGTCAATCAGCTCCTACACCACTGCGTTGTGCAAGGTGTGAGCAGGGCTTACTGCACCGACTGGGAAACTGGAGGACCACGCTATAATAATAATAATAATATGACACACAAACAAGAAACATTGACAGTGACAAAATTAATGCACGACACTAAACACATATAACAATCGTACACTACACTTACTTGGTTTAGGCCCGTAAGTGTAAGTTTTTTACCAGCTTTTTGCTGAGATTAAAGAAATTCACACAAAAATAATAATAATAATATACTTTATTTTTCAAATTCAAATTCAAATTCAAATTCAAATTCAAATAATTTATTATTGACACCAAGAAAAACATTACAGAGAAAATACAAACAGAATACAAGAAGTCAACAGGCAGCCTTGGCAGCAAGCGGCAATGGTTGACTAGATAAGCTACAGAATTTATTTAAAGCCGGTTTAATAATATCACAAGCCTGAAAAAAATTGTGTGACAATAAGGCCGCCTTTGGGTTGGTATACTGTTGGTAAACTGTACTGGCAGCCTTAATACATTTTTATTTTACAATACGTAAATATGTTTGCGGCTAGATTCTGAGCCACAAACATATAGTTCGATTTGTCGTTATTACAAATTACCCTAAGTCCTTTTTAATAATCTTAAAATCAAACTTTTAAAATTCCCTAAGTAACATTATTCTATTAAATTGTGTGATAGGTATGAGTATGATACGGGCAGATTAAGCTAAATCTACTAACAAAATGTTTTTTTGAAATAGTATGCGAGGTCTTTTTGTTACCATATCTGTGGTATTGTATTTTACCCAATAGACTGGTTTACATACGTCCCACTCCGAGTCAGTTTCCATAAGTTCTTCATTTATCAGAGATATGGATGGATAACATAAATAACACCTCGCTGGACAGACTATAACAATGAGACTCGATCGAGTAGGCAACACTACTACAAACCTAGTATTTATTAGTTATCTCTGTGTCTTGTGTGTCTGTGTCTTATACAACGTAAATCAAATAGCACAAAACTTTTCGGGTGATAAAACATCATCTAAAAACGAAAACACTTTTTTTAATTATTTATTTTTCTTTCAAGTTGAATTGGCCGGATGAACAACTGTATGAAAAGTGAAAAAAAACTTGCAATAGCAGTGAGCAAGAAATACTTATTTACAATAAAATACTGACTACTGAATTTTACTATTTTGAATCGAAGCGAAAATGTAAATAAAACATTGAGCTCGGGCAGAAAGGGACTTTTTTTCCCGGCTGTTGGCGACCGTACCTTTTTTGGATGTTTTATACTTTTTAGATTTTTATGTTTCTTATATATTTTTGATATTATTTTGTTTTATAATGTGTCACTTGCTTGCTTTCTAGAAAAAATGGTGAAAGATTAAATTGTAAAACTTGAAACTTTATTTATTTACAAAGTAAAGTAACGGCACCAACGTTGCTCAATACCGGCTAAACAGGCGTAGTAACAATACGCTTACTGACGGTATCTGTAAAAAACTAAAAACTACCTATTTTATTTTTCTTTACCTATCAATTTGTACCGTGAGCACATAGCCCAAGCCCCATTGCAGAAAATCTTTCCTCATTCGATATTAACAAGATAACTTTCTTTGTAGCTTGCTCTAACAGCATAATTTGTTTTTTTTTTTTTATATCAACGTGTACATACTTCAGGTTTCTTCTATGGCACAGAACAGAAGTAGATAATAGGTATATAATTAATATTCCTATCTTTAGTGTTAAAAACGAGTTTAAATAATTAGTTTAGCAGTAAGCTACGAGGCTTTATTGCTAGCTTAATCTTTATTTGAGTAAGCAAACCTGAAAAACTATCAGAGCTAGATACCTGCCGTTTATATTAATTTTACCGCAATGGCGTACATTACCTAGGTTCTTAAAAGCTTTTACCTCTCAAAGCACTGTGTAGCCCTGATTCTGGCAGGCATGGACATTTATTTTGAGGTTAATTAATAATTTAGATTAAAATTATAAATAATTTTTAAATTTATGTTTCATTTTATCGGTCTCTCATTCTGGAAGAAAATTTATCTGAAAGTAATTATTATTTGCTCAATAATTCTGCCTACAAAATCAGGGCCTACTCAATAGAAATATAAGACCGTTACAAAACAATACACTCTTTTTAGCTACACCGTTGTCGTATACTAAATGTGACATGTTTTCTCGACGTGCAAAAATAATACTCAAAAAATATCTTTTTAAGATTCCAATATAGTTTCAAGAATTCAGCGCCAACAAAAATTTACAGATACAGATTTTGCCCATATTAAATTTTCAGCAAAAGATGTCTTAATATCTTTCATCTGTTTGCTGCAATTTTAATTTTTACTCTAAGATTAAAAGTGCCCCGAAAATGAAATAAAATCTTTACATCGTTACATTTGTACTTAGTCAAACTCTAGTTTCCTAACGTTAGCTTCACTGCTTGCCAGAATTAAGGTGTTTCTGTAGAAGGTGTAGGAGCTACAGGGTGCTTTCGCACTCGGCACTTGATTACAGTTTCATGTCCGTACTAATTTACGGGCCGTAACGCGCTACAACGAATGCGCCTCACAAAAACCACCCTTTAGGCTCAGCTCGCAGATAATGCGCACAATTGTGCTTGCTTAGTACTCGTTTGTGGGGAGATTTAAAAGGAATTGCATAATAAACACTTTTTTCTCCTAATTTCAAGGCGAGGTGAGGCGAGTAAAGATAAAGAAGTATTCGATTATTGGGATTTAGGACCGTCTGTCTTCTATCGTCGTTGGTTGAAGGTTCAAACCTGCCTAAGTCCAACCTGATCATCATCATCATCATCATTAGCAATGTAACGGGTTGCTTTACAACCTCATTTTCACCCCATTTTTTTTCTTTTTTTTGTAATGGCACTAGTTATACTTTGTGCCATTCACCCCATTTTCCATTTCTTTCTCGTCTAAATTCAAACATTACATTTTTGAATTCATTCGTCATTCATACGTCATCTTCGTCATTTTGTTCTTTAGTATTTCCCTTGAACTTGGCCTAGACGGCCGTATTTTTAAATTTATTTTATAATTTTATAAAATTAAGCTGTTTATAGTGCCGAGTTTTACCAGTACTGTTTACCTTGTGAGTAAATACTAAATTAATTCAGTGACTGTTCTGCGTTATATAAATTCATAATTCTATCAGTATTCACCCATACCTATTTATTCAATATACGTGGTATTTACCCATATCTATTTATATTTATATTTGCGTTATAGAGCGAGCACATCTGAACCAGTCCCGTTGCTTTGCAGAATAATGCGCTGTGTTCGTGTTGTAAATGCCCTGTCACGCATTATCTGCCGGAGTAATCCGCCCAGTTAAATTGTATAAATCATACGAACACACTGCGTAATCTTGCGCGACATTAATCCATTGGGAACCTATTCTGGAAGCGAGAGAAAAATACGAGCGGTCGATAAAACAGGAGCGGTGAGTAGAGTAAAGTATTGAATGCCAAAATTACGAACAGTCGAAAGCCCGATAGGTGCGATAAGCATAGAAGTAACGTAGAAGTAATAATTAAGCTATATATAAGTTGAAAGTAGACGGTAAATATTATGTATGTTTTAAAACATAAAAAAATATTATATTGAAAGGATTAATATTAAGGACATTTACGTTATTTAATATAAATAACAATATTAAATTTGCATCAATGCTTAATAATAATAAAAAACCAACCGATATTTGACATCATTCAGTAAGTATTTCGTTTTCAACTATTTTCATCAAATAATAATAATATTGTTATGCTTTTTATATACACTGCCTAGTTTGGAGTCATATGGTCGTGTGCGAGATGTCCGACATATATATTTTTTTATTTAATAGGTAGGTATGTGATATTTTAGAGTTTTCTGCTAGGGTGACAATAGTTTACCATGGCAAAACATAGAAAACCATAGAAATAATATAGTTAATAAATAAGATACCACACATTTTTGAAACATCTAGTGTGTTAAGAATGACGGCCTTATTGCTGTCCGCACAACCATCGATCAAGCGGGTTTTATTCACGCTAAGCATTGTTTTGCCTTCTATCATTGTAATTTTGTTAGAAATATCGCCGAAACATGCAAAAATATTTATAAACAATAAAATCGGGTGGATTTAGGAAAAAAAGCGTTACAAAGCGTTTTGAATAATCCTGCATAAATACTGTGATGAGAACCTTAGCTTGGCTAAAACGATTTTAGATTAAGGGACTTAGTTACTTTATAATATAGTTCAGTGTTTCATAATAATGTGGCCTTTAAATTAAGATCTACTGACCTCATGAACCATATCAAAGTTGAGCTTTCAGGAAAGAGACGAAGCGCTTAACGGAGCTTTCAAAAATATGGACGTTTTACTTTTGTAATACTATAGCACGATATTAGTAGTTATGAAGTAAAAACGGCGCTATATCAAAATTTTCAATAGATCTAAGGAGCCATATTGTATAAGTAAATTGTGAGTATGAAATATAAAAAAAATGCTTCCAAAGACTCACTAAACGTGTGGTCACCGTCTAAAATTGTCAAAACAGTTGCTCCTGCCCTCTGCAAATTTACTATTCGTATTGTACTCGCGTTATACGCTCAACTACCCGCAAAATTCCTCGTAACAACTCGGGGAGACTTGCCAAAGCTTGTTCCCGAACCATTTCAGCTTTTATAAGGTGCAATGTGGCATAGTGCTCAATTCCAACTTCGGTCTAGCAGGCCAAGTTAGATAACTTCTGTGTTTCAAATCTGTAAGTCGTTTGTGGGAACTTTGACGCGCGTTCGCAGTAAATGATGGTGGCTTGGTGGTGTGGCGAAAACCTGTATGCAGTGAGGACAACGCAATATAAAAGAAAAGTTTTTTATTAGCTATTTTAGGTATTTAAGGTATTAGTTACACTCTCAGAGTGGGATTTTTTTCTATTTATACTCTTGGTTAGACTACTGTTTGCAAATTCATAAATAGATAAATTCTAAAATTAAAAACACAAAGCAAACAAAACATTGATTAGGTCATTATTATGCATCGAAAGGGATTTTTGTTTTTACTTACTAAGCAATTTTTTTTTATCTTGAAACGTCTATGAATCAAAAACCACAACCTTGGTATAAGCAGAGTTCGTACTTTTAATTTCATGGTTTAAAAATAAATTACCTATTTGAATCTTTTTAAAGTTTGTTTTAGCGATTTTTATCAGTGATTTTATTAGCTACCTACCTATTTCTTACCTGCCAGTTATATATGCAAGTAAAAGTGTGACAAGAATTTCTATTTCTTAGAACCAGCAAATGACAAATAATAATATAATGACTTAATCTGACGCACCTGAACTCTCACCCTCGGTGAACGCGAGCCTGCAGGTGTACGGTGAGAATACAGGTGTACGGCAATACGGTCGCTCTGTGGGTGTACACTCTAATAGTGATATGTTATGCTAGTACCTGGTATGTTACGTATATATCAGGGAAGAAATATATTATTTGGTTTGGATGGATGTGTTACGTCGTAGTGTCGTCCGATGAAAAACAGACTTAGGTACATGTACAGAGGCCAGCACATGCGGTTGGACATTTGCACTATGAAATTCACCCCTACTTCTACGGAAAATGGGCACTCTCAAGTTCAACATGTCCAGCCGCATGTGCTGCTTACTGTACATAGAGTAAGGAGGTTAAAAATGTAAAGAGTAATATAAAATTAGGCCGATAAAAAGGTCTAATTTGATAGAAATAAAAAAATAAAATAAAGAATCAGATTTAACATTATAACAACCTAATGTAGTTTAGTCTTAAACTAGTATCAATGGATATCTTTTACTAGTATTAATGCATCAACCAAAACGAGAAAAATAATACTAATTCCTCTCCTATTTATTTATTTATTTTATTGCAGTTATCACAATCAATATGGTACATTTAATAACAGTAAGTTTAGGTCTTATTAAGGTTTTTTAAGATCTTAAGGTCTTATTATATTGCTCTATGTTGAAAAGGCTTTTAATTCTTGCTAGGGATCTCTTTCTCAAATGCACCTGCTACCTGGACTGTACTTAGTCGCCTCGTAGGATACAAGAACAGTTAAATCCAATCCAAAGTAGCAATTATCAACTTGTCGTGGAATTTCTCTAAAATCTGTTCTTTAATTGGTCACCCTAGTATCAGATACCTGTTACTTTTCGCCTGTTACCGCCAACTCTAGCGCTGGCCCACTCACCCAATTCCCGCCAAATAGTTGCAGCGAGGATGCAGATCGTTTTGTGAGTGCATTTGACACTGCACGTGATGAATGCCGATGGGACATAACGCGGTATATTTATATGTGTCACCGCCAGCTTCCATGATTTTATTCATATTAATATGTTGACAATGAAAACTGGTCTGTACTGGATATATATCTAATCAAACGAATAAAGGATTATGTAATTGGTAAATACCGCTGGACTGGAGCTAGCGTGAGAAAAGAGATATTGCTATAATCCCCACGTCTCGTCAAGCGGATTGGGAATCGCAGTTGTTCTTGATTATACTTACAGGTAAACGCCTCTATTCATTATTTATTCACTTTTTTTGTTGGCTCGTACGACAATTCTCTAATTCTAAGCTAAGAACCACACGGCACAAGGAAACAATCACAAAAAAACTATAGACAACACTATAACAACCAAAGAACAACAACAACAAACCACAACTATAGATACATATACACACATGACGGGTTTATTGCAAAGGTAGCCAATAATCTCGCATAGGTCGGTCAGTAACCTCAGTAGAATAATGATCATATATAAGAATTTAACATTAAAAAAAAACATTCCATAAATATCGAAATAAATTAAATTATAACACCAAAAATATGCAACGTCCATCACCCGCTGGCGTCAGCTTATTAGAAAAACGTCTCTAATCCCCCTTCTAATGGGGCAATGTACATAAAAGTGTCAATGTATGAAATAAAGCCGCCCACTCGAAGATTACGGCGAGATTGATGTAATAGTCCTCATATGTCTGTTATTATGAACATAACTGACTGCGGTTCTCATACTTTGCAAAACCTGTTAGCATGAGGTTTAACGTTTGACATATAAACAAACAAATATTCTTATATAATTTACATATAAAAAAACAACACATAGATAGTATTTTCGTGCTTATATACTTTTATCATATTCTATTTAATAAAACTGTAGAGGTCGAAAATCTGTACATAGAAATAAAATGAACCCGAATCGTGGGGATGTAAAAAGTAATATAAGTAGAACATCCAGATTTTTTTCAAATTTTTTGTTTCTCCGTTTCTCTAAAAAAGCAACGCGGGCGTAGCCGCGGGCGGACAACTAGTTTTATAAATATATCAGTATAAATAGTTCAAACCGATCATGGCACGTACCCTAAGCACATAGGTACCTAAATTCCTGAGCCGACTATTTTCCTCAAAAAGAAAACTATCTGCTACTTAGGTCAACTGCTACTACTACTTGTTGGCATGGATTCGACTGAGCCAAAAATCAAATACAAATATTCTACCAACACTATTTTTAAGCCAAAAACAACAACTTTTTAGGTGCTTTAATGATAGTTTGAGAATCTCCGTCCCAAATGGTCGGTGAACTACTGAATAGACTCAGCTCAAGGGGCAAAAAACTTGCTCCAACCGTTAAACCTCAAGACTCCAGGCACTAAACAGATCCAACCACCAGGAGATGAGGCGTAATGGCCTTGGAAGTGCTTAGGAACTTATTAGGAAATTCTTTAATGTAGGGCAAAGAAAATTTTAGTACTGTCCCCCAATCATCATCGCTTGCGGGGTGCGGTGCGGGTCGGTGAATTTCCCTTGTGTACAGGTAGTATGGACTAGTACTTTTCTGTTCGGGTACACTTCTGTACAGTTCTGGTACTGTTTTAAAAATCTTTGGCCTATGTAAGTTTTTTTCCCCTCTATAAAATTTGCTATAGTTGGAATTGGATTCCCTTGATATAAAATTCACGTGAGTACACATGATCAACATTTTAAAGATTGAAATCATTTATTTGGTATAAGTTTCTAGTCTAAACTTTGCCTAAGCTTTATTATCTACTAACATAGTCTCCAAGTCATATTGTTACTAACATTCTATAGATCCTGTGGTCTTGAAATAAATTATTTTTATTTTATGTTTTATTTGTTCAAACTAATACATTTGGCTCTTGAGTCGCACTTCAGTCGCTAACTTTATGATTATTAGAGTATTTATTTGTATGAAATACATAACTTAATATACCGCCATTTGCCCTACTGGCCTTACAAAGGAATGCTTCTTAAACCGTTACCTTTAATTCGCCACCAGCTGTAAGTAATAATCCACCACCCTGCGATTGGGTGAGAACCCCTTGGGCAATTTATTATAGCAATCTTACCTTAATTCTATGATAAGTATAATCATAATTCTGCCCTCTCATGTACCGTAGATAGATTTAGGTTTCGAACATTTTAAGCTTAAACTGTGGGTGATATTACTGGGTTACAAGTGGTAGGTACATTCATACGCAATAGGTTTCTTTTTTAAAGAAAACGTATTTATTTCCTTCTTCCAAGCTTTTTGGTTGAATTGAAGACCATTGTCTCGAAGCGCGCCCACCTCTGTCATAATTGACCTCGGCCTCTACAGAGGCAGATCTTTTTTGGTTCCGAAGTTCAATGTTTGTCATAAGTAGTTATGTTATTTAGAATGCAAATACCTAGTTTTTGACTAAAATTCCTCATTATCAAGAGAAAATTGTACTAAACTAGCTAGCTATCCGCCCGCGGCTACGCCCGCGTTGCTTTTCCTATATTCCCGTAGCAATGAGATATTTTCGAGTGGTAAAAAGTAGCCTATATTATCACTCTTCTGCACTCAATCTACCTGTGTGCGTCAAATAATGTGTGAGTCAAAGAAAGTCAAACAAACGCACTTTCGCATTTTGTAATATTAGTACCGATGGATTACTTCAAAACTACTCGTGTTATGTCTTATCTTGTCTTATCTAGTATCGCTGTAGGGATATCGACGCTCATTAGAATGAAATTGCAGTGCGGGTCAAGAACCGACAATACGAGTATAACGCGCTGAACCTACAATTACGATAAACATTTAATTTCATAATTATTTACGGGCCTCTTATGTACTTAGATAACTTACGCTTAACGAATGGCCTTTAGGTACCTACTCTACCTACAAAAACATTGATACATTGTTTTTTTTTTGTTAATCTATACATTAAAACTATTGAAGTCGAATATCTACACATATTGAAAAAAAATTGCTGAAAACCGATTCAAGAGGATGTAAGAAGCGATATGCAACATATCCAGATTTTTTCAATTTTTTTTTGCTCTGTTTGTACGGGCTAATCTCCGAAACTGTTGGAACGATTTTAAGCACGTCGTTTCAATAGAAGCCTTATTTCCGTGGCAAGAGGTTTTTTCCAAGATTGTTTATCCACGGTACATGTCAAAGCTAAGTCACAAATATAAGCCGTCGCGGCGGCACAAACATCCAACCAAATATACTGTAGCACGATTTGGTATTGTTGTATTGGATTTTAAAATAATAAATGAAGGCAAAATTAACTGATTTGAAATGAATATAATAACAGTTTATTCTCTGTGAATTCTATAACCAAATCATAAAATAGATTTTAGAGGTCCCGAGGTTGGAGTTTTGTAAACTGCTGTAGGTAAGTAGGTACCTAATTATATTCCATCAAGCAGTATTTATTTACTACGAGTATATAGAGGTAGGTTGAGTACCTTTCACACTAGGCAGATTGCGTCAGTAGACTGTGGACTGGTAGAATTCGCATTGGGTGACCTTACATCGCATAGATTGTAAAATATCAAACAAATGGTTTTACCCTTTATCGTTTATTACCGCCGTTTATTACACACTCAATCTGACTTTAGTGTCTCCTTATATCAATTAAAACAACTAGACGTACGTAAATTACATGCTAATCAAACAAATAAATGAATGATTGGAAATATTATTTAGCATTGCAAAAGCAGTAAATCTGACAATAACAGTAAAATTTATTCAATAATCATAGAACCCTTTAATGATGGACTACGGACGAGTATTTATATACGACGACGACGATCGCTTGGAATAATCCATGAATAATCTATGAATAATGAAATGAAAATAGTTTTATTCCAGACCGTGGTCCATAAATAATAAGGAACATACAAATCAAAATTAAATTAAATTACAATATTACAATAAAATTAAAATGAAAAATGAAAAATAAAAAGCATGAGGATTTATTGAGGGCCCCTGAGTGGGGCATGACGGCTTTGCCATAGCTGGTGCAAAGGACTGGCATCCCAGGATCGAGCAGCGACGACCACGGAGTTGGTGGAGGAGAAGATAGCTTCCCTCGCGCTGGCACTGCGCTGTCGCAGCAGCGCCGGCCAGGTCGGCGCTCCCCCCTCGCAGAACATCCCGCTGGCGCTGCACCAGCGCGGCAATCGGAACATGGCGCGCCACGCGTCGTTATATTGAACCCGCATGTGGTTCATAGCGCGCACAGTGTGTTGGCTCCAGAGCTCCACAGTATACACGCTGGTGCAGTAGCTCAGAAACAGCTGTCTCTTTACTTCGTCACTGCAGCGAAAAAACCTTCTCGCCAGCATATTAGCTCGCACAGCTATAGCCCTTCGTTGTCTCTCTATGTCGGCCGTATCATCCAGATCTGCTGTTATCACGTGACCCAGGTATTTTACCTCCTCAACGCGTTGTAAGTCAGCATTATTTAGCCTGAGTGCTGGTGGGTCGTCAGGGGCGTTTCTGGGTGAGAACACCATATATACAGATTTATCCGCGTTATAAATCATATTATGCTGACTAGCATATGTCTCGCAAATATTTAGCAGCCTTCTCATTGCCGATATTGATGGCGCTAGAAGAACCATATCGTCCGCGTAGGAGATGTTGTTGATCATGGTTCCATTGATAGAACAACCTACCCTTGCCTCCGTCAGTTGGTGTGACAGCTGGTCCATGTAAATATTAAAGAGAGTCGGCGACATACTTCCGCCCTGTCTGACACCGCAGTGCAGCTGAGCAGGTTCTGATAGCGTCGATCTCCATTTAACCACGTTGGTTTGTTGTATGTACCATTTTCTCAACACATTAATGATGGGTGTAGGTACCTTCCGCTCAGCAAGCTTGTCCCACATCAGCTGGTGATCTACGCGATCAAAGGCTTTGCTTAGGTCTAGATAGCAAGCATATACTGCTGTTGCTTTCTTTTTATAGTATGCCGCCACCTGCTTCAATACATATATTGCTGTATTCGTCGAAGAATAACTTTTAAAACCGAATTGATTATCAGCAGTTTCTGTAAGGGTGGTGCACAGTTGATGCAGGATTTTCTCTAGTATCCTAGCTGTCATATTTGCGAGGGCAATGGGTCGGTAGTTGGACGCGCTGGATACGTTTTTCCTTGTGTTTTTACATATTGGTATTATTAGGGTCTCCGTTAGTCCAGCTGGCAGGTGGCCCGTCTTAATTATGGCAGTAAACAGGACTGATAGACAGTGTCGCACAGCCAAACCTCCATGTTTGAAATGTTCGAGAGTTAAACCGTCCGGTCCCGGGGACTTTCCACTACTCAATAACTTAATACTGTTAGATACATTCTGTATCGAGATATCTATACCGTCGCACGATGAAGTTGATGCCTGCGTTGAGTTTGTAACTCGGGGCGAGCTACTTACGGGCGCAGGCTGTGTAAATAGACGGCTAAAGTTATTTGCAATTTCTTTATCGCTAGTCGAACCGTCAATATGAGAAGGAAAACAATTTTTTGGTTTTAAGATCGCATTTGTTGCGTTCCAGAATTTTCCAAATTGCTTATTACGCAGACTAGATGCAATTTTATCCATTTTTATTTGCTCCTCTTTACATCTGCACATCTTTAATGCTCGCTTAAAATTTGCGCGGCAATATCTACGACGCTCCATCAATTCTCCACTAGCCGGGCGACCGGCTCTGAGCCATAGATTAAGGGCGGTCCTAGATGCGATATACGCCTCAGCCACGAGTTCATTCCAGCCAGGTATACTTTTGTATTTTTTACGGTTCGTATTTCGTCTATCGCTGAATACAGTAGATGCCGCATTTTGTATGGTCGAGATAAATGTAATATAAAATTTATCTATGGAAGATGCATTGTGTAAATTAGGTATTTTCTTCATGTAGTTGTTAAGATTTTCGGTGACCAATCTCGTATATTTTTCTATATCTGCTGCATGTTGTGGATTCCATGCCCATTTCAGCTTCTGTTGAGCTAAATTATTATCGTGACATGACGTTAAAACACTGAAGCGCAGTTCTAGGTAAATAGGTCTGTGATCCGTCCAGTCTACCGATACATCTACAGTCATTGATAACATGGCGTCGTAAACTTGTTCCGACACAATGCAATTTAAGTATTCTTTAGTAAAAATAATGAGTTTAATCAGGAAGCAACTTAATTCTAACTATGTTAATTGAAAAAACTAAAATTATTGGCAACTTCTGCAAACGCATAGATATAGATAGATAATTTAGCAAAATAGAATCTACCTTACCTACCATTGACTAAATAGTAAGATTTTCTTCAGTTTTGTAACACAGTTGTTTTACTTGTAAATTCTGCAGTAATTAACCATGAGCATGGGGACTCTACATTATTTTTCATATATAAATGAATAGGTATACAACAAACAGGCTTTAATAGTTCAAAGTGGCAGTTTGTGGCGTCCAGAGCGTCTCGTCCAAATTGAGCGGAGTCGGCTGGATAATTAAGACATCCCGCCGCCGCATAAAATATCGATAATTCATATTCTATGCGCGCGAGTCGCCCACGTCGCGCTGCGGTGAGATTTACACTGGACGGGACCTGAGGAGCTTGTTTTGCTGTAAATATCTGAGTAGGTATGTATTTTAGTTTTAACTAAGTATAAATAGTGAAATTCTCGTTTAGCCTCTCTTCTTTTTTCTCTGTTTTCTGTTCTATTTTCTCTTTTCTTTTCGTAACATAAATATAGATTGGGTAATCATATTTTAAGATTATTACTTTGATCGGCACAGAGTAATATATTCATAACAGTACCTACCTACTCGACCGGCAGTATTTTTATTGGTACAAGGGTTAAATAAAACCTCGAAACAAAGTGGAAACATAGAAAATACTCTTCCTCTTCATCATCAGCCCGTATCAGTCCACTGCTGGATATAGGCTACTCCAAATGCACGCCACTGAGCACGACACTCAGCTTTCTCGTCAACTCTATCATAATAAAACTCAATTGCCCTGAATCTATCGACTGCCATAATAATAATAACCACAGAAAAATCCACTTATTTTCCCGGAACAGCAAACATTTCAACGGCTTGCGTGCCTGACGTCATAACTCGTCGCCATCTTACCGCGTCGGGCCCCGCGCGTGCGTCTAAAAACCCGCGCTCCCAACACTTAAACCGCTTAGGTGTAATTTTAACATCTGTAATGGCGTCTGTACGGGTATTACGGGGTAATCGCCAGATCTGCGATAGATTAATGCGCCCGAACTACCTGTATAAATTACGTACTCGTTTGAACGCTGTAGTCAAAGTTATGGCGAAGTGTTATGCAACTTGTGCTATAATCATGGCTTGGAAGGGCTGATAGACTGTCCTATTATATTGCTTGACAGATAGAATCTTAAAGACCGCTTAGGAGGTATTCTGTTACATATCTGATACGATCCGTCTATACAGGGTCCACCTAAGCTTGCTTGGCAAAAACTGAAAGGACACGCTCAGTTAATGAATATGAAATTAATTTCGGAAATTAAAATATAATTTTACCCCGTTCAAGATGTCTTAGTTTTTATAGGTAGGTTGTCCGAAAACATTTTTTTGGAGAAGTTTCTTAAAACCATTGACTAAACAAGTCCTTTCAGTATTTGCTCCCGCCGTCTCTGCACCCTATGTATAGGCTCTTAGGAACGAACGCATCATATACAGCATGAATCAGAAAATCCGCAGAAACCTAATAAGTAAACCTAAGTACATAATACGATAACTAAATCGCGAACGATTTGGATGCACAATAAATACAGACTTCCATGTTAGAAAGTACTAGGTAATGTTACTTCGTTTTATCTTTAAAATATATTCGTTTTGTGCTATAATGGTTACAATATTGCCTCATGGTTTCGCCCGCATAACTCACATATATTTTCTTAATTGCCCAAAAAACTTACATTTCCAGCTTGTTTTTCTTAAAAGGAAACCTGAAATATATCTATTTTTGTCAATGTGTTCTTCAGTTATTGTAATGTTTTCGAAAACACTTGGTTTGTCCAAGAATTTACGTCCGAAAACCATCTCCAAAATAGTGAACCGAATACTTCGATGCTTCAGCTCGTAAAGATACGCATCTATATCGACAGTTCAGCATGTCAACAGCAGAAGCATTCAATCAGTGGATCCAATCCGTATAATGAAACCTGCAGCTCAAAAATACATACGGACGACTGACTCTGCAAAATCTGCAATGCTTTTATGCAATTCCCTAAGTGCAGCTTAATGCAAAAAAGTTGGCAAGTATGAATTACAGCCATACTTCAGAGTTCTGTAGGTAGGTATGTATAAGGCGGGTAGTGCCACCGCTACTCGGTCGCAAATAAGTTGCACAGATTTGTATTCTTGCTTTATAAGTGGAACTACGCTGTCCGTTTGGTTAGAAAGAAAACATGGGAACTCTCTTCAATATACTTAGAGTAAGTTATTTAAGTACATACACTTTGAATCGTCAATGACGTTTTGACAATGTAAACCGAATAAATAGATCCGTCATCTTAATTTTAACCGAATGAAGTCCACTTCATGACAGGAGCTTCGGCTGTAGTTCTCCACCCGAAAGATCCTTGCGACCGTCCGCGTCGCCAGTATCATCAATTCACAATAAAATAATACATTTAAAAAACAGAAGAGTTAAAAAGCGGCCTTTTAGCTAAGGAAGCAATCTCTCCCAGGCTTTTTTTTTATTTTCCTATTGGTTTTGATTCGCCTGCGGATCTCATCGATCGAGTTGTTAATATCCCCCACCACAGAATAAGTAATAAGTAGTACTACATAATACACAACCTTCTTATAGTGGGCACATCACTCAAAAAGTCACTTCAGACCCACTATAATACCTCTTGGGATTTTTTTAGGTTTGCTCAAGGAAATTAGATGAGTTAGCGAGTAAAATAAAAACACTGTAAGCTCATATGTGTCCCAACCGAGGGGCTCACTCAAGCCTGAAATCAGGGTAAACAGGCCTTAGTCAACCACGCAGGCCCAGTGCAGGTTGGTCAACTTCACACACAACCTTTGAATTACTTCGCAGGTGTATGCAGGTTTCCTTACGATGTTTTCCTTCACCGTAAGAGCTTCGAATAAATAGAAAACACATTGGTACGTGCTGAGGCTTGAATCCGCGAACTTCCGGATGGAACTTTTAGCCACTTGGCCGCCGACGCTCTCTTGGATAAAAGTAGACAATTTTATTTAAAAAGCGGGCTCCTAATTGCTTATCCTAAGTCATTTTTACCCACGTTTAAAACCACTGGAGAGAGAATAACAAAACTCTGTTGCATAACAAGCTCTAGGTCCCAAGCTAAACGTTTCTGGATTTATTTCGCAGTTTTTACACGCGATTATTTATAGCCACGCGGGCCACTTTGTTCGCTAGAGGAATTCATTTACTTTTTAGAAGCTTTCCAATCTGATAATTGGAAGTGGTTTATATTTTCTATTAAAATGGAAATGGCGGCTGATTCAGCAAGATGATTAAAAATCACTAGGAATATTTGTATTCTTTTGTATGATTAGTTTTTAAGTCTTGTACTTTATGTAATAAGCAGTTTTAACTTCATATCTTCGAAGACCACAATAGCATTAAGATATAGTAGTATAATAGTAGTATCTGAGCAATCAATTATTATTTTGTTGGTATATGGGTTGCCTGGTAGAAATTTCTATCTTAGCAATAAGGCCGGCCATTGTACACGTGTATTGTTGTGTGCATGTCCCTCATGGACCTCAAGATAAGAGCCTCGAATAAACGTACATATGAATTCGAAAATCGAAATCACATTGATACGTGCAGAGGTTTGAACCCGCGACCTTCATGGGAGTCAAAGGCAGTAGCCTTTTGGCCACCGACACTCTCGCTTTAATTTAAAGTAGGTAGACTCGATCCCCTAAGAAGAGCATCTATAACTTCAGCCTGTAAATCAGCTAAGGCATCTATTTCACGGGAGACAGAAGACGAAAGGGACGCAGTTATGCGTTAGAATGACATACAAATACACTCTTCGAATAATAACCCCTCTAACATGCCCGGTCCACGCGTGACAGACATAAATTGTCGTGCGTATTCTCTTATCCTATTGGAGGATATTTCAATATGGCGGGTTTTTTGACAGTAAGCGAGCTATCACATTGGCGACAAAGACAAATTCGTGCAAAAACGAAAAGGGACGCAGTTATGCGTTAGAATGAGATACAAATACACAGCGCTCACTCTTGCGCATAACTGCGTCCCTTTTCGTTTTTGCCCGACTTTGTCTTTGTCGCCAATGTGATAGCTAGCTTAAATGTGCGACAAACTTTTGTCATTGCACTGCATGATACGGGGGCTGCGTCCCTTTCTTGTCTTTGACTACCGTGAAGATTTCCGCAAGGCATTTCGATGCTTTAAACAGCCAGATGGGATATCCAGGACCTGAAAACTCCAAAAAATAAAACAGCAACCGATTATTTAAATGTAGTTAGTGTATTAGCAACGTTGGTACATGAGATTACTGAATAATACTGTTAGTGGATAACACGCGATGTCAGAGACACCCATAACAATAGTGTCCGTAATAAAACAAACATTATACGTAATAAAAAACCGTGCATGCCCCCTAAATGCTCTTACGTAACGTACCGTACAACTCCATAATCACTATTACACCTATAAATTCAATAACTGTTTTTTTTTGTTAAATATTAAGGACACTACTAGATAATAATACAAAATGTGAGCATTCGTAGATAGGAGATTCATGGTCACTTAATAATAGTTTTTTTTATATACTTGGACTTGCGTGCATTGGCTAGTGAAGCATTTTAATATAACGCACTATAGTGTGTTTGCGATTTTGACACTCCCACTACAGTAGCCAATTCAGATAGATCCAAGTATAGTTAATAATACCTAGACTTTTCCTAGGATTCAAATTTCGATTAATTATCTTATTCGATTCGCTCAGGAATAGCAAAGGAATGTTAAATCATTTAATTTAAATTTCCATTATCTTTCTTTGGTGCACAGAGAGCCAAAACGTCGTGGTAAAGAATATTTATCTGAAAATCACGTTTTGAGCGTCAAATTGATCTTACAACTTCTTCTGTCAGTTGTTTTTGAGATAGATTGATGAATTAAAATTATGAAAGTAATGAACTGAGAAAAAAATATTTCATGTCATCAGTTATTATTATTACATACACTTAGATCAATCGAATCACTGTGCACCAAACCAAACCATCTCTCTTAAATCTCCCTACAATAATTGATTTATACTAAAATATTACTACAACATGTCTAATACATAATGTACCCGATTATCAGTAAAAAACATCTAATTCAATTTCACTAGAAAACAGTGTCTACTTTGTAAAAAAAAAAATATTTTTAACTAACAACAAAAATGTATGGAAGCCTCTGTAACTAAACTATTGTACGACTTAGCAATATATTTATATTAATGTATGGTAAATTTTTCCAAAATTTTAATTCCATTTTAGTCTCGGTCTATTTTGCAAATCCATTTTCCCAACCTTGAAAACAATTGATAGGCCTTTAGAATTCGCTTCCAAAAATAAAACAAAACATAAGATGAAAAAGAAAGATAACACAAAGGAAAAATAAAAGAAAACAAAATAAAATATAAAATCATTCATTTAATTCTCTGAGAAGTGTATAATATAATATCTTCATTCTTAAAAGAGAGAATAAGTTCTATTAAAATCTACGTACAACGTGACATAAGTCAAACTATGCGAAAGAGCTACCGACAACGACAACCAAACTTGTGTTAAATAATTTTCAATATAAAACTTTAAATAAAATATAAATAATCGAGTATTACTGTTCCAACAACTCTACGACTATGGTTGACCATAGACTTTATATTTTTAGTAAATGGCAACACTAAGCGAAAATGCGGACGAATTGGCTTCAATATGTACGCTCCAATTTATTTATATGTTTCGCTCGCAGCATTGCCTAATATAATGCCTAGAAATGTGAAATAACTAAGATCTCAGGTGACGTGACGTGACACTACAACTTAGATAATTATACTCAGAGATCTGTGGAAGTTAGTCATAAAGTATACTGCAATAGCTGCAAAGTAAGTTATATTAAAAGTCTATACAACAGGCCTACAAGGGTGATCCATATAAAATTTATATTCAGTACAATAATTAATAAAGTTACAATAATAATGTCTCAAATAATATCCCTAATAATGCCTACAATTGCCTAAAATTCTCATCTATAAGATATGATAAATTAAGAAATTAAAATATGACGACACGATTAAATAAAAATCTCTTAAACCTACCTATAACCGAGTCACGACATTAATCTGTGGAAAAATACAAATATAAAAGAAAAATCGCTTCATAGAAGCGACTTTGCCCTGGCAAGCTTACTGTTAATGAAAAAAATGTTGTACATTCGCTTACTTGTTTATAACGTTAAAATATCATACAAAAACTTACATACGCTGACACTTAAACGATATAATGCACTGGATTGAGGTTTGTTTTGTACCAGGTTCTCAGTCAATACGCGCCATCCGACGGCGCCAAATGCAATATTGTGCATGGTCTGTATCCAAACTAAATATCTCACAAAATCCTTATCACCTATTATAATAAAACACTATTAATTTGATTATTATAAAATAAATAGTTACTCTATGACATCAAAACTTATAAATTAAAAATTTATTATGCGTGCTATCCCGATAACATGCAGTATATTTTGGACCAATCAACAGACATATTAATCACGTCATGTGCTAAAATCATTTGATTGGTTACGCACGAAAAGGAGAACACGCATAATATTTATAAAATAAATGTGTCGAACTAAATACGGAGGGAAACGATACAATAATCACAATTAACATAACTGCCTTCTTGCTTATTTTTTATACTTTTTAGGAGATCGCTACATGTATGTTCGCCGTGTCTTCACTTGCCAATCGAGTGATAGTGCTTAACGCTACTAAAATATTCGTGTTACCACTACTATTGACTGCAACACTATAGTAATATACTCATCTGTGAGTTCATTTGCACGCTGTATACTAAACATTTAGAATATTGCATCGTTATTGCTTTCATGTATAATATACTTAGTGCTTGCTTCATAATCAATAATTCATTTACAATTTTACTAAAAAAACATATTGTCAGGTATTTCTGATCTTTGAGTATTTCAAATCTAATGAGATAAACTGAAATATCAGTCGATCTCACCATATTTTAACCCATGTCTTGTATTATGTCCAAGTCTATTATGTGTGTAATCTTTCAGCCAGGGTAACATGAAGCTTCACGCTTGACAAGATATAATTCTGTCGCGTCTACACTCCCATCCTTTTGGAGGAAATTTCAATATGGTGGCTTTCTCACAGCATTTTAGGTGAGATAATCTCTTGTCAAACTTCATGCTACAAAGGCAGTTGCAGTGATCAACGGAACAGAATCATAGACAACCGACATTGGTGAATCACTAATTAAAAATATCAGATTATAGCCGCTTCGAGTCAAAGTAGTTGTAGCACATTTGAATTTCATATAATGTCCAGATTCCAAACCAATCTAAAACCCGGTCCGCTGTGCCATGTCTTTGACATTTTTCTTGTTAGTGACATGTCATGTAGAAGAGTGGCCCAAAAAAGCTCAACAACGTTATGTGTTGTCCAAACACTTCAAACATATCCGTTTGTCAGAGACATGGCATTTTGGACGCGACTTGACATTCTTATTTTGTTCAAATTAACCGCGTAGTTTTGCAGCGGATGGTAGTTACGGTAATTTGATTTAAAACTGGACTAATTACATCTTTCATGAATCTATGTAAACAAATTTTCGAAACAGAATCGGTTTAAGCTACCTATAACGCGTCCCACAATGCATCTTACAGCTAAATATAAGACGGATATTCCTTAAGTATAGAGGACAATAGACACGTATATTACAATATTCATAGAGGGGCGTGGAATGAATACAAAATATTACAAAATTCTATATAATAATGTTAATATCATAGTTAAAACTATTCCGCTCTACCGTACCTACACAGGTATACAAAGCTTTAAAAGATTATCTATATTGCTTTGTCCTATTAACCAGTTGTCATGCTTTTAGAAAACCCTAGACGCAAAATTTCTAGAATTTTCTAAAAAAACAATTAAGGGTGCAAATTTTTATACCGCTGTTTTAATAACTTCGTCGGGCAAATTGTTGCAGGTTTTAGTGACGTAAAACCCCAAAAAATCCGTTATAAATAGTATTTTAAAAAACATTTATCAAGATAATTTTTGTCTTTTATCAAATGTTAGATGAGTGATTATATTTGATGAAATTAGTCTACATGTTTTAAAAACATTATTTTATTATTTTCGAATACCCCTTCGAAGTCTTTGAGTCAGAGGTAACACAGAGCAAATTACTATCGCAATGAAAAACAATTTCGATCGAAACTTGAAGACGTAATTTTTATCGAATAGCTCATAATTAGTTGACTTTTTACTAACTTTTAAGTAATAGATAATATTTAGAGTTTTCATGAATACTTTAAGAAATGCATCATTGAGCTTAGGTTATGTTAAATGTACTTTCAGTACCATTAATGCTCTTTGTAATAATGTTGAATATCCAAACTCCCATAAACGGCGATGGAAATCTACCAAAAAACTATTTATCGCTAATATGAAAAACTAATAACGGAACGCATAATATTGATGATTCTCAAAGACTGTGTTCTAAAATAATAGCTATCACTTTCACTCCCGTACAAAATAGTAAGAGACGACTATTGAGTTGAACGCTAGAAAACTTTCAATATACGATACAGCTACAATAACCCCCTTATTACTTTAAAATACATGGAATGGCACGACTATATACATGGGGAATTGACTTGATTGTTTTGAAACATAATTTAAGGCGCTATTGTAAATTGCTTGTATAATTTTAGCCCCAAAAGCACAGCTGACAAAATGTGACATCAAATTAATTCATAGCAAAAAAAAAGTGTACAGCAGTTATTGTAAGTATTTGAGACACAATGGCATCAATTGACAAAGCGCATGGCACACGATGATATTGAAAATGTCAGTGTAGTCAAACTGTGTAAAAAACGAATATAAAATTATGTGGGTTTGTTATAATACCAAAGTATTATTTCAGTATAGCTGGTTTTTTATGCGCATTGTTTTCGTTATAAGTTGACGCGAACAAATATTAGAACGTTTTAACCCCCGAAGAAAAAGAGGGGTGTTATAGTTAAGTATTAGTACAGTAATTTGGTGATCGGAGTCGCCTTTCAAAGGTAACCAGGGACTTCTATACGCTTCCTCGTCGTTCTCGTTAAAACGATGTTCGCTGCGCGGGCGCGGGTTATCAACATGTTAGGGGCGTGAAACAATGTTGTGCATCGAATCGAACAGTATTATGAAAAATAATATTTAGCATAATAAAATTCAATCACTATTGTAAAAATGCCACCGTTTTCGTTACTTCATGGTTAAGTGATAGTGCGCTTACAGAAGTAAAAAGAGTGTTATAAGTTAGTGTAACAAGTCCGGTGAAGCTTGACACAACGATTTAATGACACAAGCCTAGGTCAGTAAAAAAGAAACAGCGTTTTACTATGATTTCAATAACATGGATTTCCATAAACGAGTAATATAAAACATTGTCACACATGTCGGCGACATGGCACAGCGTCCCTAGCTAAAAAGAACACTAGTCTTACCACAAAAAAAATACATGTACAATGCGCGCAACTAAAGATGAGACTTGACGGATTACGTGGTTGATCACGTGACGGACCACGGTTATATCTGCGCAGTAGATACAGCGATAAAAGCGATTTTGAAATTCAATAAATATCTTATTAATCCGATCTCATATTTTAGTTTAACTATTTTGAGCACGCGCGACTGTATCTACCAGCGCAAAGTCCCCTCTTTAGCACTGACAGGTCTCATCTTTGGCTGCGCGCATTGTACACGTTTGTTAAGCTCTTGTCTATGAAATCTCAAATATTACATACAAGACGTTCGCTGTTTGCACACTGACGCCGCGAAACGCGATAGCGATAGATAGATAGAGCGAGACGTAACATAACGACACGATACGTTACGAAGTGAGGGACAGATTTACCGCAAGTTTCGCTAACGCGGATCGCGGCGTCGGAATGCAAGTAGCGTTAGACCAGCCCCTCTAACATGCCCGGTCCACGCGTGACAGACATAATTTTGTCGTGCGTATTCTCTTATCCTATTGGAGGATTTTTCAATATGGCGGGTTTTTTGACAGTTAAATGTGCGACAAACTTTTGTCATAGCACTGCATGTTACGAGGGCAGCGGCTTTAAATTTGGCTTTGAATTTATGTGATAAGACATGGAAAACACTCAAATTTTTAAATGTTCAATAGTATATTCAGTTAGGGGCGAAGCTAACTCGTATGATCCAGTTGTAACGGGCGTCGGCCGCTCACGCCGCGGCCCCGGTGGTTTGCTAGCGGGAAGCGGGCGGCATCTGCGCTTGTACTACTTGCAGATTCATCGGCCGCCCGTTGGGGTTGCCCATGCCCAGCCCTTCTTGGTAGTTGTTCGCGTCTAGAGCTGGCTCTTCATTCTGGAATTACAAGGCGGATCAGCATAAAGAGGTTATTTAAGCCTCGGTCACATTTAGCGAAAAAACAAAATGAACACAGTCAGCATGGTATTCGCAGCGAATAGCCCTGAGTGAGTTCTCGCTGCGAGTGACCGAAGATTAAGTCGCGTCTCAAGTAATGTTGCACACGATTACCAGGTTATTTGAAGAGCGCACCCTCGCTAATTAGTCTTTCATTGCGGCAAGAATACCTTTGTTTTGCAAAGTTGTTTTTGCTGCCGCTTTATAACTGTCACCGTAAGATTATCAATACCGTTAGATTACAATCTATCTCGCGAGATTGTAAACTAACGAAAAATTGTGAACCAAACATACTGATTACGATTTAACGGATTATTTTTCGATAGATTGTAATCTATCGAAATTAAACCGTCAAATTGTGAAATGGCATAGGATGAAACGCATCTCGCGCGCTGATTGGTTGATCGTCATATGCTCTGCGCCGCCATATTTGTTTGTTTTTTCGTTTATTATCTAATGTAAACAATCTGTGTTTAAGTGAATTTCAATTGATTTCGTGTTGAAAATAACTCACTACTTTATAATAAGTTCTATGAAATTATTGTGGAAGTAAAATGAATCCATGATTAATCGAAGAATAGTAGTTTGAATGATAAATGAGTTAGTGTTAGTCTCCAAAAATATACCATAATACGATGTAAAAATTACTGATTATCTACTTAATAATAGATAAATACTTGATACTGACGCCTGTGTTTTATTCCCAACTGTATGGACATAGAACGGCTTGCTGTAATACCGACCAATCAGGAACAGCCTTTGGACAGTTGACAATTTAACGCGTGACAGATTGTGATTTAACAGTTTCACTTCGATAGATTACAATCTACCGAAAATTAATGCGTTGAATTGTCATCAATACGTTTAGTTCACAATCTTTCGACAGTTTACAATCACGCGAGTTAAATTGTAATCTAACGGTATTTACAATTTTACGGTGACATAACCACAACGTATTATAAAAAGAGTACAACAAATGCAAATAAATTTGTAATCGTGCGCATCGAAGTGGATCAAAAGATGCAATTCATTTAGAAAACGTTCGACATCGAGCTTAGACACATCTATCAATTTTAGACTAAATAAGGTTTTTGCTATTTGATCGTTGCGATACGTTTTTAATGGTTACATTGCGTTAATTTGTAAAAGCTTTAAGATCTGTACATTTAGTTAGGCTAACACACAATATTTACATATTTCACTTCTGTCTAACATGCAAATTGATTTACGATTTCGATATAGGTATAGGATTTTAGGAAAAGTCTCATTATCCTTTATACCCAGTATTACTGGAGGCAATGTGAATGAAACACGTAGAGACGTTGAACCAAAGAGATTTATTATTACTAAGTGCTAACTTATATACCTAAATATTGCTGATCAAGCGAGTTGCTCGTTTAAGTGTGTGCGTGAGCGTCACTACACTACACCTCCCCTTTTAGTTCATCCCTTCCCGGGGCATTGCAAAAAAAAAAAAAATGTGGAGCAAATCACTTGATACACATTTTTACCTACAAAAAAAATAAAAATAATAATAACGAAATAGTAAGTAAATATTAAAATATTCTAAAATTCTAAAAATATTAATTAAAAATACATTATACTATTTGGGTCCATTCGAAAGTTCATTATGTTAAATTCTAAAGAAAATGTAAAGTTCTAATAAAAAAATGAATTTACTATTATTAAACACTGAAAATAAAAAAAAGTTCACTAAGTTTGTTATTCATTCACTTCAATTTTCACTTTTCCTTTTCATTATTGTCGCTTTTGTCATGTCCTTGAAATTATTTATGTCATATTCGATAGCAAGTAAGCCATATGACTATGGTTCTTTGTACTCGTATATTTCATGCAGCATTTTTGCTGAGTCTGCTCTGCCGTGTCACACGCTTCAACCTCGTGTGGTCGTGCGTTCGATGAACTGCATTTTTGCTGTCACGGTGCATTTTTCTGTTCATATTTAAAGTTTTTATACTTTATATTTTTTTTTCTTGAATTGTAAATCTCTCGCTAACACACTTACGGTAGATTACGATCGAGATATCACAAATAAAACCATATTTTCAGGTTCATACAATTTTCAAGTAATCTGTTTCTTTTCTTCAGTTAATCAGAATTTAATCTTCATTTTAATATCGGTGTTATTCTTTTTAAACCTTCTTGGTACCAAATATTCTCACGGAGGAACGCAGTTCGCACTATGATCGAATAAAGTGGCTAACTCTCAATTTTTTCTATACTATATTTTCTTGTTTGATTTCCAATACCATACATCCAGTGTTGGTATGTACATACATAGGTAGTTACATTGTTCTACCTAGTCATCATTTCGCAATCATCGTCCGATCGCTGTCCTGAATCCAAGCGTATTTTGCTGATTCGGCTGAAACATGCTCGTGGCATGGCGCGCGCAATGCAACGCGTGTCACTTTTTCGGTCAATAACCCTTTCCTTTTCCTTTTTCAAATTTTGACTTTTCACATCCTTTGGTTGATCAGACCTCGTGGAATGCGTTTTGTCTATCTTTCTCGGTGTATATTTCGAATACGATTTTCTTAGATTTTAACTTCATAGCTGCAGTATGATGTCGTCTTCCTTGATTTGGTATTCTCTGTCTTATTTTTGGAGTTTATTCACTCATGTTCACTTTGCTTAAATATACTTATTCCATAATAATATACTTAGTCGCGTCGTATCACCATCTATGGTATTTGATGACGTGAAGGATATCGACTTGTGTAGTCGTGATTTCTTCCATTGTTCATATTTAATATTTAATCAATTAATTTACTTTCGTAATACTCATGTATCCGTCTTCGGTTATTTGATAATATGCTTATCCGTATTCCTGGATTTTTGTTACATATTATAATTTGAATTTCCATCATTCGCCTTCCTGCGTTGTTCGTAGTGCTCGTGCGAATATTCTTGTGTGCCATTTTTTGTGATTCACTGCAACGTTTGTGGAGTGGAATTGAATCTTCGGCGTGCCTTCATTTGTTGCAAATTTGTTGGAATATCCCCGTTGCTTCTTGGAGATTGCCTTGTGGACTTCGAATTCGGCGGCGTAGTGTTCTTGCCTTCGCTCGAACGTAAGTCATTGTATCTGTGACGTGTCACTTCTACGTGGTAAGTACTGTAACGTTGTTACTGTAATCTCCTGTACTCACTATATGATTTTCTGGTTCTTTCTTTTTTTCCTTGATTGTGCACGGAGTTGTTTAAATCTTGCAATAAATTTTCTTTAATTCTCCATGCCAACCAACGCAGCCTACGGCCGCGCTGGCAGGGTCGCCATCCAATAGCGCGTGGGAGATTACTGGAGGCAATGTGAATGAAACACGTAGAGACGTTGAACCAAAGAGATTTATTATTACTAAGTGCTAACTTATATACCTAAATATTGCTGATCAAGCGAGTTGCTCGTTTAAGTGTGTGCGTGAGCGTCACTACACTACAATGTGTAACACATTAAACACCGTGGAAATCAGATAGAAAACTATCTTGTTTTGGTTTTGGCAACGTCGTCGCGTCGTTTCACTATGCATCGTTTGAGAAGATGTAAAAAATATTTTTAAAATAGTAATTAGATATTACTTTGTCGTCGTACAGTTACCTGGTCTAAAGAATAATGATACTTTTCCTAACATTCTGTACAGTAAAAGAAAATACACTACAATGAAAGTAGCAACAGATAAACAAATAAGTGACCAGATATATTTTTATTTCTAGCAACCTACTGTATGTCTCATGCACGATGAATTGGAATGAATATAATTTTTATCACACAACTTTTGAAGACAATTTTGTAAATGAATAAAATATACCAAATAAGGCATAAATACAGTAAAACAGACAGACATATTATGTAAAAGGTACCTACTTAAATAAATCGTGCATATAACCCCATAAAAGCCTTAAACAAATCTTAACCCTGTAACGAGGTGCATTGTGTGCTACCTCGTTGCCACATTTTCTACTTCATTTCTCACCTCATTTACCATTTTCATCTAAATTCAAATATGTTTAATTTTGGAATTCATTCAAAATCATCCGTCAATCATCCTTTTTCATCAGTCAGTCATCCATTTTTCGTCAGTCGTCCACCTTCTACCTTTAGGCCAAGTACAACACGGCCATACTTCTTAAATGTATTCGCAAATATTTGTTGTTATCTTTATTTAAACTCTCGAAATATATATTAACTTAGTAACAGTGAACGCCGGCTTTTATTCCAATTCCACAGTGTGTGTTGTAGTGCAGAACCTTCCTTTCTTCTTATCTACGTATTAACGTGGTTACTCCGCTGGCTTGCCCCAGAGCAAGGCGAGCCGCGGGTGTAACAACCCTTTATAAGGCAAAACAAATTTATAAAATGCATTTATTTTCGACTTTATGTTGAGGATAAGGTTAAAATTAAGGAGGCAAAATAGTGGCTAATACAAATGCAAATCATTTATTCGGCAACAAAAGACCAAAGCCCCTTAACCAAAAAGCTTGTAACTAACCTCCCGATGCCGTCGTATAGTGCGGTCTTCGTACCGGGTCCCACCAGTGGACGCCATGGGGCGGCTGAGCGTGGAGTTAGCGTTGCTGGGCGAGTGCGGGCCTCCGCCCGACGACGGCGTGCCTTGACCTGCCCAGCCCAACCGTGGGGTAAGCGTGGACATCTTACGCTAACTACCATAGGCCGTTTGTCCGTTTGAATTCTTCACGATTTTTCCGTATCAAGAAAGATAGATAGATAGTACTTTCTATTGCCACAATAATTTATAACAGTTGTTTAAAAGATTTACGAAATAAATGAACAGATAGTGTTTTGTGGCAATATAGGGCTACTCTCAGTTTAAATACTGTCAACAAAATCAACGCGCTAAGCCTAGGTTCGAGGCTCCTTCGAGCCTCCCCTAGACGCGTTGATACATGACTACTTTGGGGTAGAGCCGTCCGCCCCCCGCAAGTCCGATGAAGCTTGTTTCGTCGTACTTTTTTGACTCAAGCATTAGTTCGTTTGAATTTGAAAGAACGGCAATCTATGACGTGATAAAAAAACCTTTCCGGGTAATTAAAATTGTTAAACTGAACCACTTTTCCAAGAAAAGATAGAACGAGATCTTTTGACGAAACGAATTTTCATACTATTTTATTTACATCTCAATTTTAATTTTGGTTTTCAGGCTTCCGACTGTATTGAAGAAAATTATTTAATTGGTAATTATGATTTTCATTAGTTTTTAGATCGCTTCATTGAGAGATTGAAACATTGAATGGTATTTTGTATTGTTCGAACGCTACGTATGTAGATGAAATACATACAAAGAAGTTTTTAAAGTTTTTAGACATATTATATTTTTGTTGTTATCATTTAGTCTACTATTACAAAGAAGTAAATGATCAATAATATTTCATAGATTTTTACGATCATGGTCTTAAATATTTGATTCATCAGTTTTTTTTAATATGGGTGGGTATTAATTTTACTCAGATTTTAAAATGTATGACGACAAACGGCCCATTCAGTGAAATTAGATGATGACATGAGAAAGTTATTTAGGTGAAGTTAGCGCAAGATTCACAGACACAGTACAGAGATGAAGTGATTAACAAATGCACATTATATGGTACAATATACAATTTACAACAACACATTCGACTCACAATTCACAGACATATTTACAACATTCTCCCTTGACACAGTGACACGGCATGTTGGGTTTCAAATCAAAGATGTGAAATCCGAGTTTTTATGCAGCCTGTCAGATAGAAAACGTGCGCAATCTTCATTACAAGCTGCATATAAATTCGGAAATCGTCCTGCAGTCCTTTGCCGCGTCTTTGGATTCACGATTTGATACCAATCTTAACATTTTCATGTATGGAAGATTTAACACAAAGTGTCTTTGTTTGCGTTGGTCACATTGCATAACCTTGATTGATTTCTTTATTTATGACGTGAGTTGAGAGAGCAGATGTTAGCATTGCACAGTGGTCCCGCGTCCATACAAGCGCGGCCATTAACAGTAAAAGTACAATAAAAGGTAAAATAAAGTAAAATAACTATTTATTTCTTAATTACTTAATTACTTTATATTTACTTTGTATTAAAAACCATATTAAAAGTAGATCTTTGTCATGTACAGTATTTTCGGAAGATGTATCTACAATAAAATTATTTCTGAATAATTGTTGCTGTCAATGGAAGAGTTGCTGTAGGCTTATCGATGATAAAACTTGATTTATGTGTAATTTTTTTGCATAAGATCTAACTTTTCCCGAAAAAAGCCCATATTTGTCCTGCTCGGAACTCATTTGCTACTTTTTCACGTCAAGTAGGTATAATTAGTGGACCAAATATTTAAAAATGTATATTTAAGCTTGTTGAGTTCAAATATTAAATAGAAAAGTTTCACCAAGTAGCGATTCTATAAGTCACATGTATAAAAATATCATAGCAGTGCATGAATTCAAACGCTTTTTTAGCATATCCCTTGGTACTCTTGGGTGAATTTGTAAACGTGTAATTACAGCACACATATATAGCTATAAAATGACATATACATAGCTACGGTCAGAGAGGGAAAAACAAACTAAAACTTTAGTTGCACATTGCTAACTTAACATAATTTTGATATTTTTTTTGCAATCTCATATTTATTAAATTAAAATGTCTAAACACATTAAGGGGCTACCCGAGGCTAAGTGGCGCCGCCCTCTGTTAAAAATTAATTACTCGCGAAGTATATTTTTTTTCTAAAATCCGGACGGTCATTTTGAAGTTGGCGTGCTATAGGATATATAGGGGCCATAAACTGTATTTATTATAGTCCGCTGTAGTTACAGATAGAAAAGTTGCTAAAAACGGCCACTTTTGGCAAATTTTCTATCTGTAACTACAGCGGACTATAATAAATACAGTTTATGGCCCCTATATATCCTATAGCACGCCAACTTCAAAATGACCGTCCGGATTTTAGAAAAAAAATATACTTCGCGAGTAATTAATTTTTAACAGAGGGCGGCGCCACTTAGCCTCGGGTAGCCCCTTAAATGATTTTGGTTTACAGTAACATATCCTAATCTTGAAATCCATAAAAAAAATATAACACCTTAGTGCAAAATAACGTAAAATAAAAATATTTTGTCAGAGCTCTATTAACGAATGTGTTGGCAGTACGCGCGTTATCCCTGACTTTAGGTACACTGAACTCCATACTTTTGTGTAAAAACATGTTAGTTATTGGTGTTTTTACAAAATATAGTCTTTCATCTAACCTATAATGAACAAATATTCGTAATCTAACACATTCGTTTTTTTCTGTTAATGGCCTAGGGCGGGACGTCTGTGCATTGTGTGCTTCGTGTTGGTGTTAAGATCGCGTGACCTTGACCTTAACCTATTAGGTAAATTAGGAGTACTACCAGCTTTTAAAATTCATCAGGACTGCGTCATTCTTGGAGTTGCCTATGGCGGTACACCTCGCGTGACCTTGACCTATGAGCCATGAGTTGACCTTGCCCTATGGTACTGACCACTGCTGTTGGAGTTGCCCCGGGCCTGCGTGGCTCGCGTGGGCGTGAGGAAGTCCGCCTCGCGCCAGCCGTGCTTGCGGTACACCTCGCGTGACCTTGACCTATTAGCCATGATTTGACCTTGACCTATGAGCCATGAGTTGACCTTGCCCTATGGTACAGACCACTGCTGTTGGAGTTGCCCCGGGCCTGCGTGGCTCGCGTGGGCGTGAGGAAGTCCGCCTCGCGCCAGCCGTGCTTGCGGTACACCTCGCGTGACCTTGACCTATTAGCCATGATTTGACCTTGACCTATGAGCCATGAGTTGACCTTGCCCTATGGTACTGACCACTGCTGTTGGAGTTGCCCCGGGCCTGCGTGGCTCGCGTGGGCGTGAGGAAGTCCGCCTCGCGCCAGCCGTGTTTGCGGTACACCTCGCGTGACCTTGACCTTTTAGCCATGATTTGACCTTGCCCTATGGTACTGACCACTGCTGTTGGAGTTGCCCCGGGCCTGCGTGGCTCGCGTGGGCGTGAGGAAGTCCGCCTCGCGCCAGCCGTGTTTGCGGTACACCTCGCGTGACCTTGACCTTTTAGCCATGATTTGACCTTGCCCTATGGTACTGACCACTGCTGTTGGAGTTGCCCCCGGCCCGCGTGGCTCGCGTGGGCGTGAGGAAGTCCGCCTCGCGCCAGCCGTGTTTGCGGTACACCTCGCGTGACCTTGACCTTTTAGCCATGATTTGACCTTGCCCTATGGTACTGACCACTGCTGTTGGAGTTGCCCCGGGCCTGCGTGGCTCGCGTGGGCGTGAGGAAGTCCGCCTCGCGCCAGCCGTGCTTGCGGTACACCTCGCGGAGCTCTGCGTGAGACCACATCGTCTGGAGAACTTGACCTGGTAGACAAATTATAGGGTTCACTTTTCAATTGTTTTTATTTATTTACGAAAGTGAATAAGCTTACTACGTAAGAAGCGACAGGCTCGAGAAGCTGTCAAACGTGACATATTGACAGAACTACTATGGCTCTAATGTCACTATGTCGCGTTTGACAGCTTCTCGAGCTTGTCGCTTCTTACATACTAAGCCTACAGTACCTCGAGATCTGGGCAAAATAAACTATGGCCTGGAACCCACCGAATTACAGTAGATGTAGACAGACGCATCAAAAATGGAGACGTAAACTAGACAGCTACTTAAAGACTGGTATAAAGTAGCTCAGGATAGAGAGCGGTGGAAGAAAAAGAGGGACGCCTTTGCCCATTAGTGGGACGTTTAAGGTAGTTTGGTCTCATCGTGTGGACTTCAAGGTAAATCTAACACACAAGGTAGAATTACTAAGCCGCCTAAGGCTGCTGACGTAGCTCATAAGACTGCAGATAACTGGGACGAACGGCTTTACGTGACATCCGAAGCACGAACTCTTTTTATTTATTTATTTTTGGATATTTCGGTGATTCAGCTTACAAACCAAACCAAAGTGGGGAAAATCGCACAAGTGTTTTTGTTTTAGTAATGCCCACTAAGATTCGGACCCGGAAAGTGCGTTTCGGACGGTTGGCTATTTAAGATAAGCTCATTTTTTGTTTTGTTTTTTATACTGTCTCACGAGTTAAGCAAGCTCACAGTGTTATCTCAAGACCAAATGAAATTAATATTGTTTTATTTTTAACTTTTGAACATTCTTTATCATTTAGTTAAAGTCAGCGAGTTGAACAAAGAGCGATCATATGCGGAGATCCCTTCAGGTAACAATTATCCTTCAGATAACAACGCCGGTACCCGCCGGCGGGGGCGCGGCCAGAACCAAATTCAAAATTGAAAATCAGAGACAGAGCCCCTCAGGCGCCGTCTCCTTCACGATGTTTTACAAAATCAACGCGCTAGGCCGTGGTCCGAGGCTCCCTTGAGCCGCCCCTAGACGCGTTGGTATATGACTGTTTTTTGGGGTAGAGTCTTCCGCTCCCCCGCAAGTCCGGTGAAGCTTGATGGGTCGTACCTTTTCGACACAAGCATAGGTCAATTCAAAAAAAAAAATTGAGATGCATACCTGCAAACTTGAGCACTCGTCCCGAATAGCGCGTCCTGTTTTTAGTAATATTGAGCAGTCGTTCCACTCCGCCGGCCTCCAGTAAGGAGCGCGTGAACTCGCCGCTCTTCTTTATCACCTCGTTCAGTGTTGCTAACACCGCCGCTATCGTGTCGTCCGATGTGCCCTGGAAAATACGCCTTTGGGTTGATAAATTGAACGGAGGCTTGCGTGGTATTGCTAGACAGGTTATGTTAAAACTAAAGTGCCATCCCTATTAATATTACCGTGAAATTTAACTGGTGGTTTATCCTATGTGTATCTTTACCGGTATCCAGTGTATCGTTACCGGAATAGTGTGTATTGTTACCGATAGTGTAGTATTACCGATATATTGTGTAGTGTCACCGAAATAATGTGTATTGTTACCGGTATAGTGTATTGTGATCGGTAGTGTGTAGTGTTCCCGGTATAGCATGTAGTGTTACCGATATAGTGTGTAGTATTACCAGAATAATGTGTAGTGTTACCGGTATAGTGTGTAGTGTTACCGGAATAATGTGTAGTGTTACCGATATAGTGTAGTGCCACCGGAATAGTGTCTAGTGCCACCGGAATAGTGTCTAGTGTCACAGGTATAGTGTAGTGCCACCGGTATAGTGTGTAGTGTCACCGGAATAGTGTAGTGTCACCGGTATAGTGCGTAGTGTCACCGGTATAGTATGTAGTGTTACCGGAATAATGTGTAGTGTCACCGGTATAGTGTGTAGTGCCACCGGTATAGTGTGTAGTGTTACCGATATAGTGTGTAGTAATACCCAGTGTGTAACTGTATGGTGTGTGTGGTTACCTGATCGTGCTGGTGGTTTCCCTGGGGTAGTTTCTGCACGAGATCCCGCATGGCGTACTTTCCGATGAGCTCCTTGTTGCGCTGGTCGATGGCCAGGTTGCGCAGCGCAGTCGCCACGGCGCACACCACGCGGTCCACCTCCATGCGTAGGAGTTCCACCAGGATCGGAAGACCTGGAGGGAGTTTTGGATTGATCATGGTCTAACAAAGAACAAGCCGTGTTACCACTAAAATTAAACAGTGTTAAAAAAAGTGTCTTTCATATCATACTTTTTGTACAAGTGTAATGGTTGCCTGGAAGAAATCGCTTAGAGCGATAAGGCCTCCACTTGCCTTCTCCTTTTTAAGTGTTGTTACTGTATTTGTGTTTGTTCTGTGCCATAAAGAATATTTTGATTTGATTTGATTTTGATTTGTGCCGGTTTCTGCTTCTAGACTCCAGAGTCTGCAGGTTCTATCAGTAGTAAGGTGTTAAAGAGGGAAACAAGTATACCTTTCTCTTTCCTGACGGCCGCTCGTATGTCGATAGTGCCAATAACAGGCGGCGAGGTTCCTGCTTGTAAACTTTAGAGTCACCTGGTTCTTAAATTATAAAGATGATATAGAGAGAGATAAGTATACCTTTCTCTTTCCTTTCCGCTGCCAGCTTTCGGCTGCCAGTAGCAAGCGGCGAGGTTCGATAGCGCGCCAGCCGCAACCGCCAAATCCCCGGATTCAGAACCGATTAAAGAAGGGTGAGGAAGATAATATACCTTTCTCTTTCCTCACGGCCGCTCGTATGTCGATGGAGGGCTGCCAGTAGCAGGCGGCGAGGTTCTGCAGCGCGCCGGCCGCCGCTTCCAGGGTCTCCGGGTTCGAACACGACTGCAGTAGCGTCATGTATAGCGGCACCACCTGGAACAAACATCACACATCATACAATCACTACATAGTATAAAACAAAGTCGCTTTTTCTATCCCTATATCCCTATGTATGCTTAAATCTTTAAAACTACGCAACGGATTTTGATGCGGTTTATTTTAATAGATAGAGTGATTCAAGAGGAAGGTTTTCGTGTATAATACATGCATAATATACTTAGGGATAAACCACAAAAACCATTCTCCTGTGCGAAGCCGGGGTGGGTCGCTAGTAACATAATACGTCCGGAATAATTCCATCTAAGAGTGGTCCTTTGTGTGGTTGATTCGGTTTGTGAGGGCGGTTAATCCACACGATAAGCAAAACAAGCAAAGAAAATCAAATCAGATCTGGGACATTAATAACAATTTATAATTTTAGAATATTTGTAATATGTACGGTAATGGAACCTGTAAACATTTTTCCGCTGTCTACTTCTATGATAAATTAAGAATCAAAGGCATTGATTCACACAATCTTGTTCTAAATCTAAATTTGAATGCGCCTGTATTTTTTATTCGTCCCGTTTGTATAGGAGAGGGAAGATTTATATATATTTAAAGCCTGACCAAAGAAATATAAAAACCTTGCCATATTGCGGAATTTCAATGGAACAAATTTTTTAACGGAAATTGTTGCCATAAACATAAAAATATACACGTGGCGCGCTGGGGGCTTATTACTTCTTTGATTAGGCTTTATAATATGATTAACGCAGCTGTCGATCTAGAAAAATATCCAATAGATTTACTACTCTTTGTACCTGATAATACAAGTGTAATAGAATAGTAATAGTAATTTAGTTGTAAGAAACATGGTTACAATAAAGGTGTTAAAACTAAAACAGATCGTCATGTTTGGCCTATCCAGGCATACAAATATATAGGAAGGGTCACTGGAAGTTAATTAATCATAAGTATGTCAACAAATTTCCATTACAAGTTCATCTAATTAATTGTCATTATTTTTTAAATTATAATTACAACAATGTCAAAGTCAATAATGGAATGGTTTAGTTACCTCAGGCGACCATAGCTGCTCCGTGCCCTTGGGTACCGAGTATCCCAGGTGCAGAGGACCCTCGGGCAGGGAATGCTCCAGCTCGCTCTTGGCGAGGGGGCTCGTGGAGTTGGTGGATGAGGAATCCTTCTTCTTTTTACTGCCGCCGAAACACCCCAGGTTTTCTCCTTGGAACAACAAACGCAACTAAATTCGTGTTGGTGGTATTACTAACTGATTTTCCAGTCCGATTGAACATATTATTTTATGGACATGATATATTTGAGCTTAAAAAACAAAAATATTGCGATTCTTCTATTATGTAAATCTATATTATAAAATTAATTTAGACCAGTTTGTATAATGTAATTTTTAAAGTAGAGAAGTACTCTAAGTAACTCGGAAGTTGCAATGTAAGGAGAATCTCAAAAAGTTGACTGGCAATCTGGTAAAATATTACAGGAAATCTTAAGATTGGTCATTGTGTGGCGATTTTGGGAGGCTGAAATTCTATAATAGAATAGAAATATTTCATCAGAGATATGGATATCGACGCTGGAAAGGAAAAATTATCCAAGCGACATCAGACTAACTTTACAGTAGAGCTGTTTAAAGTTTGAATTTTCAGAAAAAAAATCGTGTAAATTCTTGTAATGGTCCAAAATGCCTAGTTCTTAGAAATTTATTTGTTTATTTTTTAATCTACATTATAGTATATGTAACTATTAAAATAATGCTTAGTTTTAAAGTTAGTGTCGCTTAGTAAAATTTTCCTTAAACGTAGAGACGGGAAAAATTGACTAACCGACAAGCTTTGATTAAAAAAGGTACGATAAAAATGTAGTATATATCTTTTTTTAGAATTCATGTCAGAGTAAAAGTTGCCATACCATAATAAAAAACATGTGGAAGTTGAGGCAAAACAACCTAAATATAAATTTAATAAATTTTGTTTCCGTAATTTTGACATATGACATTTTTACAGAAATTTGGATTAATATTTTATTAAAGAATGTAAATAAAATGCACTTAATCTGTCTTGAGTTTTATAAATTTTAACAAAGCAACAGTTAGGTACACATTATTAGCATTAGTTAGGTATTATAAATCTACAGTACTAGTATATCACAATAATAATACTATGTGTTTTAAGAACATTGAGATCACAAATTTAAGTATTTAGTCGTATTAATTATTATAATCAATAAGAAGTATTAAAAAAAAGAAAACTGGCAATTTTAACTAAGCGCCATGTAAGAAAAAAAAGCAAATAAGCCAAAATTACTTAAGTGTTAAAAGAACAAATCTTTTCTAAGGAAAAAATTGACTATGCGCCAAACAGTATATTGCCAGATACTGGAAAAATTTACTAAGTGAAGTAATTACCGTACGAACAGAAATGTCAAACTTGACCAAAGGCAAATTTAGCATTTCACAATAACGACAACCACCAAATTTTCAAAAATGGTCGAAAATTTTGTCGGTTAGTAAGGAAAAAAAAGTGAAATATCGCGAACTCCAAAATGTCGAAGCGACATCAAAAGTCGTCGTAGAAGGACGTGAGTAAGACCAAACGACGCAGAAAAATCAGGCGATTCCAACAATGTATATAACTCAGTTTGGCCAAAAATGGCGCTTGGATAATTTTTCCTTTCCAGCGTCGATATAATAGCAGAATTACATATTAGTTTGACAGTACATCTATCTATCTATACTATAACAAAACTGAAGAATCAAGGGTCTGTATATTGATTTGTCTTTCAAAAAACTGATTGTAGATGATAAGGAGAGTGTAGCTGAACACAAAAATACAAGTTTTGAAAAAAATGTCCGTCTGTCTGTTTGTATTGTACATAGGCCGGGAGATGCTGACAGAAATTTTTAGGTCATTTGTTACAGTATGGCGGTTTTACAGGGGTCTTAGTACGTAATGACGAAAAGATTAATGATGGTCATAGCGCTGGTACTGGCGGCCCAATCACGTGGGCGTTATGGGAACTTGTCGGATAATTTACGGAAGTCAGATGATTTGTTACACAAAAAATTTAGTATTTTCCGATAGCCCGTAAAAAATAACTAGACGGTAGTGTCATGCCATACTTTTCCGGTGCGGCTTACAGGCCGCCATACCGACGCGAATGCG